>CM060971.1:56688497-57008497 GCA_030765045.1 Tenodera sinensis | reverse complement strand
TTCACATATACTGGCCTACATTTGCAGAACCAGCTACCTCAATCCATAAAAGATATTGAATCAAAGAAAAATTTAAAAGAATGCTACTAAATGTGTTAAATGACTACAGCTTCTATAGGCATTACCTGGCAAAGCCCTGAAGTATATCGGGAAGAATGTGAAAGTACCCAGATATCTATGCAAGGTTATTGCACAAACATGGCTAGATGGTGTGCATACACTCTGTTCAGATGCAATCAAATCTCCAGGACAGCAACATCTCATATATCGGCAGGCGTGAGAGATTATCTATTTGTGTTTTTCACTGACTACACTACTTGTTACTGATATTTTGCTCTTCTAATAAACAAGATAAGTAGCAATTGTAGCGCTTAACAGCCAAGGTCAGTGTGCCTCAACGCTTTGCCAGGTAATAGATGAGTTTTTAAACTTATAAGTACTATAATTGCAAATGTTTTAAATTTTATATTTTAAGTATCCTGTTACATGTTCATGTTTTAATGGATCAAATGAAAAATGATGGTGGTGGTGGTGGCGGTGGCGGTGGCGGTGGCGATGGCGATGGCGGTGGCAGTGGCGGTGGCGGTGGTGGTGGTTTTTTTTTGTTTTTTTTACTGGCGACTTTTGGAACTGTAAGAACATTACATCGAAAGACGCCTACCTGGATTTCTTTATCTTGTCTCATCATATTATGTTCCCATGGGTAATTATGTTATTTTGCTTCATCGTATTTTGTTTTTAGAATGTAGAAAATCATTTTTGAAGTCAATTCCCATTTCCATTTTGTTTGGACCATATAGTCTACAATATTGTCTATATTAATAGCTGCACCTAATTGTTGATTTACTGCTTGTCTAGCAGAGATCCACCTTGGACAGACCAGCACCACATGCTCTGCTGTGTCGATATCGCCGCAATATGGGCATCTGTCATCCTGGGCCACCACCATCCTGGTGGTGGTGGTGGTGATGATGATGATAATTGTATTGACTGTGATACTTAGCATTGTTTGTTTAACTTTACAGTTTGCATAATGCTGTACTTGCACTCTTTGCTCAAGAGTTGTATTTCAACCTTGTGGAGACAAAAGGTGCTTGCCATCGACCTAGCTATTGTCTCAAGGTAGCCAGCACTCTTATGCAAGATGTTTCATCATTCCTGTACCTCTCATCATTTACCAACGATGAGCTACAGGATTTTAACAGAGAATTACAGGAAATAAGCAAAAAAATTAAAATTGCTTTCAAACATACAGTCAAAGAAGAAGACACAGACCTGACGGCACAGAACAAAGTTGAAGAAATGGAGATCATCACAAACGGTGGAATGGTTAGCTTGTTTTTTGTTTTTCTTTATTTGTTTTCTCAAGCATTTTCACAGGCTGATGAAATAATGCATTAAATAACAACCTTAGATAAAGTATGTAAAATTATTGTTCTGAAAATACATACACAACATTTTTTAGCTAAAAACACTAAGCACTATGCACATATAAAATGAAAGCTAGTTTCTGTATATTTTGTTGAAGTTACCTCTATCAACTTTCATAATGGTTTATGAGACTTGGAATAAATACATCTGTAAAAGTATTACACTGTCAAGAAACACCATTTATTTTTATTTTGTTCACTCCAGGATGTTTTTGGAGTTAAAGGATTTGTGGAAAGCCTTTTGAATGATATTGAGATAGTTGATGCTGATGGCTACCTAGTAAATGCAGTAAAATTGACCAAACGTTACCGCAAGAACATGTATCAGCTATTCTTCAAGAACCCAAGAAATTATGAAAGCATGTAAGTCCTTAAATAATTTATTAAGTTCTTTTCTGTAGGCTATTTTATTTTTGGATATATATAGCATAATGGCAGCATTACACATAACTTGTGTCAGTATGCAGAGGTCTCTGTACATGAGCCTTAGAACCAACATGAACCTCCTCTGCAGTTGGCAGAGGTATCTGGTTTGATTCCCAGCTGGGGTCGGAAAGTTTTCTTTATATATGCTATATATAAAGAAAGAATGGTTGAAGTGGTAATTTTTATATCCATAAGGATGAAATTTTTTATTGTTTCATTTGCATAGCTGCCTTTTAGTTTCTACAGTCACTTCTATGATAAACAAGTGTTGGTGTTTTTACAACCTACACAATAAGTTTCTTAACATTGGGTTTTACTCTTAAGCATACATTCACTCCCAATTATACTTTGACTCTGCGGAGGATAGGAAATGATTTGGTTAAAGAAAAATTACCCGACCCAGCAGAGAGTCAAACACACAACCCCTGTTAAGAAGCCACAATGCTGATTTCATAACAAACACAGTCGAAATCGATAGATGTTGCTTACCAAAGAAACTAAGTGTATTTTACACCTTTAAGGCATACAGTACTGGAAAAGCATAAATTTTGTTTTAGGATGATTGGAATTTGGTTAAAGATAATTATTTGTTTTTTATATTAAATAATGTTGTTGTTGTTGTTAGCTAATGCTGGATTTCTGACAATGAAGTCATTAATCCTCTTGCTCTCCAATATTTTTCACTGATGATATTGAAGAGAGCAATAGCAGTAATGGTAACCGTTTTTTAGAGAGCACCATATGTTTACATTTTGGCGGTCACATCTCTCTCACAACCCCCAGAATGTCTGGAGGACCACACCTGTCGGTTTACGGGTCTCACCGACCTGATCGGGAGAATTATCAAAATAAATTCACCGACCATATCCTCTGATCACCAATCAGAGGACGTATTGCATGCCATGACAGGTCAGCATGTTAGGGGTTAAGATTTCATAGAGAAATGGAGAGGTTGGAAAAATAAAGACTCCCTAGCCCTCGGGAACCCTAATAGCATCGGGGTCGGAAGAGAACAAGAGATGACCAAGGTAAGGTCAGATAGAAAAGTTACAGTGAGGAGCAAAACACCAGTAAGTGGAAGTAATAGTCTGCTCAGCTTGGGTACCTTGTGGTCGCTATTCACATATCCCCTAGACGGAGACCCCTGAGTCATATATTAAATAATGTATGTTTTCACATTTGAATAAACCTGATATTATTTTAATGTTTTAAGTTGACTCAAGAAAGACTTAATCATTGAAGATAGAGTATTCTTGCAATGCAGTGAATTGATTTTTATTCAGACACTCTGCATTAAATCAGTGTGTTTATTATTTAATAATCTGATGCAAAATGGGTTTACCATAAAGAGACAGAATAATGTACCAAATCATCTTTAACAGCAATTATACATTAGAATAGATGCATAAAGCAGAGTATAAAATTTGTAGAATATGTTTCCAGGCTAAGAGGCCAGGGTCCACTGCGTTTCTGCATTCCACTCCCAGATGTTTCACTTGACGCAGCTGCGACAAGCATCATAGATTTCATTTATCTCTGTGTCTTTACATCTGTCCACCGCTGCTGACCAAAGAGAGCTTTACACTGCTGCTGATGATGCTTGTCGCAGCTGCAGCAAGTGAATCATCTGGGAGTGGAATGAAGAAGCCAAGTGGACCACAGCCTCTTAGCATTGGTCTGGGTGGCTCTGTTGGTTAGACGCTGACCTACTGTTCCCAAGGTTGCGGGTTCAAATCCGGCCCAGACCAATGGTTTTTAAGTGTGCTTATAAACAACAGCTCTATGTCAGTAGATTTACTGGCATGTAAAAGAACTCCTGGGGGAAAAATTCCAGCACACCAGCGACACTGATGTGATTCTAGCATCATAGATTTCATTGATCTCTCTGTCTTTACATCTGTCCACCGCTGCTGACCAAAGAGAGCTTTACACTGCTGCTGATGATGCTTGTCGCAGCTGCAGCAAGTGAATCATCTGGGAGTGGAATGAAGAAGCCAAGTGGACCACAGCCTCTTAGCATTGGTCTGGGTGGCTCCGTTGGTTAGACGCTGACCTACTGTTCCCAAGGTTGGAGGTTCAAATCCGGCCCAGACCAATGGTTTTTAAGTGTGCTTAAAAACAACAGCTCTATGTCAGTAGATTTACTGGCATGTAAAAGAACTCCTGGGGGAAAAAATTCCAGCACACCAGCGACGCTGATGTGATTCTAGCAATTGACAATGTCGTTAAGCAACAAAATATTATTTATTATTATTTACAGCCTCTTAGCCTGGAAGTATATTTTACATCGTGAAAGCCTTCATTAAATATATATATGTGTATAATAGTTGTTCCTTCTTTAAATTAGCTATAAACTGTATATAATTTAAATTGAAAATAAGAGCAGAGTCTCTCATACCATATAAATAATTTCAAAGAGCGGCTACTAAATACTGAGCAGGATAACTAAGTCAGGTGTAGTTGAGCTGCTCTTTGTGTTTCCAATTTGGCTTCTTTGATTCTAGCTATGAGGTAGTTTGACAAATTTATGGCACTTTTGACGCACTGTTTTGGGCCATGTTCACACTTCAGGGGTTGGGATGTGAGTATCCCACAGCAAATGGCACAGCAACATTTTCCCTTTTTAGCACCCCTGGATTAGGCACAATAGTTCTCTTTCTCCTTGCCTTTGTAATACCACCATTACCAACAACAGCAACGATGATGATGATAACGATAATGACATAGGCGACGATGACAATAACAATAACAACAATAACAATAATAACATAATAACAACAACAATAATAATAAATAACTATAACAATTAATGATAATGATGATGGTGATGATAACAACATGACGATGACAATAACAATAACAACATAATAACAACAACAATAATAATAAATAACAATAACAATTAATGATAATGATGATGGTGATGATAACTACAATAGGAACAGTAATAATAACAATAACTTGATGGTGGTGATGATGATGATGATGATGATGATGATAGTTATTTTATTCTTTAACGATGCTGTCAATTGCCAGGATCTAATCAGCATTGCCAGTATGCCGGAATTTCGTCCCACAGGGTTCTTTTACATGCCAGTAAATCTATTGACATGGAGCTGTCATTTTTAAGTACACTTAAAAACCATCGATCTGGGCTGGATTTGAACCTGCGACCTTGGGATCAGTAGACCAGCGACTAATCAACTGAGCCACCCAGACTGATGGTGGTGATGGTGGTGGTGGTATTGATGATGATGGCAATGATGATGATTGATGATGATGATGATGATTGATGATGATGGTGGTAGTGGTGGTGGTGGTGACGGTGACGGTGATGATGACGATAATGATGAGAAGAAGAACAAGAACAAGAACAAGAACAAGAGGAAGAGCAGCTCAGCTGTCTAATCTTTAAAGTATTTTCAACAGAATAACGTGCCAAAGTTGCAAGTAATTATTTAGTTCTTCTAGGTCTATATTTTTAGGGCATAATAAATGTAGCATGCAATGCAAGGTTAATAAATATATAATATCTTACTAATTTATCTGGTAGAGTGGGATACAATGGATCAAAAATATAAAATTGAAAAAATATCTCAAAATATCCAATGGAAATCTTTAGGTATTATATATTCTTATAACTCTGTCATTAATAAAATTGCAATTGGATGAAATTTAAACAGTTGTACACATTCTAAAGTAAGGACAAATTAGAAACTAAAAACTTCACTTATCTTAGTATTATTTGCTGATCCTGGGTTTGAAGCTGAACACAGTTGCTTCACTGTTAATAGCTTCAATTTTTCCTTATTTAGTTGTACACATGTTTTTAGCAATGGTTTCTGCACTCGTTGGTTGCAGAGGATGAAAAACAAGGTATTTCATTTGGTTCTGGATGGAGTTTACTTGGATCCATGCATTCGTTTGCTGTAGAAGATGAAAAATCTTGGCACATTCAATATATACCTACACTAAATTTAAAATTTGAACCACTAGAAGCTATACACAGTACGCACAATTCAAACAGCTACTCAGCACTAAGGTTTCTCTTCATCAAATCATAAGAGTAGCAGGTCAAACTATTGGCAACATGGGAGTGCCCTGGTGTTTAGTATATGGTTTTGAATCATTCACAAATTGGTGGGGAAATAGTGATACCTTCACATCAGGGATGGAAAAAGGTCACTTTGTAAGGAACTGGAAAGCCAAATTTTGGTGGAACTATAGGCTCTGTGACATGCATGCAGGAGGTAGTGAGTTTGATTTCTCTGGCCAATCTTCCTGATGCATAGATTTTTTCAAGGGTTTCGCTTAGTTGGTAGGTGAATGTTGGAAAGGATGGCTACATTCCCCAAATTTCCTGTCCCTCCATTTCACGTCACTTCTCATTTTAATTCAGTGGGGTCCCTGACAAATGCGTGCATTCATGACAAATGAATGTATGTATATATTGAATTTTATGGAAAAAGCCTATGAAGTCCTCTTTATTCTGGATGACTTGCATAACTGGTAAACCATAAGAGATAGACAAAATTTTATGATATAGAAAATGCAGATATCATTAAAGAACACAATTTATGTCAAATAAAAATATTTGTGGCTTTGAAGATATTCTTTGTTATTAAGTTCAGTTTTCAAAACTATACCTTTTTCAAGTGGAAAATTTCTTTTTAATCATGGGATTCATGCAAAGATCATGGAATTCCAAAGTCAACACATAGCATCTCACTTTTACAAATAACTATCACTTTAGTCAAGTTTATCCTTCTTATACCTACAACTTAATATGTGCAATTGGATTTTATCTTGATTAACAAGTAGTACTTACTGGTATAAGGTTTTATAAACATTGTTGAGAGATGAGTGGGTAGAGAAGGTTGTGTGAACACAACACATAAGACTTTTAGGGATAGTGCTAACCAGCCACCCCCATAAGAGAACTGGTTTCATGATTCCCTTAATTTATATTACAGCACCAGGTACACCAAAATTTAAGTAAATGACATCAGTTTGTAGATTAGGAAGAGAACCCCTCCTGTCTGTTTTATGCCAAATAGATTGCTCTAAGTTATCTGCCAAAATAAAATACTCTAATACTAATAAATAGCATTATTTATTAGAAAAATTATTTTATTTCAATAAATGCTTTAATCTCTTTCAGCTGGACTCATTTTGTCCGTCCATACAGCTTTCAACCAGTAGCAATATATCCATTAAACATAGTTGGTAAGTATACTCTGGTTAACTTTTATTATCAGTATTATAACTGCAGGTTCACCTATGTGGAGGGATAGATGGGGCACATGCATTGGCATCACAAAAGAGGGGGGGGGGGGGGGGGGAAGGAACACTCTTGCTGTCTCCTTGGAAATTAATTAATTGAATGACTATTAGACTATTGTTTTTTATTTTGATGTAAAGAGCAGTTTTTATTTAGCACAAATTAATACACTTAAAAAAAGAAATTAAACCCCTAGACAACAGCCCATTGAGGGTCAAGACTTGCTGCTCGGCCGCTGTGTCACCCACCACTGCCCATACAGGCATCATTAGTGGGGTGTAGTACTGGAGGGTGGGATATGGACAGTATCCCAAGTCCTCCTGGCTTCTTGGCCCCTCTAGAACCTAACAAGGCTTAGTGCACCCCAAGTCAGACTTCCCAGAGGGGGAAAAAATCCCCATGTCAGTACCAGGGATCAAACCCAGGTCCTCCACACCAGAGGCAGGCACGCTGCCACTGCGATACGGAGGCAGCAATCATTAATACACTTATCTGCAACAAATATTATAATTCATATATTTTACAGTTTTTGACAACAGAATAATGAATTAATATTGTTTGATTGCAAACTTCCAACATGCACCTCTCCCTCCCCCCACCCCCCAAAAAGGTCTGCCAATGCCCATATATTGAACATATGTTGGGGAATGGGGAATACTAGAACTTAAGAGGGTGTTAAAGTGCCTAGATAGCAAAGTATCATAAAAGTGAATATTTATGTATCTTCATAGCACTGCAAATTCCCAGAACTCCCATTGCACTGTCCTAGCAGCATCTGCTGTGCTTTTCATTTCCCTTGTGCTTTCAGTCCTCATTTGTGTTTTTCCCTGTTGACATGTTGTTCAATGGTGAACCTCTTATCCGCTGCTACTTTAACGTCACAGGTTTTACAGTATAGAATACTACCATCACAGTGTCCCCATATTCCAAAACAATCTGCTTTAGTTATTATTTATTTATGCCAACAAACTTACTGTTGGTGTTTTTAAACACACAAGCCATGTGTGGGCAAAGTTTGAGAGGTAGAACTGGAACTTAAAAATTCAAACTGGTTTGAGAATTTAATGCCATTCTTGCAGTTTGTCACAATAGCTCAGTAGTTAGAGCGTCCGCCCGGTAAGCAGAAGGTCAGTGGTTCAAATCCCAGTTGTGGCATTGAATTTTTAAGTTCCAGTTCTACCTCTCAAAATCTGCTTTAGTTTAACAGAAGTAGTTAGTTACTTTTGGCATGCTCAGATAATAAATTTTACTCTTCACTTCACTCAACAGCTTATGAAAAACTGAAATACAAAACATAAGTTGCTGGAGGACCTGTTTGCAAGACCCTTAGACAATAGCAGGTAGCGACGCCACAGATAATTGCGTGCTGTATGGCCTCAAATTCCTGGTTCATTGTGACAAGATGTTTGTAAGACCCTTAGACAATAGAGGGAGCCACAACTTGCTGTATCCCTCGAATTCTCCCACATTTTACAAGATGTTAACAATAACATTCCTTGTTGCTGGGGGAATCCACTTTGAAACAAAATCATATTGGAAGGGTTATTGCATATTTCCAAAAAAATGCAATTGCTTCTTAAACATGAGGTCTTAACTAATAGGTAGTTCATACACTGCCATATTTTAAAGAAATGCATTAAAACTAGTGGAAAACCACAACAACAACAACAAAATTTACAGTAAAATGATCTTAAAAATGCTTTGAAATAACAAAAAATGCCCCTTTTCTCCAAAATGCAAAAAATGACCAGTAAAAATGGCCTCATTTCACTCTTTGTGATACATTTTATTTAACTGAGCATCACCTTACTATCATCAAAGGATGCAAAGTCACCAAAATCCAGGCCCTAATTATTACTATACACATTTTTACTGTCCCTACTATGTATAGTAAGTAGAGAAAGTATAGTACTCCACCCAAAAATTTGGAAATATAAGTTTTGAGGTCCCCTGAATCCAAAAATATCATTTTTAGAGAAAGTTCTGTGTGTGTCTCTCTGTCTGTCAGTCTGTGGACAGCATAACTCAAAAACGAAACGAAAAGTCGGTTAGAAACCAAAGTTAAAGTATTTAAGTTTAATGTCTTTCAAGGATGCAACATAAGGATATTGAAGAAAATTTCTCACTCTAAACTACCCTTTACATGGAAAATTTTCGACAATTTTGATTTTCTGGAAAATGGCTGTAACGATTTTGATTAAAATGTCATATGTTTAAGATATTTTTATGACATGAACTGTATATCTTGAATTTTCTGGCTATAGCCCATGAAATCCAATTTACTCTGGATGACTTTTACATAACTGGTAAACTGTAAGAGATAGACCAAATCTTGTACAAAAAATGTAGATCTCACTAAAACACACAATTTATGTTTAAATAAACTTTTTTGCAGAGTGAATCATTTCAGAGGAATGCTTTATTTGTGTGAGTTTTGGAATACTTCAACTTTTGCCAAATAGAACGTTGTTATTTATTTTTTTATATCTTAGCTGTGCAAAGAGAACGGAATCTCAAAACTTTAAAAGATTTGACTATCGCTCAAAACCTACTGTATTCCCATATTCCCCTTGTACATACAAAGAAATAAGCAATAGGTTAATTTGTACAAATGTATATCTCAACTAACACGAAGAATATATAGGAATAAGAGTTTGTAAAAAGATTTTTTTTTAGATCTGAATCAGAGTATAAATCAATAAGTTCTAGTTGAAGTTAACAGGAACATTCTAGGAATCAACAGAAAAAGGAAGGAAAAAGAGATCTAGTTTAGATTTGAGAGCTTCCAAATCTGAAAATCTTCCATCATAATCCTCTAAAGTGCATTCAATATGTCACAATACTTATTAATTTCTGTGCTAATGTTAAATGAGAAAGTGGCTTCGCTTTCTCCATGATTGTACATCCTGGATTAACACTGCCCCAAGCAGAGCAAGCAGGTACTGTTCTTACAGGCAGTATAGCGTGGGCATGCCTAGTTCCAAGGTGCATGCTCAAGTGCACCACCATTTGACATTACTGCACTGATCAACAATATTAAAACTCTGGAAGCTAACTATAGTTTTTATGTATCTTTTTATAAGCTAGTAACAGTGATGCAAATTTAAATGATAATGAAAACTGAGTCGGATTGAAACACAAAACATCACTTACATATAATTTAACTTGACTGGTTTTCAAGAGCCCAACTTACTCCCATCATCAGAATTAAACAACTGGTTCTTGTTGATATTGTTTGATGTATGGTTGGTTGAGATGACACCTAGCGATGAGCCAATAAACTTCCATAAGGGTTTTGTGGAGGCAAATCAAAGTTCATTACGCAGAGCTTGCTTTTTATTATATGAATTTTTTCCCAAGTATCCAACTCTGCAGCGTGTTTTGTAGGTTTTAAAAGTTTTATGTTCGGCATAGTGTTGTGGTTGGATGTCCAAAAATGGTGTGCAACTGCAGATTTATCCATCTGTTTGTATTTGATGCATCTCATGTGTTCTTTTAACCTGGTTTCTAAATTCCTCTTGGTTTTCCCTATGTAAATCTGGTCAACTGATTTCATAGATTTCTGCTTTTTTGTTCTGTGGTATCTCGTCCTTTGACTTGTTGCACAGTAATTTCTGTATGCTGAAATTATTTTGTGGGGCCAAGATAATGTTGTATTTTTTGAAGATGTGGAATTTGCAGTGCTTACTTGGATGGTAACTGAATTTTTTGAAAATCATATTGTGTTCTTGTTGAGAGGGTTTGGTGATCTCTTTCAAGTGTTTCTGTTTTTTGAATTGTGCTATTTTCTTATCAATGATTTGTTTGTTGAATCCATTATTAATTGCTGTATTGACTATGTGTTTTTGTTCTTTTTTGTAATCTTCTTCTGATACTGGAGTAAAAACCAATCTGTAAGATAAACTGTTTAGGACTGCAAGTTTGTGTGGAACTGTTATTTTGTATATAGTTTTCTGAGTAAATAGGTTTCTGTAGATAACAAAACTGATTTTATTTTGGCATCTAATTATTTTAAAGTCCAAAAAGGGTAAAGTATCTTTCTCTTCCATTTCCATGGTGAATTGTACGGCTCTGTTTTGTAAATTCAGAAGATTTAGGGAATCCTGGATAAATTTGTTAGGTACTATTGCAAAAATATTGTCTACATATCTGTGCAAAACTTTGAACATGTGTGGAAAAGAGACTTTTACGTGTGTTTCCAATTTACTCATGAAGAAATCTGCCAGGAATAGCGATAGAGGATTTCGCATGGCTAAGCCTGAAGTTTGTTGGTAGAATCTATTGTTAAAAGTGAAACTATTTTGTGTGATGCAAATTTTTGTTAGATTTATAAGGTCATCTGTTTCATCTTGAGGTAATGTGTTTTGGAGAAGCCAATTCTTCAGTTGAACTAAAAGTTCATCTGTCGGAATGCTAGGAAAGAGTGCTATGACATCAAAGGATACAAGTTTGTCTTCTGGATTTAATTCTAAATGTTCTATTTTCTTCACTAAGTTTTGAGAATTCCTGATACTTAAACTGTTGTACTTGGGTAGTGTTGTAAATTTCTGTGTAAGTCACTTTGCCAAATTATATGTGGGTGAGTCAATATTGTTTACTATGGGACTCATTTTATTGCCAGGTTTATGGATTTTTGGAATTGCGTATAATCTCGGTAAAGTGGAATGGTTTGGTTTTATTCTGGATTTTTCTTTTTCTGTTAAGGTTTTAATATTGTTCATTGTATTGCTGAAGGCTTTTATTTGAGACTTGAGTGGATCTGTTTTTATTTCTGCGTATGTTTTTCCTTTTAGAAGTTCTTCTACCCTGGAAATATAATCTTTATCCAATATAACTAATTTGCCACCTTTATCTGCTTTTGTGTAGATGACTGATTTGGATCTAAGGGAATTCATGATTTGTTTGGATGGGAAATTATTATGATTGATAGTTTGTAGTTCATTTAGGATTGTTCCACATTCTTTCTGAACTATTAATTTGGTGCTTTCATCTAATTGATTTGTGGCAATGTCAATATCTGCAATTATATTTTCTGTGGACTTACTGTAGCCAACACACATTTTTAGACTGTTCTGCTTTACTGAAATTTTGTTTTGAATGGTTGATTATTTCAAAGACGCTCTTTCACTATAATGTAGTTTTTATTGTTATACAAGCTGTTAGAGGTATAAGTGCGGTTACTAGTAGGTACTGGTAATTGAGGACAGCTTGATGAACAATGTTACACTGGTATATACTTTATTTACAGAGTTATAATTTACTTATTAGGTATAATGTTTTCAGGTTGGGTCTGCAGGTTGAAAAATCTGATGTGTTACACTCACATGACTTTCTCTACTCTTGTAGTAACCATTCTTACATACTCTTATTAACCATTCTTACATACTCTTATTCTTATATTTTCTTCATGTTAGTTGAAATAAACATTTGTACAAATTAACTTATTGTTTATTTCCTTGTAGGTACAAGGGGGATATAGCAATACAGTAGACTTCGAGTGATAGTTGCACCTTTTAAAGCTTTGAGTTTCTGTTCTCTTTGCATGGTTAACATATAAAAAAATGATCAACAATGTTGCATTAGACAAAAGTTTGTTTTCTGAAACTGACATGAATAACAAGGAATATTTACAAAATGGTTCACTCTACAATAAACTTTATTCAGACATAAATTGTGTGTTTTAGCAAGATCTACATTTTTACTTTCTCTACAGGTAAGTAGAGGAAGTATTGTATTCCACCCAAAAACTCGATGTCAAGATTTCACCGGAATTATGTTTTGAGACCCCTCTGAAGCCAAAAAAAAAAGAATTTTTAGGGTGTGTGTGTCTGTCAGTCTGTGTCTGTGGACAGCATAACTCAAAAACAAAAAGTCGGTTAAACACCAAATTTGGTATTTAAATTTAATGTCTTTCAAAGATTGGACAGGAAGATTTTGAAGAAAATAGCCCCACCCTAAACTACCCTTTACATGGAAAATTTTTCGAGCATTTTTATTTTCTTGAAAATAGCTCTAATGATTTTGATTAAATTGCCATATGTTTAAGATATTTTTATGACAAATGAAATGTATGTTTTGAATTTTCTGGCTATAGCCCCTGTAGTCATATTTACTCTGGACGACTTTTGCATAACTGGTAAACTGTAAGAGATACACCAAATCATACTATACAAAAAATATAGATCTTGCTAAAATACACAATTTATGTCTGAATAAATTTTCTTGTAGGATGAACCATTTCGGAGATATTCCTTGTTACGTGTTTGAGTTTCGGAAAACTTAAAACTTAAGTGAAATGGAACATCATTGTTCATTTTTTATATGTTAAGTGTGCAAATATAATGGAATCTCAAAGCTTTAAAAGATTTGACTGTCGCTCAAAGCCTACTGTATTTTAATATTCCCCTTGCACCTATGAGCAAATAAGCAATAAGATAATTTTTACAAGTGTTTATCTTAACTAACATGGAGAAGATAGAGGAATAAGAGTTTGTAAAAATGGTTAGTACAAGAGTAGAGAAATCATGTAAGTGCAACACATCAGATTTTTTTTTATAGTAAGATGTTATGGTTTGCGAGTTATTCAAAAGTCATCCAGAGTAAGTAAGACTTCATGGGCTATAGCCAGAAAACTCAAGATATGCAGTTCATTTGTCAAAAAAATATCTCAATCATATGGCATTTTATATCTTTAGAGCAATTTTCAAGAAAATCAAAATTTTTCAAAAATTTTCCATGTGAAGGGTTGTTCAGGGTGGGGCAATTTTGTTTAAAATTTTTGTGTTGCATCCTTGAAAGACATTAAACCTAAATATACATACAGACATACAAACACACACAGACCTTTTTCTAAAGATGCTTTTCTTGGATTCAGGGGACCTCAAAACATATATTTCCGGTAAAATCTTGACATCAAATTTTTGGGTGCAACACAACACTTCCTCTACTTTCTATATGTAGTAGAGAAAGAAAAAATGGTACTGTGTTCAAAATAGGATGTCTGTTCACTTTAACTTCAAGTTACAGAGCATTTATCTTCTCTGAACAAAGAAAAATCCCAGAAAATATTTAGATAGTTCATACTAACTGGGATTTGAATGTAGGATTTCTTGATTGTAAGGCAGACATGCTACCCTCACACTGGGAGGTGGACTTATGCTGAGTTTTGTTTGTAGCACCAAATGACTTTTCTGTTTCAGTTCACTTATAACAAATTGTCTGGTCCTCTTTCTTCTAGTGGTTCCCTATGGGTATATTGGTGCACTACAAAGTCATGATTCCCTGATGGGCTATATGAGGAATGTTCGTCTTGCCATACCACTAGCACAGCACATGATGCATCACTTTGATATTACTGGTAAGTAATAATGTGCAATAGATTCAGAAACATGCAACATATTTTAAGAAGTTACAGAAACTTACACTCGTACACTGAAAATTCTTGCTAAATGTGAAAGTGAAAAAGCTGGAACCACTAATTTATGATTTAACCAGCTGGTTTACCTAACATTGCCTAATTAGCTTTTTTAACTTGAATAAGAAACTAATTCATTTCATTTCCCTCCTCCCATTCTGTATGAAATTATAAAATAATAATTTTTATGAAAATTTTCCCCTTTATGCCTTATTATTGTAGTTGTGTACAGTCCCAGCTAATAGTGGATGAAAATGTCCGATATTCATGCAAAAGGATGTGAAACAATGGCAGAGCAACTGATCTTAACTTCTCCCTAACAGTTTTCCAAGTTTTGGAACTGCTGCATAGCCAACATATACAGCTTTTTGTGCTAAAACAATCATTAGTCAGAATGGTTGACTAATTTTTAAATAATTAGTGAAATTAATAAGTGAAATCTGTATCTTCTCTTTGGTTCCATAATAATTATTTAATAACATAAAAGATATATAGTTTTCACATAAAGCAGAAACCCTTAATATGTGCAGAAAGAATAGAGCTGAATATGAAGATTTCACACTTCCAACTCACAAAAGCTACATGATCTATGACCATTAAAGAAAATAATCGCAGTTAATACAAAATATTGATCCATTGATTTCTAATGGTAGCTACAATTATCTAGCATACATGCTAATGGACTTGGTTACAACATTAGTGCAAAGGAAATAAAACAAAAGTTTCTTATATGTGGGGTATTAGAAGGTTTGGCGTCCAGCAACTTCAGTGCATACATATTATATAGAATTAGAATAAAAGTTAGTCAGAGATTCTGACTCTTCATTACATACACATCTGCAGTGTCAAGATTTCACCTGAAATATATGTTTTGAGACCCCCTGAATCCAAAAAAAAGCATTTTTAGAAAAAGGTACGTATGTGTGTCTGTCAGTCTGTCTGTGGACAGCATAACTCATAAATGAAAAGTCGGTTAAAAACCAAAGTTGATATTTAAGTTTAATGTCTTTCAGGGATGCGACATGAAGATTTTAAAGAAAATAGCCCCAGTCTAAACTACCCTTTACATGGAAAATGTTTAGAAATGGCTCTAACGCTTTTGATTAAAATGATATATGTTTAAGATATTTGTAAGACAAATGAAATGTATATTTTGAATTTTCTGGCTATAGCTTATGTAGTCCTGTTTACTCTGGATTACTTTTGAATAATAACTCGTAAACCGTAACCAATAGACAAAATCTTACTGTACAAAAAATGTAAATTTCGCTAAAACACACAATTTATACCTCAATCAATTTTTTTGTAGAGTAAACCATTTGAGAGATATTCCTTGTTATCTGTGCCAGTTTCAGAAAATTTACAACTTTCATGAAATGGCACATCGTTGTTCATTTTTTTATATGTTAAGCATGCAAAGAGAATGGGATCTCAAAGCTTTAAAATATTTGACTATCGCTCAAAACCTACTGCATTCTAATATTCCCCTTGCACCTACAAGGAAATTAGCAATAACATAATTTCTGTAAATGTGTATCCCATGTAACATGAAGAAGACATAGAAATAAGAGTTTGTAAGAATGGTTAGTACAAGAGTAGAGAAAGTCATGTGAGTGCAACACATCAGATTTTTAGAAAAAGATCTGTGTGTGTGTGTGTGTCTGTGGGTCTGTCAGTCAGTCAGTCTGTGGACAGCATAACTCAAAAACGCAATGTCGGTTAAAAACTAAAGTTGGTATTTAAGTTTAATATCTTCCAAGGATGCGACAGGAAGATCTTGAAGCCACCCTAAACTACTCTTTACATGGAAAATGTTCCAACAATTTTGATTTTCTTGAAAATGGCTCTAATGATTTTGATTAAAATACCATATGTTTAAGACATTTGTATGACAAATGAAATGTATATTTTGAATTGTCTGGCTATAGCCCATGAAGTCCTATTTACTCTGGATGGCTTTTGAATAACTCATTAACCGTAAGAGATAGACCACATCTTACTATACAAAAAAATTTAGATCTTGCTAAAACACACAATTCATACCTTAATCAATTTTTTTTTGTAGAGTAAACCATTTCAGAGATATTCCTAGTTATCTGTGTCAGTTTCAGAAAACTTAAAACTTTTGTGAAATGGAACATTGTTGTTCATTTTTTTAATGTTAAGCATGCAAAGAGAAGAATATGTAAACTCTCAATGAAAATATGTTTGTACAAGTTGACTCTCAATAAATTTCTCTTCCTTTTCTGGCAAAAATCTTTGTCAGCTTCTCACATGGTCCATCCAATGCAGATTCACTTTGAGATGAAGCATCTGCCTAAACTGAAGATTGTGATTTCCATCTATATATCCTGTTTTCCATGTCCAAAACACATAATATAGTTTATTGAAAGTACAAGTGTGAAGGATAGCACTATTCAGTTGGTATTTTAATATCATATACTTTATCTAAATTAAGAACAAATTAGAAACAAAAAGCTCCACTTATCTTATTAATATTGCAAGTTGTACTGCTGACTAGTTTCAAGTGTATCCAACTTATTCTCAAAGCTATTTTGAGGGACCAAAGTTATTCCATATTCTTTAAAGATTTTAAAAAATTAATCTTAAAAGTATCAAAATAAATTTAATATACAAAATTTACTAAATTTTTCTAAAAACTATGACATCAAATTATAAAAAATCTGGCATTTATCAATTTAGCTGTTTGATTGTGATAGGGTTTATATTGGTAAAACTTAACATCATTTAGAAACCAAAATAAAAGAGCGTTTTAGAAATATTGAATATAAACAAATTGATAAATGAGCTGTGACACACATCATTTTTGGTCATTCAATCATGAAATAAATCCAGAAGTTAAATTACTAAAACAATTAAATGCACCTATAGATTTAAAGGTTTGGGAAAAGATATTCATTTTAAAAAACAAGAACTGAGTTATGAATTTTGAAATACCACCAATAGATTGTATTTATAAGTTTTTATTTTCATAGGTTGGCAACAAATAGATCTTTTAAGCCGAGCATTGGTAACTATGGTAACTTGTTTGGATAGCTTTGAGAATAAGTTGGATGCCACTTGAAACTAGTCAGCAGTATGTTGTTGTTGTTTTCTAGTGCCTTGCATCTGGCAATGAAGCCATTAGCATTCGTGCTTTCCAATACTTTTGAACTGTAGTTTCTTCTGATCTTAATGCTTCACAGGTCTTCAAGTGTTCTTCATTCATTTCTGCTGGATCGTTACACAGGACACATATCGGTGAGGCTGAGATACCTATTCTGTAGAGATGACTTGCCAAGCAGTCATGATTTGTCAATAGTCGGAAGGCTGCAACAGCTGTTTTCCTTGGTCTCTGGGGGATTATATCTGGATTGGAAAGTAGTGTAATCCATTTTTTATCTTTGGCATTTGTTTCTATTTCTTGTAGGTATGAATGACAAAAATTTTTAATGATCAAGCGTTTTATTGAGGAATATGAGAAATTGAATTTAGACTTTTGTGTTATTGTTGTGGCTTTCTTTGCAAGTGAGTCTGCAGCTTCGTTCCCCATGACTCCACAGTGTGCTGGAATCCATTGGAGATGAACAGTCTTATTAACTTTTTGGAGTTGTGTTAACATTTTGTAGCATTCTCTAATTTTTGTTGACTTCTTTGTAGTATTTGAACATATTCCCTGAATTGCAGCTTTAGAATCCGAAAGAATTACTGCCTTGTTAAATTTATTTAAGGGAAGATTTAATAATTGTCGGAGAGCAATGTATATAGCCTCTATTTCTCCATCATAATTTGTTGTGTCTCTGCCAACAGAATGATAAAAGGAAAAATGTGAACATGTAACTCCAGCTCCAGTAAGGTTTTCCTTCGAGGATCCATCAGTATATATGTGCAGCCATTCTTCTGTGGGATACCTAGTATTGATTGTTTCCAGAGCTAGAAGTTTTTGTATTTATTTTGGTGTGTCTGATTTACTTATTTCCTCTATTAATTCCAAATTGAAGGTAGGTTGCAATAATTCCAATGGATTTTCTCTAATAAGTAGATTTTCTCTGGTGTTAGGAATGTTCAATTTGGATTTAATCTGTGTTACCTTTTCTAGGAAACTACTATGAGTTTTAAGGATTGAAGGGGGGAGGTTCTCTTTTGTCCATTTAGAGTTTGGCAGTCGTAACATTTTCTCGTGTTGGAGCAATGCTTGTTCTTCTATTTTTGTTGTTATTGATGGGGTCCGTGTTAAGGCAAGCATGGCATCAATAGGTGTGGATTTAACTGCTCCAGTGATTAGGCGAAGAGCCTGATTTTGTATTTGTTCAAGTTTATTGATGTTAGCATTTGCTGCTGTTATTAAAGCTTCAGAACAGTACAGTAGTAAGGGGTAGTGATGCGCCTCCTATAGCCTCTCCTACCCAATTCCCATCCTCATCCTGCCCGTGGTGCACCCTGCTTTTAACAGATGAGGCTCTGGGGACCGAATCACAGCGGTATAACTGTTTCATCTAAAATGGAGGAAATGTCATTTACATATGTGCTGCCCTATCACAGCACAACAGCGTCCCTCAGAGGCACATGAGGGGAAGGTCGGTGGATCTAAATATCATCTATTTAGTCCTCCCGGCTAGGTCCGATGGACCCGTTGACCAACGATAGGTGTGGTCCCCCTTGCAAAATGGGGGTTTAAGTCGGGTGATGTAACTGCCACATTGTAAAACTGGTGCCCGTTAAGAAAACAGTTACATGAAAGCCACATACATGAATATGAGTCCTAAAGATAAACATTCCGGAGTTAAAACTGTCCCCCAATCGGATCTCCGGGTGGGGACATCTTTAGGCAAATTTCATCATTGTTCCAATACTTTAAGAATTCTAGTCAGCAGTATACCACCTTGCAATATTAATAAGATAAGTGGAATGTTTAGTTTCTAATTTGTTCTTAATTTAGATTCTGTTGCTTCAATGTTAATAGCTTCAATTTTCCTTAATCATATACTTTATTAATGTAGAGTGAGTGAGTGTGGGATTTAACGGCCTGACGACTTATTAATGTAGATACAGTAGAATCCTGATAAGTTGTCCTAATGTGGACTGAGAATGTAGTTTCCAAAATGTATAGTTCCACAAAATAGTGTGTCTGTTATTCACAACTCATATCATCATCATCATCATCATCATCATCATCATCATCATCATCATCATCATCATCATCATCATCATCATCATCATCATCATCATCATCATCATCATCATCACCATCATCACCATCATCATCATCATATCCCGCCTCGGTAGCGTGATGGTTAGCGTGTCTGCCTCACGTTCAAGAGGTCGCAAGTTCGAATCTCGCTTAGGGTAAGTTATCCGGGTAAGGTTTTTTTCCAAGGGTTTCCCTACCCTGAGAAGACGAATGTCAGGTAACTTAAAGCTCCATGGACCTCGGGCTCATTTGAGCATCATTTCACCCATTTCATTTCATTCATTCGTCCGATATGACACAATGTTGGAGGACGTTAATTAAAAAAAAAAAATCATCTTCTTCTTCTTTTTTTCCTGATTACCCTCCCCTTATGTAGGACTTACACCCCCTAGGACTTACAAGCCAGTGCCTAAGGTCAGATGCCTGTCAGGGAGCACAGGAACCTCTGGACCAGACAGTGTGAAGACCTGGAAGTGGGTAGTCAGCCAAGCACCAGATATGATACTGAGGAAGAGGATGATATTAAATGCAGGTGAACTTGATGATTGGAAAGGTGATAATGGAGCAATTGGTGGAATGAGTGGCAGGGAAAACCAGAGCACCCAGAGAAAATCTGCCCTGATGCCACTTCATCCACCACGAATACCACATGTGGGTCCCAACTCATAACATAAAACTGCAAATTACATAAATGCATGTTCTAGCGCAAGACTGAATCACAGCGGTATAACTGTTTCATCTAAAATGGAGGAAATGTCATTTACATATGTGCTGCCCTATCACAGCACAACAGCGTCCCTCAGAGGTACATGAGGGGAAGGTCGGTGAATCTAAATATCATCTATTTAGTCCTCCCGGCTAGGTCCGATGGACCCGTTGACCAACGATAGGTGTGGTCCCCCTTGCAAAATGGGGGTTTAAGTCGGGTGATGTAACTGCCACATTGTAAAACTGGTGCCCGTTAAGAAAACAGTTACATGAAAGCCACGAATAGGTATCTCAGCCTCACCGATATGTGTCCTGTGTAACGATCCAGCAGAAATGAATGAAGAACACTTGAAGACCTGTGAAGCATTAAGATCAGAAGAAACTACAGTTCAAAAGTATTGGAAAGCACGAATGCTAATGGCTTCATTGCCAGATGCAAGGCACTAGAAAACAACAACAACAACATGTTCTAGCGCAATATAGGAACCAGAAAAGTATAAGATATCCTAAAATTTATTGCATTTTAATGTGTTCCCCTTTGTCTGGTCTCTTTAACACATCCAATTTAATTTCCATTACCATGTTTACTTGTATTTTCTTCTTGTTCAATACTTTTACTGCCATAAACATAGTTCTACTCCATACTAACAGTAAGCCTGAAATATATAAATGAAAGTTTAACTTACCACGTATGTGCTGTATAAAGCAATAAACTCCAAATCTTCAAAACTTTTAAACAAGTGTTTGTGCTTATTATTTACTTATGCCAACAAACTTACTGTTGGTGTTTTTAAACACAGGTTGTTCACAGCTGCTTAAAGATTAGAGCACCTGCCTAGTAAGCGGAGGGTCTGTGGTTCAAATCCCAGCTGTGGCATTGAATTTTTAAGTTCCAGTTCTACCTCTCAAAGTGTTTGTGCTATTTATACACATTATTAGTGACAAGGCTTTGATTTTGTGGCAATGATCTGCTGGCTGCTTATGTTCTGACTAGATATTGTAGATCAGTATCTGGTCAGCCATTTTGTTATTGTGGTGGAGAACACAGCAGGTTGTGTGCATACATTAATTACAGTTGACCTATAATATTTATATCACATAGTGGATTATAGAAATTATTGCACTCAAGTTTAACAATGAAAAACTAAAAATTTCTAGAGTTATACAGAATGTTGAGCTATTGAGAGTCAAGTTATTGGGGTTCTACTGTATCTTGTTGATAAGTTAAAATAAAGAAAAGAATGGACAATGAATGGAACCAACTTTCCAAGTATGAGAAAGCCAATTTACATCTATGTATGAAAGAAAGGGCATAAAAGCATCAGGTTTTCCAGGTTTATTTATAAAAGCCCTACAGTTCTTAGTTAAAAACCTGGAGAAATAAATGCTTAAAATGGGTACATACTTATGTCCCTCTTATGTAAACTACCTTAAGTACTTCTTTCCCTGATTACCCTACTTATATGGAGCACTTACAACACCCAGGGCTTACAAGTAGGAGCACGAGATCAGATGCCCGTCAGGAATACCCAGGACAGGTGATCAGCTCAAGCCATAGTATGAGAGTGAGGATGAAATGGATAAAAGGAAAGATGATGATGAAGCAGTTGCTGGAATGAATGGCAGAAGAAACCAGAGAATTTAGAGAAAACCCAGGTGCTGCTTTGCTCATCACAAATCCCATGAATTGGGGTGAGATGCAAGCAGTCCAACCACTTGGCCACAGTGCTACCTCTGTCTCAATTACAAGAGATATAGATAAAATAATTTCTCCTCCTATGTGATTACTCATTCACCTCTTTGATATGTGTTTAAATTGAACAAAGTTCATTTACAGAAAAACTGCATGTTTGATTCCAGGTAAAATGTTTAATGCTAGTTCCCTGAACTATGATGCATTTGAATATTGTCTAGATATATCCTATTCATCACAGAAAAGTTGGAGGCATCCAGAAACAAAGCAGGTGGTGGACTTCAAGGTTAGTACCACAATATTGTCTCTGACAAACAGCAAATATACCATGGACAGGGTTGGGCAAGTAAACTTCCTCTATTATTTTATGTGTAATTCATATGCAAAATATGTATAAAATCATTTTGCAACCAAAGTAAAAGAACTAAACATACTGATTTTGACAAACATCAGTTGGTTAGCAACTGGCCTACTGATCCCATGGTTGTGGGTTCAAACCTGGCCCAGATCAATGTTTATGTGTGCTTAAAGCGACAGCTTCATATTAGTAGATTTATTGGTATGCAAGAGAGCTCCTGTAGTATGAAATTCTGACACAACAGCAGCACTGATATTATCCTAATAATTGACAGTATCGTTAACAAACAAAGGAAGGAGGGAAAGAGGGAAGGAGGGAGGGAGGAAAGGAGGGAAGAAGGGAAGGAGGGAAGGAGGGAAGGAGGGAAGGAGGGAAGGAGGGAAGGAGGTAAGGAGGTAAGGAGGTAAGGAGGGAAGGAGATAAGGAGGTAAGGAGGTAAGGAGGTAAGGAGGGAAGGAGGTAAGGAGGTAAGGAGGAAAGAAGGGAAGGAGGTAAAGAGGTAAAGAGGTAAGGAGGTAAGGAGGAAAGGAGGGAAGGAGGGAAGGAGGGAAGGAGGTAAGGAGGTAAGGCGGTAAGGAGGTAAGGAGGAAAGGAGGAAAGGAGGGAAGGAGGTAAGGAGGGAAGGAAGGAAGGAGGGAGGGAGGTTGGGAGGGAGGGAGGAAAGGAGGGAGGGAGGGAGGTAGGGAGGGAGGGAAGGAAGGACGGAAAGACATAAAGAAATAGTAGTAATAATAATCATAGTGATGATAGTAATAATAAGAGCAAGCATAACAACAACAACAACAACAACAACAATAATAATAATAATAATAATAATAATAATAATAATAATAACAATAACAATAACAACAATAACAACAATAACAACAATAACAATAACAATCGCAATAGCAATAGTAATCATAATAGTAATGCCAGTGATAATGATAAAGATAGTGATAATGATAGTGATAGTGATAATGATAGTGATAGTGATAGTGATAATGATAGTAATAGTAATAATGGTAATAATAGTAATAATAGTAATGATGATGATGACGACAACGACGATGATGTCTCCTGCCAGGGAAGGAATTCTTCTTTGACGAGCCGGGGAAATAATTTAATGGGAGGGGGAAATCCCACCCCCTGTTAATTCAAAACCTACTGCACACCCACTGGGAAAAATCACGAGCCTCCACTGCCTCAAATGCTGAAATACACACTCATAACACAAGTAATAGACACAAATTACACACCTATATTCATAAAACTAAACTGTTTGAGACCTCTAGGTTTAAAATTACACAACAACTTGGCAAGTCAGCTGAAAGACATACCTTCTGTAAGCAAGTTTAAGGTATAACTACACATATTCTTCAGAAAAAATCAGTTTTACTCAATAAATGAATATTTAGAATATAATTCAAGGAAAGTGTTAACACATCTTATTCTTAATCTTTTCATGTGATTATATAATCTGTTTAACCGAGTTGTGACATATGACTGTACAGAGTGTGTTAATGCTTCCAAGTTAAATAATAATTTGTATAAGTTATTTGTAATCTTCATATTGTAAATATTGTCTTACACTCTTAAATATTTTGACGATGCCCATATTTCTCTATGAATTTCTCTATAAAATATTAACCCCTAACATGCTGACCTGTCATGGCATGTAATACGTCCTCTGATTGGTAATCAGAGGATATGGTCGGTGAATTTATTTTGATAAATCTCCCAGTCAGGTCGGTGAGATCTGTAAACCAATGACAGGTTTGGTCCTCCAGACATTCTGGGGGTTATGAGCGAGCGATGTGACCACCAAAACATAAAAATATGGTGTTCTCTAAAAAGCGGTTACTATTGCTGCTATTACTCTCTTCAATATCAAATTATGAAATATGACTCGAGGGGTAAAATGTTCCGGAGTTAAAATAGTGCCCCATTCGAATCTCCAGGCGGGGACTGCTTCTCGAGAACCAAAACATTATATGCCTGGCCACTTCTAGTGCCCCATCCATCAGTGAAAAATATTGGAGAGCAAGAGGATTAAGGACTTCATTGTCAGAAATGCAGCATTAGCTAACAACAACATATTTCTCTATGAAATTTTATGGCTAATAAACTAAAAGGTAAACAATCTGAAAATACTCTGAGAAAATGTGATTATGAAGGCTGTATGGTATAGCTGACCTGTAATATTCACTTGGAATTGCTCTGTAATGTATATTGTAATCAGTTAATAATTGTAAACACACATCTTTTTTATCTTGTTCAGGTCTGAATATTTGCATTTTACAAATCTACAGACAATAAACAACAACTGATCCACTGGTATGATGGGAGAAGGCCATCAAGGTTGTCTATGCAATGAAAATGTTGTATTTGGGGAACAGTATTTACTCTTTCACACATACCAGATGGAAGGGAAGTCATTACATTAACTTAAACCAGTGATACATCTCGATATTTGGAACACATTTTGCATCTTATGTTTTTGTCTCTGACATTTCCTATGGAGGTATTTTAGATTTCTCAAAAACAAGCTGGCAACACTGCAGATTGTGTGGTTGTCACTTTCCCTAGCTCAGTACATAAACAAACACAGTAACGGAGCATCTTGAGAACATAAACACACACCCTGCCTTGACCTTCTATGTGTACTACACTAGTGTAGGCCAATCACAAGCGTTAGCTCCCAAAACATTAAAGTGAAAGTGAATGTCCAGACCTGTTTACATCCACAAACCAGCTCAATTCCCTGACCAACCTCTATACGCTGTCAACTTACTACATGTGTGAAAAAGCTGCTTGGAGTATTCCTTCACATCTTTTAAGTGATTAATTATTTCAAAACCCTGTGTGATGTCCCATACTTACTACCGAAGCTATGTCAGAAATATGTTACTCTAGGCATCTTACAGTTAACAAACTGTTATCTTCATACATTCCTGTGGAATTGTGCATCCAAGTTGGATAAAAAAACCATTTATTTTTTCGTAATCAGCTGATCAAAGAACAAAATGCCATAAGACCTTTTTGTTTGTAATGCTTGTATGAAGCACATATTAGGAGGAATGTAATGACTTCCCTTCCATCCTGTATACCTTTAAGTGCATATTTTCATTAGAAAATAGAGAAAATCATTCACCTCCCAAAAATATAGGTACTGAATTCAAAAGAAGCATTTTCAGAAGTTCCATTGTGCATGTGTTTATGTGTGTCTGAGTCTCTGAACAGCACAACTTAAAAACAAAAAGTTAAGAAATAGCACATTTGATATTTCAGCTCAGCATCTTCTAAGAAAGTAAATCCTCCCCACCCAAAACTAACCATTACATGGAACATTTTTATTATTTTTTTTACTTTCCGAAAAAATGGCTGCAACATTTGGATTTATATTCAAATGTTTACGATATTTGCAGGGCAAACACACACACACACACACACACATATATATATATATATGTGTGTGTGTGTGTGTGTGTGTGTGTGTGTGTGTGTGTGTGTGTGTATGTGTGTTTGCCCTTATATATCTTGAATTTTCTGTTTTTGGTAAAGTAAAAGATAGTTTTAAACATATAAAAGTCATTTAATTAAGAATAAAAATATAGGTACATGAAACAAATTAACATTTGGATTACTAAGCTCATAAAACTATTCCTTGCCCCTGTTAATTTTATAGAGGTAAGAATAAACTGCCTGCAGAGTGCTTTTGCAGCTTTCATATTGTAACTATGTACCAATACCCAGCTGATTTCTTTTAATTCATGAGCTTTGAAAAACCGAAACAATCAGCAGAAGTTGAAAATTAAGCAGCTGCAGAAAGATTTAAAGGATACATTAAATTGCAGAAAGTAAAGAGCAAATTCTGAATATTAATATATTGTAACAAAACATGCAAAGTGTGAAGTCCATTTACTTTTCCTAACACTTTATTTTCCTTTAAATCTTACTACAAGTGCAAAATTTCCTTCTCGTTACTAACAGTTTATAGTCTTCTCTACTATTACAATTCACAATTGTTCTTCCGATAATCTTTCTCAGTCTTTCAATGTCTTTCTCCAATTTCACTGTCTCTTATATCTTTACTATTATGACACAATCATTCGACAACACATATATGCTCGCTGACAGGCTGGTTGATTTCTTCTTATAACTAAAAGTAGCTGTAAATGACGACTCACTCAAACTCTGACACTAAAAACTAACTGAACTGCTTACTGTCTGTCTTATTTATATTGGAGCCGGCATGACATAACCTCAGAGTTATTTCCACGTGCACATGTACAATGACTCAGCAAAGAAGCTTCTAGAGCTTGCTGGACACTATACTCTGTTCATATAGAGATTAGAGGAGATATAAACAAAGCACCGATTTGTATCACTCCGCGGCCACGTGCATTCATAATGACGCAACATGGTTACCTACCGCTACGCGTATGTATAATATGCATTTTACACTACTAAAGGATATATTTACCTGATCCAAATAAAATATAGCACATGGAAATTAACTGCTACTTACGTCATCTCTGTTCACAATAACACTTTTTCATTTCCTGCTCACAATCTCGAAACCAATCTCCAGAAGCAGCTTGTGGAGGGAAGTTCGTTTTAAATTTGAAAGATCGGGATCAGAGTTAACTGTCAACAGCACTTTCTTTAAGGTGGGGGTTCATTGTTAACAAGGGCTGGTGAACTTTTCTACGGATTGCAGATCTCACATTCACAAATTCATCGCAAACTACATCCACCATTTATCTGGCACGTGGTCGCTTTTTGCTGGGGTCTTCACCAACTGACGATTTTTCTTTGGGTGGACTGTAAATACTTGCAACTAACACACCGGTAAACTCGGATGTTAATTTCATCACGTCTTCGATAGCAAGCTCAGGATATTTCTCACAGAACTTGTTAAATACCTTCAATATTGTTGTCTTTTCACCACTTCGCAACGGTTACTTTCATACTGAATAATGCGCGCGCAGAATGAATTAGGCTGGTTACAGATTCACTTAACTGCGTATTCTTACACTTTAACTATGCTTAGTACACTTAATGCTTTAGCAAACATTAAATGACTTTTCAGATCTCAGTAACAGTATTTCTTCAAGGGACTATTTAGATGGCGAAAGCGTCAAGAGGGCGCGCTGTGGTCAAAACACACGTGGCTTTGTTTACGTCTCCTCTAATCTCTAGATGAACAGAGTATACAGTGTTATCATAAGGTTAGGATGTTCATGACCTAAAAGAATAGAAAATATGACTGCAAATATGCCTTTAAAACTGACTAAATATGACCAAAAAACCCTAAAATATGACTTTAAAAGAATGTATTTTCTTAAAATGAAATTCTAATTGAAGACTTTTAATGACACTAAAGTGTTACATTGGTACATGAATTTAATCAGCCAATCACATTTTAAGAATATTAAAGGTGATTTACAGTTTTATCTGCAATGTACTTCTAAATTTAAAGAATTTGTTTCTGTTTGCTTGTTTCATTGGCTCCAAAAAATATTTTGTAGACCATGCACTTCCCCATACAATATGAACATTTGCATTGATTCTAAAATTAAGTTAGCTATTAATTATGGCATAAATATTAAAATAATGAATTAAGTTTCTAAATATTACGTACCAGTCTTCAGTTTCCATTTTTGTCTGCATTGCAGTATATAACCACATCCATTTTCAAATTCTCAAATAGGAATCTTCTGCTGTTGTCACTTCAGATTGTCTTAAACCTTGAGGATGTCACAGGTGCATATTTAAAAAGGTCAAGTCCTTGCAATTTAGCTTAGATTCATCTTCCAGAACAGTATTACAGCCACTTAGAATATCTTACAAAGTTTGTTCTTTACAGCAACTCCAATACTTCCTTTTACTTGTGCTAGCCCACTTTCCACACTTTTTACTTTCTCCAAACTCTCATGCAGTTTCAAACCAATTGTCTCTAGACGAGAAATTGCTCTTGTGATGCCTCCATAATTTGACTTGATGTACGCCAATTTCCCTTCAAGCTGCTGGAGAATAATTCTTGCATAATTTTAACTGAAGATGGTTCACAATTGTCAAATTCATTGATAGTCAAATTCCTCAATAGCTTTATAATTTCCACAGTAATATTCAGCTGCATAAGTCATGCACCCCATCTTGTCAGTATTGGCTGGGGAGGAAGTAGAAGTGAAGGTCTATATTGTTGAAATGTTGTCACTCTCTTTGGAGATTTTAGACATTTTTTTTTCACATTTGATACCAATTTATCCGCATCATGTTTTAAAAACAAGGAAGGACAGGAAAAGGTAAGCCTGCATTGTGATCTTAGTACCTGAATGGTACCTGCACTGTTATTGTCCCTTCACTTCACATTCCAGTTACAGTCAAACCAAAATATTAGTGACTCTCTTCCCGGAAAATGTTAACTTAATCATTCAGTGCATTTAGTGCATAATTAAATTCTTTTCAAATTCATAAGCAAAATATGATGAAATATGACAGATATGATCAAAATATGACCAAATCCATAAAAATGATTGAATTCATAAGCAAAATATGACAAAATATGACCAAAACCATATAAATGACAAAAATATGACTTAATATGCAAAATATAAGCTGTGTTATTAGGATTAAAAATGTTAAACTCATGCTCAAATTGTGTTTGCAGTGAGAATGGGTATAAAGACTAAAATATGATGTCATAAGCATCCAAACCCTAGTTATCATGCTGTTCGACCTACATACACAGTTGCTAGTTGCAGTCTTGGACCTCCTTTATGTTTTGCAGCCATTATTACAGTCACGCACATGTGTAGCCACTTGCCATATCTAAGGTCGCCTGGCCTCCTCCTGTCCATATATTATTGAACGATTCAATGTCACAATATTCTGAAATGCAAAATAAATAAGGATACAACAATAAAAGCATAAGAATGCAAATATAACTATTACAAAAGTTATAATCAAGCGAATTCCAGGAGGAAAGACATTTGAAAACACTTAGGAATACATTCTGTGATCTATAAGAGTGGAGAATTTCAGTAGTTAGGTGGAAATAAATGCATGTTTAATTCTCAGGCATGAAAAGAAATTGTTTCACTAATTTCTGTGTACTAATACATTTACTGAAATGTTATCTTTCAGGTTGAGGCATCCCTGTTTCACAACCAGCGACTCACAGATTTTCTTGCTCTCAGAACAGTGCTAGAAGCATACAAGGCTGAAATTAATTCTGAAAGGGTTTTACCATGGCTTGATCTAAATCAGGAGCAAATATACTTCCTTCTTTTTACACAGGTAATAAAATAAATACTTGCCTCAATGAAATGAAATGCAAAAGGAGAATACTGCCCTTGTACAGTCGCCGCAATGGAAATCTTTACAAGGTAATAAAAACAACAAGTACTGACTTTACATGGTTTTATTTTTAACTTCTGTGTACAATTAGTTCTTGGTCATATTTTCCTTAACTTTTATCTCTTTCAGGAGTCTCCTAGGCATTGAGTCTGCTAGATATTCAAAATATTTTTTGTCCATTTCCACCCACAGCTTCTTTAACACTTCCTGTAGCTCCTTAATACTTGATGGTTACAGCTCTTCTATTTTATTTTTCATTTCATTCTAAGCATTTTCTATTCGATTTAGGTCAGGAGAGCTACCAGGTCATTCAAATACAGGTATATTATTATCTTTCAGGAACTTCTGAACCATCTTTGTCCTATGTGCAGGGGCATCATCATGCATGAAGTACTGACACTGGTGAATCGGCCAAAATGTGACCAAATGCTGTTGTAACACTTCTAAATAGTTACTTCCCTTCATTGTGATATTCTTTGGGAGAAAGTACAAGCCACCTCTACCATAATTGCCACTAAAAGGACCCCATACCATCACACTTTCTGGACGTTTAACAGTTTTGACAGTAAACTTTGGATCATATCGTGACACATTTTTTGGTCTCCTCACCATTCTGGACTTTCCTCTGACCAGTTTGAAAGTGCTTTCATCAGAAAACATTACTTTACGCCAGTCCTCTGATGTCCAGTGCTGATACGTCATGCAAAAATTTATCCTTTTCTTCTTCATAGCTTCAGTCAGAAGAGGCTTCTTGGCTGCACACTGACTTGGTAAACCTGAGTCTTTCTGAGCTGATGCTGAATGGTCCTTATTGCAACATTGTTGAGAAGGTCTGGATGTTTCTTCTTTAACCCTGCCGCTGTAATCCATGGATCAGCCATCACTTCATGCTTTAGCAGGTCATCAGTTCTTGTTGAAGTCTTTCTTTTACCACCTGAGCCCATTTTTTGTCTTGGTGTGGTGCCAGGTGGAAAAGATGCTGCTGCTGTTTTTAGGTCATAAATAGCTTATCTTGAAACTTTTAGATCGGCAGCTACACGAATCACAGATGTACCTACTTCCAATAGAGTTAAAGCACGAGTCTTCTCCTCAGAAGTGAACTTCTTGCATCCCATTATTTGTATTATAATGAGAAATACACAGCTTTAAAAATGGCACTCAGGTTAAAAATTTAATAACAATGACAAACTGGAAAGAGAACACTCTGTACAAATACCAGAGACTGACTGAGATTTGGCTTGCTAATAGAAGCAAGCTGCTACTGTGCACTTAAGAATCACGTGATTTACAGCTCCGTCCGCTCCTTTGTATAGTGGCAGGAGAAGAACAAACTGAGCACATTGTCTACGTAAGGATTTTTCTTGCACTAACAATGTAAAGATTTCAATTGCGGCGACTGTAATTCCTCACATCAGCTGTTATTGCTCCTTCTCCTTTTTCCTCCTCCTTATCTCGACAACCATTATCAAATTAGGTTTTTAATCTGATCATTAAAATTACAGTTCCCTGCTTACTATGACTTTACTTTTTAAAAACAGGATAGTATCTAAATACAGTTAAATACTAAGACATATCCCCTTCTTCACTCTACAGTCTACACTCATATGCACACACAGGCACGCACACACACACACACACACACACACACACACACACACACACACACACACACACACACACACATACACACACACACTCACAAGGAAGTGAGCACATATACACAAATAATTCTATTGAATCCCTTTTCAAAGCAATTGTTATGGCTTTAGAGGTGCCAGAATAAAGAAAATATTGGGGTAAAGGGACAGAATGACAGAGAATTTAAATTAAAAGTTATGATTATCCTCAGATGCTGACTTATATAAGTTCTGGGCAGTGTAAATCCTCCATACAAGGAGGGTATGAAGAGGAAGAAACTATTATGTTTATTTATTAAAGACATTTTACTTAACATATTGTATAAAATAACTCAAAATATTAAATATTTTCAGAATTAAACATTTCTTAATGGGTTGAAATTAAAATTAATGTTATTCTTTGGGATATTAATTGTTTTGTCAGTTAATAAATACTAATATGTAACATAGAGACTTATATATTAGTGAATTGGTTGCACTGGAACAAGATAATTACATTTCCAAAACAGTTATCTTATTTGCACCAGGAAATATTTATACTGTGTGTGTTTTCTCTGTGTTTCACTTGTACCAGTACAATAAAAATAAGAAAAGTGTAGGGTTAACTTGTTTTGTGTTTAATTAGTTGACATCTGAATAAAGACTGAAGAATGTAGCTGCTTGATGTTCATCTATCTTGGTTCACCTGTTTTTTCTTTTGGTCATTTTTAAAATTTTGTATCCATTGTGAATTGAGATAAGTGCAAAAATAAATACTCACACAAATATAATTTCGACTATAATCAATCTAGTCAACATCGGTTATGGACCCAGTGCCTTTAAAGTGAGTATTTGTGATTGAAGTTTAAGTTAATTGTGTATAACAATGAAGCGCTCATTAACACGCGATTCTGAACAACAGCATTGCATGCTGTATAAAAGATGGAAGAAGAGAAAACGAAAATTGAAAAGCTAAATGGTCCTAACTATTCGTTGTGTTCATATCAGATGAAGATGGTATTAATGGAGCAAGATTTGTGGATAATAATCGAGCCAGGGGAAGATGAGCCAGAAAAAAGTGCTTCTACAAAAGAAAAATGAACGCATATTCAAGATAGGGTAAAGCACAAGCAAAAATCGCTCTCTCAATATGTGATGCACAGCAAATACATATATGGCATTTAATGATTCCAAAGGATGTATGGGATGAACTACAGAAGTTATACGCTCCAAAAGACAGTAAGTTTCACACTGTACAGCTTAGGCATAAATTATATGCATGCAAAATGGGTAATTATGAAACAATGGAAACATATTTAGGGCAAATAAATAAAACAGTTACTGACTTAACGAATTTGGGTGATAAAATAGAAGATGCTTACTTAGCAATGGCAATTCTTTGTGGAGTTTCTGATGACTGGGATGTGGTAACTTCAGCCTTATGCAACTTATCAAAAAGTAATTTCACCAGTGCTACAATTAAGAGATATTTGCTTGGGGAGGAGGCTAGAAGTCAAGAAAATAGAAACAACAATCAGCCATGTTGTTAAAAATGAAACCCTTTGTGCCGAAGAAAGAAAAAGAAGAAAAAGCTAAACTTTCAGCATCAAGTCACAAGAGAAACCAAATTTATTTGTTTCAACTGCAACAAACCAAGTCACTTAGCAAGAAACTGCCTTTTTAAGAAAAGTAGTAAAGAAACAAAAACAGTAGAATCCAAAATTGCTAATATGACGGCAAATTGTGGTGTGGCAATGGTGGACAACAACACTTGGATAATTGATTCTGGGGCAACTGATCACGTCTCCAAGTGAAAACTACTTTTCTGAGATCAAAAGGAATTTTTTGTCGAGAATATTACGCTAGCAGATGGTATGATAGTATCAGCCATAGGAAAAGACACCATAAGGGCAAAAGTAGGAAAAGACACCAGGTTAATACATGAATTTGAAGCCATAAATGCACTACTGGTACCAGAAATTAATTAGGTACAGAATTTTGTCAGTGGAGCAGATTACTGAAAATGGTAAAAAGGTGATTTTTGATAAAGATGGTTGTTCTGTTTGTGATCAACATGAGAGACTGTTAATTCAGACTGAGCAAAAGGGGAGGCTATACATGGTAAACACCCAACCTTGTATAACTGGAAACACTTTGAGCACAGTGCATGTGAATACCAAAAACTCTTGATTTATGGCACCGAAGGATGATGCATGAAAGCAAACACACTATAATAGAAATGATGAACGTAGACTCTATAGTAGGTTTGGATTGTGAAGAAAGTGTGCCAATGCCTTGTGATCATTGCTTAGTAGGGAAATGCTCAGTCGTTCCTGGAAAATTCGTTCAATAAAATGACAGGCAGCACGAAAATAATGGATCTTGTACATAGCGACCTTATGGGACCTATTGATGTTCCCAATTGGGGCGGAAACAAATACATGCTCAGTATAATAGATGATGTAAGTAGGTACACATTTGTACAATTTCTAGAGAATAAAGGAGATGCTTTAAGAGAGTTTAAAAAATGGAAAAACTGAAACTGAAAAGCAAACTGAAAGAAAATTGAAGAGGATATGCACTGATAATGGATTGGAGTTTTTTTCTAAAAGCTGGTTGGAGTTCTGTGAATCAGAGGGAATTTGGCATGAAACGACAATGACCTACATGCCACAACAAAACAGAGTGGCTGAACGACTCAACAGGACACTACTAGATTTAGTAAGACCCCAAATCCATGAAAGTAACCTACCAAAGAGTTCCTGGGCTGAATTAATATATACTGCTACATACATAAGGAACAGGGTAATTAATAACCATAATGCCAAGAAGACTCCTTATGAAATATGGACAGGGAGAAAACCAAGTGTGAGACACTTAAGAGCCATAGGATGTGCAGTATTTGTTCACATACCTAAACAAAAACGTCATTCAAAGTTATCCATGAGAGCAGAGAAAGGTTTATTGATCAGGTATGCATTAAACGGCCGTGGTTATTGGGTCTGGATGCCAAAAACCAAGAAAATCCAAGAATCACGTGATAGCATCTTTAAAGAAGAATCAAAAGAAAATCAGTTAGTGATAACGAAGACCTTGCATGATTTGGTCGAGATAGATCATGAGGATCAATTTGAAGAAAACTTAAGAATTCCAGACATCAATGAAGATTCCTCAGCAGATAATGACATTGGAAAATTAAACAAAGAAGCTGCTACACCCAAGGATCATCTGCAAAAACAAAATGAAGAACCAAGGTGTGATTTGACAGTAAAGAAACCAGAACTAGTTCAACAGCATGGAATGACACTATGTTCTTAAAAAAAAAAGATGGAGACAGTACAATCAAATTTCATAGTAAGCCCTGAAACCAAGGAGCCATCATCGTATCATCAAGCAATTAATTCAACAGATGCAACAAACTGGATAGAAGCTATGCATGAAGAATATTGATGAAGCAAGAATCGTGGAAGCTGAGTGAAGTGCCACCTAGAGTGACACCTGTAAAGTGTGTATGGGTGTTCAGAAGAAAAATATCTGAGAATACAGAACGTTTCAGAGCACGTTTGGTAGCAAAAGGGTACGATCAGAGAAAAGGACTAGGCTATGATAAACTCTATGCTCCAGTCTCTACCTTTGAAACTATACGTTTATTGACTGCTGCCAGTGTAAAGAAAAATTGGTACATCAATCAGTATGATGTGAAGAGTGCCTATCTTCATAGTGATTTGAAGGAAACAATTTACATGGAGCAACCAGAAGGCTTTCTTCAAAAGGGTAAAGAGAAGCTTGTTTGCAAGTGAAAGAAATTAATATATAGGCTTAAACAAAATGGCAGATGTTGGAATGATCATCTCAATAAATCTTTAACTGCCATGAAATTTATTCGAAATGAGGTTGATCCTTATGTTTACAAACTCAACGCAAGAAATGAAAAAATAATACTGATAATTTATGTGGTTGGTATACTTGTTTTGAGTGAAAACAAAGAGACAGGGCAAAATACAAATATACTGTTAGGAAAATGCTTCGAAATCAAGTATATGGGAGAAGTATCGCACATGCTAGGTGTGAAATTTGAGAAGAAACAAGATGACAGCATTTCACTTTCTCAAGAGGAATACATTAATAAACTACTTCACCAGTTTGGAATGCAGGAGGCAAAAGGACTCAGTACACCCATGGAGGTGAAACCAAACTTTTTGGAGGAAGAGGAGGACAATGAAGATACTTCAAGTTTACCATATCGAGAACTTATTGGAGGACTCCTGTATCTTTCCCAAAGGACACGTCCAGATATTGCTTTCTCTGTATCAAAATTGTCTCAGTACTGTTCCAAATTTAGCAGAAGCCAATGGAATACTGCAAAAAGGGTGCTTTGTTATTTAAAGGAGACAAAGGACTACAAAATTACATACCAGATAACTAATTAGCCTCTTACAGCATTTTCTGATGTTGATTGGGCTACAGACATGACTTACCATAAGAGCATTAGTGGCTATGCATTAATGCTAGGAGGTGCTCCAGTAGTCTGGAAGAGTTCAAAACAAACTACAGTGGCATTAAGTATGATGGAAGCTGAATACATCTCTATGGTAGCCTGCTCGAGAGAAGTAGTCTGGATGAGAAGTTTACTTCAATCTCTGGCTCTAAACGATATAGTTGTAGATTCAACTTTGATTTTCTGTGATAGCCAAGCAGCTATTGCACGTGCTGAAAACCTCATAGATAAATCAAGAACAAGACACATCTCAATTAAATATCACTTCGTGTGAGAGGTGATGAATGGTGTGATCAAGTTGAAGCATGTGTCTACGAATCAGAATGCTACAAACCTGTTAACCAAACCACTGAGTTGGACTCTTCATGAACGACACTGCACCCAGATGTTGCAAAGTATTAAATTAAGTGCATGATGTCAGAATGATCATAAGTTTTTGAAATAATCATTCCGTGGGGGAGATTGTTGGGTTAATTTATTTTGTGTTTAATTAGTTGGCAACATCTGAATAAAGACTGAAGAATGTAGCTGCTTGATGTTCATCTATCTTGGCTCTTTTGGTGTTTGTAAAAGTTTGTATGCATTGTGAATTAAGTTTTGTAGGAAAATAAATACTCACACAAATGTAATTAGAACTATAATCAATCTAGTCAACAAAAAGAATGAAACTAGAATATAGCAATGGAGGGGATTCAGCAGCCCTCATGAATATCTGGGCAACTGAAAGAGTTCCGAGTTCCATGCCCCTGAATGTCATGGAGCTTCAGTGACAATTGAGGAGTTTCTAGGCAATTAGATTACACATTTATTACTAACCAGCAGAACTACATCATGTTATTGGATTAATCCAGATATTCTACTCTGTGCTACTCCTCTCATTTTCCATGTTTCTCCCTCTTTTCCTCAAATCCTTTCGATCCAATTGAAATATATAGAATATCCTGAATCTCAAACTACAAGAGCAGAAGCAAAAATAGTCTTCATGTTAATTAGCACTACTGTTGCTATAAGAGTGGAAATGTTTTGGAAACCCAGCTGTTACCAATGGCATCAAAGCATTTGACCACATAAAATTCTCCCTCAGCTAAGCCAAATTGGCTAAATAAAGTTTTCTATAACACTAATGAACATTAGCAAACACTGCTTATCATTCTAAGAGCCAAAATGCCCATACTAGAAGTACAGAGAGACCCAAAATCATCCAAACTGCTGTGCTGTGTTTTTCCATTGCACACACAGAAACAGAATAACACAGCTACAGTACACAAGGACATCTGGTTGACTTGCTCTTCTCTGCTCTGAAAGTATTGAGTTGTATAAATGTGTGATTGAGTTGTTACCATTGTGCTTTATTATTTTGTCCTATACTTAGTCACAAAGTGCATTATGGCTCAGCATTTGTCTTCTAATGTACAGTGTGTATTTATTTATGGTTGGTATGTGTTAACTCAGCTTGCCAAGTGAAAGTGCGATTTGCAGAGAATTCCAGGTGATTGTGATTTCTATCTCTGGGGTAACTTAAAGCATAAAGTATACAAGTCAAACCCACATTCCCTGGGAGAATTAAAATAAAATATCTGCCAGGCAATTGCCAGCATTTCTCAATGTGAACTATGGCAAGTGATGGACAGTTTCCTAAAGAGGTGCCAAAAATATATGGACAACGATGGTGGGCAGTTTTAGTATCTCCTTTAATAACATTGGTAAGTAAAGCCTTTGAAAGTAATTTTAAAAATGTTGTATGGTTTCATCCGCACCTTTCTTTCACAGTGTCAGTCGGTGAGGAGTGCCAAGGATGCGTACAGGCAAAACATGCGCAGCCTGTTCGGAATCTTTTGGATCACCCATTATATGACCACACCATATTACATAACATTTCCATCATCACCAGCAATGGACAGAGTGGTTAGACCATTTACTTCTCACCAAAGCAGCCCGGGTTCGATCCCAGGCAACTGCATGTGGAGTTTGTGGTGGACGAAGCGGCACTGGAGCATGTTTCCTCCGAGTTCTCCGGCTTTCCCCATCTTCATTCTATGTAATGTCAGTGTCACCGCCTGCGGTACCGTATGTAGTAAACGTGGGTGTTAAAGACTACAAAAAAAAACTCCAGAAATGCACCCATCACTATCATCATTACATCATTTCTGTAGGCATTCAATAATAATTTTACATATGTTTTTATTCTTTTCTTTAGACACTGTGTACTAAATCAGATCTTTTGGAGGATGTAATTTCACTATTTGAGGATGAATACCTGCCACCAACTTTGAGGTAAATAATGTATATCCTGAAATTAGTTTTATGATATTAGTTTAGGAGTAATATGTAAACATGCAAGAATTATGGAATAAGTTGTGCTATCTGCTTCTTTCTATCCTTTTTATTTTTCTTGCAAGAATGGTATGAAATATAGCAATACACTTTTGTTAGTGAGTGAGTGAATGAGTGAGTGAATGAGTGAGTGAGTGAGTGAGTGAGTGAGTGAGTGAGTGAATGAGTGAGTGAATGAGTGAGTGAGTGAGTGAGTGAGTGAGTGAAGTAAGTAAAGTAAGTAAAGTAAGTAAAGTAAGTAAAGTAAGTAAAGTAAGTAAAGTAAGTGAAGTAAGTGAAGTAAGTGAAGTAAGTGAAGTAAGTGAAGTAAGTGAAGTAGGTGAAGTAAGTGAAGTAAGTGAAGTAGGTGAAGTAGGTGAAGTAAGTGAAGTAAGTGAAGTAGGTGAAGTAGGCGAAGTAAGTGAAGTAGGTGAAGCAGGTGAAGTAAGTGAAGTAGGTGAAGTAAGTGAAGTAGGTGAAGTAAGTAAAGTAAGTAAAGTAAGTGAAGTAAGTGAAGTAGGTGAAGTAAGCGAAGTAAGTGAATTAAGTGAAGTAAGTGAAGTAGGTGAAGTAGGTGAAGTAAGTGAAGTAAGTGAAGTAGGTGAAGTAGGTGAAGTAAGTGAAGTAAGTGAAGTAAGTGAAGTAGGTGAAGTAAGTGAAGTAAGTGAAGTAAGTGAAGTAGGTGAAGTAGGTGAAGTAAGTGAAGTAGGTGAAGTAAGTGAAGTAGGTGAAGTAGGTGAAATAGGTGAAGTAAGTGAAGTAGGTGAAGTAAGTGAAGTAAGTGAAGTAGGTGAAGTAGGTGAAGTAAGTAAAGTAAGTAAAGTAAGTATGTAAGTAAGTAAATAAGTAAGTAAGTAAGTAGGTCAGTAGCTCTTGCTGATTCTTTCTCTCTCTTGTTCTATCTCTCTGATAGGTATAAGCTGTGAAAGGTGTAAATACCTTCATGGTTATTAGGTAACCATTGTAACCCTTATATTTTGTTGGTTGCTAGGGTTGTTGATATTATGTCCAATTCTGAAGAATTTGGTGTAGCATATCACTGTCCTGTGGGAATAGCTATGAACCCAGAAGTTAAGTGCAAGTTGTTTACAACAGAAGAGTTTTCTAGTTATGATATACCACCATACATAGAGAATGAATTCAGTCAAGAGGATCTCTAGTGCATCTACAGAAATAAGCAGCCTTCCTTCCTTCTGCAAATAATGTTAGCATACAATTCTTCACAAGTCAGCCCTATATATCCTATCAAATGTGCAGCTGAATGATCAAGTTCTCATACCTTCATGGAGCAATGTATGCTGATAATGCTTCATTAAGAAATGTATGCTGAAGTTTAGACAGTATCTGAGGCTGTTTTTAAAGCTGTTTAAAGATATTGACTCAAATAGTTTAAGTGAGGATCATATTAGTTTAGCTGTTAAAACCACTAGTTGCAAATTAATCTCTTCTCCGCCATCAATGGAACCATTCTGCCTTTTATTAAGCTCCACATAGACCAATGGAGTCTTATTGCAATTGGGTTTCATATAATTTACATCTAATGCACTTAGTACAGTTTGATGAACTTAAATTTCACTCCTCATAGACCTAACATGTAATTTTATGCTCAACCATGCCACAGTGTAGCTCATATGACACTATAAAGAACTTTATTATATCCAGCTCTTCATAACAACACTGCTAATCCACCAATAAAAGGTACTCTTATTCATAATGACCCTGCTAACCACCAATCAAAAGATCTGCATGCAGCAACCAATACTAAGTTGTCTACCCGTATTCCTGCACAGCTGAAAGTAAAACTATTGATTCCTTTACCTATTGGTGTGGTATATTTCAGATACCGATGCTTCTGGTCTTGTCAGGGGGATGCATGTTAGGAAAGCGTGGGTGGTTTGGTTGCTCCGGCTTTTCACACATGTTGTTCTCCTTACAAATGCAATGAAATGTGGATTATGGTAGGAAAGAGATCTTTATCTCAGGGTTGCCCAGCTGAGGAATATTCAGGTAAAAAACTAAAGCCATGTTATCTCCTTTCTTTTTAATGAATACAGTTTGATTCACTCAATGTTATATTTATCTGTGCCTCCCTTCCAACACACAAGACTTGAAATCTGCCTGATCAGCATAGCTTTGTACGACAATTATGTCCTGTTGCCAACCAGTGTTACCTGCACGCTGCACACTATTTCAATCCTGAAACTCACATGTCTTTATCTCACCGTGAAGAAGAAGCAAGTCTTTCCTCCACCTCTTAATAGCTCTTTTTTTGGCTTTGGTTTTTCCAATTGGCCAAATTTACCTTATGATTAAGCATTTATGTCTAAGCGTCACTGTTTTAGGTTTCTCAGCACTTTTGTTAATTTTCTTTCAGAGGTGGATGCACTTCCTGTCACCCAGTTACCTTCTTGGGGTCATTCCTGTACCCTTGTTCCACCTTTCCTTTTTCTGCCGCAATTCAACTTTCATATGTCATTGTCATCAACACCACCACTGCCACCGCCACCACCACCGCCACCGCCGCCACCACCGCCACCGCCACCACCACCGCCACCGCCACCGCCACCGCCACCGCCACCGCCACCGCCACCGCCACCGCCACCGTCACCGCCACCGCCACCGCCACCGCCACCGCCACCGCCACCGCCACCGCCACCGCCGCCGCCACCACCGCCGCCGCCGCCACCGCCACCACCACGCCTACTGATTCCAAGGTCGCGGGTTCAAATCCACCCCAGACCGATGGTTTTTAAGTGTCCTTAAAAATGACAGCTCCATGTCAGTACATTTACTGGCATGTGAAAGAACTCCTGCGGGACAAAATTCCGGCACACCGGCGACACTGATGTGATCCTAGCAATTGACAGCATCGTTAAACAACAAAATGTTTTATTTATTTCTACGAACTGGTTTGAGAATTTAATGCCATTCTGGCAGTTTGTCACAATAGCTCAATGGTTAGAGCAGCCGCCTGGTAAGCGGAAGGTCTGTGGTACAAATCCCAGTTGTGGCATTGAATTTTTAAGTTCCCGTTCCACCTCTCAAACAAAATATTTATTTGCCACCACCACCTCAATCACCACCACCACCACCGTCACCACCACCGACACAGCCACCACCACCCCACCACCACTGCCGCCACTCCAAGGATTAGGTAATGCTGCCTGTCCCAGCTTCAAATCATGCCTGACCATTGTTTTCTTGGTCTTCCCGGATGTCTTTTCCCAATTGTCTTATAGTTTAACACTTTCCTTGGGATCCTTTCTCTAAGCATTCTATTAACATGCTCTCTCCATTCATTCCTGTAATTGAAAATTTTGTCTGTCAAAGGATTTAATTCTAGTTCTTCCCTTACTTTTTCATTTGGAATTTTATCTAAAAGAGTGCATCCTTTTACTGTTCTTAAAAATCTCATTTCGACAGCCTCTTTCTTGGTTGTGTCAGCTTTTTTCAATGTTCTATGTTTTGGATCCATAAAGAAAAGTAGGCACGGCCATTATTTTATAAAACTTCATTCGTGTTTCTTTTCTGGTTTTTGTTTTATGGCTTCATTTTATTGCAACTTTCATATGTCTGCCTATATTCTATTTTCAATACTATTAATTATTATGTGCATCCATATAATTAACGGGCATGGGTTTCAGCTTCACTATATAAAATAAAGCTACTCTATTTAATAATTAGTGTTAATATTGTAAATAACATTCTAATAAATTCAATTTATGTTCTCATTTTTGAAAGTCTACTTTCTTAAAGGTTATAGCATGCATATAAACTCTGTATCATTGTGACCAGGCCAACATAACAATAAAAGATGAAGGCGTAACTATCAATTCTCGTATGTACAATCAAATAACAACTGCATGGTTAAAATGTTGGACACCACTGACAATAACACGTGGCATTGAATATTAAAAACATATATTTTAAACTTGACTAGTGGTTGAGCATAAATAGTTGCATGAAACTTGAGTATAACAGCAATTAAAATGCTTATACTGTTACGCATATGGGTATTTCTATATGTTTTAACTCTTTAAAGAAGTTGTTATTACATAACTGTTCTAGACCTATTTATAAGATGCAATTGTTTTTAACTTCACCTAGTAGGTACCTTATGTCTCTGTATACAAGATGATAGTATGTGAAATATAACAGTATGTATGTTATTTGGAAGTTAAAACATCAGATTCCAGTTTCCACCACATTGCTCACATTGACACTATGCTTGTTTAGTTGTGCTTGTGTGTCAACTAATGCAAGTACCTATAAATAATGAAATGTAAATAAAAAATACTTCAGTGCTATGATTACCTTGTGATTTTTAGGATATAGTAGGTGCAGCTGTTGTAGGCCAGTAAACACATAGACCTACATTCTTTGACTGTATGTGTATATATGACAATATTTATCAATAAAGCATGGCTTTCTAGCCATTATTGCTACTCTTTGGTTCAATTATTCTACACAAGGGCAGTCCCCTCACTGTAGTCTCACCCACCTCCATTCTTCCTTTGTGGATTTCCTCTTAAAATTTCCAGATGAACCATTTGTCTAAATAGTGTATATCATCTGATATCTTATTCTGACCCAAACTTTTTCCCATTCAAACTCCTTTCATGAATATTTCTTAGCAGTTTCTTCTCAGCCAATGTCACAGATAATCTTTTTTCCTCCTCCTAATTATTTTCATCATTGTTCTCCCTTTATGCAACCTGCTTAAAGAACGCAATCTTTCTGTCTGTCCATTTCGCACACTTCATTCTTTTCCATTCAATTGCTTCCAATAGTTTTTCCTTGCTTGATTGTAATGCACTTTACGTTGTCATACTGCACTTCAGTAATCTCTTCCGTGGATCCATAGAGAATCCTTTTCCTTTTTTTACTTTCTCTATTATGTATAGTAAAGTAGAGAAAGTATTGCATTCCACCCAAAAATTCAAGTTAAGATTTCACCGGAAGTATATGTTTCAAGGCCCCCTAAACCCAAAAGAAGCATTTTTAGAAAAAGGTCTGTGTATGTGTCTGTTTGTAGGCAGCATAACTCAAAACGAAAAGTCGGTTAAAAACCAAATTTGATATTTAAGTTTAATGTCTTTGAAGGATGTGATAAGAAGATTTTGAAGAAAATTCCTGCATCCTAAACTACCCTTTACATGGAAAATTTTTCAAAAACTTTGATTTTCTCAAAAACGGCTGTAACAATTTTGATTGAAATGCCATATGTTTAACATATTTTTATGGCAAATGAAATGTATATCTTGAATTTTCTAATGTTACAGTCCATGTAGTCCTGTTTACTCTGTATGATTTTTTAATAACTCATTAACCGTATGAGACAGACCAAATCTTACTATTGTGGCATATCACCACGGTTATGAATGGGACCACATGGTGATGCTCGACAGTGGCCTGGTAGCAGCACTCTGCTGTATCTATCAGGACAGCATTTGGTTCTCTGGCACATGTACTGCCACATCAGAGCGCTGCAGTCAGCAACACAGTCGCCTCTCTCTTGTTTTCCACCCTTTGAACACACCGGTCCATATATAAGGGGCCGCGAGAAACAGTCAGGAGGTCTTTCTATCTACACAAACTCACCAACCAACATTGAAACCCAGGAGTTGGCTATGCAGGGCTGGCAGCATCAGTATGGCTATGTGAATTCAGTGAGATACAACATAAAATATACAACATAAAAATATGGAACATGCAACTTACAACATATGTAGTTATTTATTTTGATCTTACTCAGAGAGAATACTTTGTTAAATGGAATTAATGCCATGGGTTCTTGGCCATTTGCTGGATTGAACAGCATTTCTCTGTAAATTCAGTAGTAAGGTGTGAGTGCATAGTAAAATTCGTGACAAAAGAATTTAGCTCGATCCATTAGATTTGCTGACATGATTGATTGCAAAAAGGTACTTAATGGAATGCAATTATTTGCATTGGTACAAGTTTGCTAAGTCAAGTGTCAGTGGTTTTAAGGGTTTAATGTAAATGCTTGGATTAGCTATTCTTCATTATTAGTCAAAAAGGGTATTACGGGTTTTCTTAGTGTGAATGTGTGTACAATACAGTGCAGTCAGTCAGTCTTCATGTGTTTACTATAGTCAATGTTTAATGTGGTTAACCAAGAATAGTTTTCTTTGATGAACGCAAGTAGACTTAAATTCTAGAGTTTTCAAGAAGAACTTAACAGATGTTTCATTTTTTTTTATGTTCTTGGTCAAATGGAACCAAGATAATGGGAACAGTTTCCCAGGTTATTTTGTACAGTGAACTTAATTTTCTATTTTGTAATCTATTTATTCGATATATTACATATTTTTAAAAGTTGTCTTTGTCTAACAGTTAATTGAACACCCACAGCATAAGTCAAATTCTTTCCCCTATCCTGAGTCACTGCCATCCTCGGAATAAGTTACCTTTTATTTATTATTTTACACATTTTCAACCTGCCCACGGGGCAGAGAAATGGTAGCAGAGCATGGTTACAAAAAGTTAACAGTTGTTACAAAAGTTATTAAGAGTTATTTTCTCAGACATTTATAATAATTTATTACAAGTGCAGTTTATACTGTGTGTTCAATTAAGCAATGTTGGATTGTTGGTGTAGACTGACTGTGTTATATTTGGCTTACGTTGGAATAAAGTGTTGTGTATTTGTTTGTATCTCACCATAATAACATGTGCTTGTCTAACTATGGATCTTCCTTTTCAGCCTGAGTTATTATGTAAATCTGAAGTTCAGTATGAGTTGGCCACTAGGCATATTTAATTTCATGACCGCGATTCACTACCTGATTTACAGCGTGTTTTGCATACACATATAATGTACATAACAAAAAAGACAAATAAGGGATTATACATTATGAAACAAGTTAAGGATAACATGGATAATAAAACGCTGAAGCAGGTGCACTATGCATTCATTTATTCATATATAAAATACGGCATAACACTATGGGGGAATACTACAGCTAAGGAAGTACTAAAAGTATTCAAATTACAAAAAAGGGCAATTAGAATAATTGGGAAAATAGAAAAAAGACACAGTTGTAGGGACTGTTTCAAAAAATACAAAATCCTAACAGTTCCATGTATCTACATTTATGAAAGCATCAAGCATGTTCTTCTAAATGGAAAAATTGCTAAAAACAATCACATGCATAGCTATAATGTTAGAAATAAACATGATTATTACAGAACTGCACTCAGGGGAACATTAAATAATCGTTCAATAAAAAGTATAGGAAAAGAACATTATAATGCTTTGCCCAAGGAAATAAAAGACTTAAAACAAAGAGAGATACAAATAAAAACCATTAAGAACTATTTACTAGAAAATGCTTTCTACAATAGTGAAGAATTTAAGTACAACACTAAATGTAATCAAAATGTGTAAATGAGTGTAGATGTATTTTACAGGTACGTGAAATTGAAACAGATTTGTAAATAAACGTTGTAATTAAACTTTATATGTACATATTAGGTAAGTTCTTCTGAACTCTTGATATATCCTATGTAACAGAAACATATGGATGAATAAATTGAAATTGAAATGTCCTGGTCCAAGGTTCGTTTCAACAGGGGTTAGAAACTTTGTTGAATGCGGAAGTAGATGAGGGAAAGGCATGTGAGCATGCATGGGAAGTTTTGAAGGACATGTCTTTCAAAGGCATAGATTATTATGACGTATGAAGTATTGGGAATATTGCGCTAATTGTTTACATCGGGTAGCTTCTAGTGCAATGAAACAACAGTCATTAGAATTACTTGGTAGGTGCTCACAAATTATCGAGAAAGCAAAAGCTTTAAAGGATAAAGAAGTGGAAGCAGCTACTCAGGTAAAGCTTCAGGCGTCTGTCGCTAGCCAGTTGAATGGGTCTTCCGCTACTACAGTAAGGACACAGTTAAGCTCATGTAAGCTAGAATTCACCAAGGCTAAGTTACCAAATCCATGGCAGTATTATATTAGTAATTTACGAGAAATGTCAATTGATTCTCCTGAACAGTTATTTGAACTTTTAGTAGTGCTAGTAAAACTCAAGAAACAAGCTCAAGTTTATAATGTGAGTGGTGAGCTGGTATTATAAATGCTCTACCCTCATGTAAAGGAACCAGTAGTAACATTATTGCTCACCGAATTAGCTAGTAGATCGTCTATTCAGAACTTACATCGTACTGTTTTAGACACTTTATTATCACCAGTGAATTATAATAATTTACTGACACTTAAATATTTTAGACAGCAAGTTGTTACTGTGAGTTTTCCTCATTTTATGGAAAATATATATTGGGCTGCTGAAGCACTGAAAGTTCATTTTACAGAAGCTCAAATTGTTCATACAATTATCTCTAACTTGGATTCGAACCTTAGCATTACATGGTAGTATTTGGTGCTGTTTTTATAAAAAGGAATGTATTTCAGATTAAGCAATGTGAATATTATTTCTCTCAGGGCGTGGTACTAGATGGAATGAATAAACACTCAATGCAACTTCGCTATAATATATCACTTTATTAACACTTTTTCTCGTCGTTACAATTGAATTATCTTTCATCTCACCAATTTATATTATATTGATGGTCTTTCCACTTTTTCAACAACTTTAGAACAAAAGTTTCATGAAAGTTTAGTCAATTTTCTACTCACATCCACGCGCATTATGGAAACACGTCTTCACATCTCAAACATACAGACGCTATTAACAATTCCAGCGCCACTTCACATGATGCTACCTTTTTTGTGTACATCCGCTATGCATTCATCAAATAGTTCCCGTATTGTTAGGGAAGCGATCTTTAGCTATTCTCCCTTCCCTTTTAATATTAAAAACATATAATTCTTTTATTTATACATATATATTAAATTTAAATGTGGAACTTAGCATTTATGATGTTTTTAAACAAACTTAATTTTTTGTAACAATGAACAATAGCAACATGTTTTTGTTACTCAACTAATTCGTATCAACACCAAAAATAAATTACATTTTCAATAAATATTTACATAAATGATTTCCTTTTGGGGTCTTACAATACATATTCTGTCTCACATGCCCCTTGTTTTGTTTTTCAAGTTGTCGCCTACATTTACAATCCTGAAACACAATACAACATTTCTTCCTATTCCTCTGATACAATCTTTTTCCTTTGTACAATACTTTTTTTTTCTTTACAGTCTTCTTCACTGTATGCTTTTGTCTCTTTTGCTTTGGCATGACACAGCATGTCTTTATAATTTTAACATATTCAGTTATTACACAACACAATACCAAGAATATTCCTAAGTTTTTACATTTGACATTGACACAAATATTATTTAAGTGTATCATGGTTTATTATGTTCCTTTTGACTTATGTTCTTTGTTGTGAGGAGAGAAAAACAGGATACAAATCTTGAGCTAATGATTATGATCATATTTATGGCAATTTTATTCAGCTCTTTGTCTTCTTTGTTTTGCAAGCTTATTATGTATGGGCAGGTTGTTGAGTCAATTCTTAAACTCTGATCTTACTAATGATACTATTATGGCATTGAGTTCTTATTCATTGTTGTTTAGTTCGACATTTCTTTAAGCTTAACATTGGCTATGTCCATCTTAATTTGTGGGCATTGCTTTTCTCACTATGGTTTTTCTTACTTCACTAACTGTCATCTCTTTATCTCTTATCTCTATAAGAGAAAACTTCTATATTTATAATTATTCTGCAACTATATTATTTTTCTTCTTAATTCACCCTCAACACCCTTGTGTCAGAAATATTTTCTCTTCATCACCACAATTGATTCCTTTTTACTTTTGTCCCTGACATCCTTATGTCAAAAACACATTTTTTTTGTCGCTATAATTTGTTTCTTTAATGACAATCAGTATTCTCATCCGTCTTTGTTGACAATGCTCTTGGTGGTCATTATAACCAATGACTATGTTGATTTTCTTTCTTGTTGTATTTTCCAACCTGTATACAATTTTCTATAAGAAACCCATTAAAAATTATTATTTTTCATCATCTCTACTGTTCCTGCCTTACATGTTTGTTGGTAAAGACTATTTGGTCCTTTCTTTGTATGGTTTTAATTTATTTTTATGGTATCTTCCTACCAACTTGCCATTTGTATTCTGTAGCTCGTATGTATGGTTGCCCAGCTGTTTATTTATGACCAGCAGTCCAGTATACAGTAGTTCCATTTTCCCTTTGTGCAGTCATAATGGTGTCAATATCAATTGTCTATCGCTTAGGCTTTGTGTTGGTCATCAACTTGATTGGGATGAACTTCCCTGGGTGTTGGTGGTGGTTGTTGTTTCTGTATTCTGTGCAGCATCTGCCCTATTTGGTACATTTTCATCTACTTCCTGCTGTCTTATGTTGCCGGTGTTCCATTAGTTTCTGCCCCTTTGGTGTGAACCCCTATTGTATGATGACCTTTGGCTGTTTAAGCATTCCCTACAGAATCGTATGTGATTCACTTGATGGGTAGGGTCTCCTGGTCTCCCCCGATCATACCTATGTGTTCGGTATCTCGATTCACCCCTTGATATCGTGTCGTGGTACCGCTGTCTCGTGTTCTCCATCCTTTCGCCATGATTGTGTGGTTGTGGGAAATGGTGTGCCCCTCTCCCCCTGTCATGGGTGCTCCTAGTATTTCTATCTTTTCTCTCATTCTGGTTGTTTGCAGTCGTGCTTCTATTTAAGATAGGTGAGTTCGGGTGACCGTTACTATTTATGCTCATTAGGCCAACCATTTTGCGTTTCGAAGGCTGTTAGTAATTCTATCATGTCTGCAAAATCTACTGGCCTCGCAACAATTAACCCTGTTCTTACTGTGTCTGGGAAATGTCTTGTTATGCTTGTAATTAACTCTGCTTCCAACAGGTTAGGGTCTAATAGCTTCCCTTTGTTGGCTACTTTCATAAAATAATCGACTAGCAATAACCCTTTGGCCGGATCATATCTTCCTGTCGCTAACTCTACCCTAGTTTGGTTCTGCTTAGCTGGGCCCCAATACCTTAATAGGAATAGATTTCTGAATGAGCTATACGATTCATGACCAGCTAGTGTTAACCTTAGCCATTCTAATGCTTTGTTTTTTAAGCTTTTCTTGACTATCATCATCCTAAGCTCATTTGGTATCCTTTTCACTTTAAAATACTCTTCCATCTCTTCAACAAAGAGTTTTGGATCGTCTCCCTTCTCCTCGTCAAATGTAGGTGGTGTGATTTCATGTAGTATGCTGTTGGTGTAGCATGTGTTATCTGTTGTGTCATTGTTTAATTGTTGACCTCTATCTCTATGTGGTGAGTCAACATTTTGTACATTATTCAAATAACTTTCATCTTGAACATCACTTACATCTGAATCATCATTTTGCATTTGTAGTGCATTCACAACATCATTTACATTAGCCAAACTTTATTTTCCTTTTCTAATTTCTTCACAAATTGATTTTAAATCATTCTTTATTTCTAAGTGACTTTGTTTCATATCATTCATAGCATCTTGTTGTGATTGTCCTACATCAGCCATAGTCTTAATTTTAGGAATGACAATCTGTTCTACAGTTTCATTAATAATTCCTTTCTTTACTACCTCAATCTCTTTCCTTAATTCCTCAGCTATTTCTGCTTTTATATTTGTAATCTTACAGTCTACACTCGTATTACATTCTGTTATTTCATCTCTACATCTCCCAATTTCTCCTTCTAATACAATCTTGTTTTCTTTCATTTCCGATTCTATTTTTCCCATCCTATCTCCTATGATTTCTAGCCTAGCTTCTAAAGCTTCCTTTGTCTCATTTATGTTTTTTATGTACTAATTTCAAATTAGTTTCCATTACTTTCATATTTCACATTTCACACTCCTGTCTTCCTAATTCTATTTTCTGTTCTAAGTTCTGTCTTCCTAATTCTATTTTCTGTTCTAAGTTCTGTCTCACTTCCTCATTTTCTGACCTATCTCTTCCTTATTCTGTTCCATTTTCTGACCTTAAACTCTGTTCTATGTCCTGTCTTAATTCTACCTTATTTTGTTCCATTTTGTGTTCTAGTCTTTCAAACATGATCATTAGTAACCATGGGCGTCGCGAAGGGGGGGGGGGGGCAAGGGGGGCCGCGGCCCCCCCTGGAAATGAATGAATTAAATGTCAGTCAATTACTATTAGACTATTGTTTTAATTTGATGCGCAGAATATTTCCTCAGAATACTCATGCAAAACAGATGCTCGATTGTTTAATAGCGTTTGCGTTACAAATGATGTCAGTGATTCTATTCACATTTTTAATGTAAATAGGAATTTTTAATTACTAATTATTGTGTCAACAATAGCTCCGTAACAACAGTTATAAATGTTTATTTTGTTCTCATCAACAGTGGTACCGCACCGCAAAGGTAAAATATTTTTATTTTTGCACAAATTTTTACAGTGCAAGTCCATGAAAATTCTTACCGACAGACATATAAAACACGAAACCTACAATATATTGTATACTAATCTAATCAAATTAATAATGAACAAGATATTTATTTTATACAGTATTGCCCACAGCTTCCAGTTGCTGTGTTTACATTATACGTAAGTGTATTGTGACACTGCAGTATACAGTGAAGGCATGAGTACAAAGTAACAACACACACACGCGTGCGTAAATTCTTATGAAAGCAAACCAGGAAGACGAAACCACTAACTACCTGAGCAAGTGCGCGAGTAACTTAACCCGGTTCGACAATGATGAGCAAACACGTTTATAAACATTCCACACATAAACAATGACGGAATAGATAGTGCAGCAGGCTTGATTTAGTCAATAGCAATCTTGCCAGTTGATAACTTGCCACACTAACACTGGGGTCTTTATCCTCCGCGCCCACTATTTTGGTTAATAAGATGGATATACGTAATTACTTTAAACGCCAGAAAATAACAGATAACACAGAAGAAAAGATTAATTTACTCCTACTGCACCAAGTTGTGAATTGTGGTGTTAGTGACAGTGCTAGTTCATCACAGTCAGCAAAAAGTGGTACGGGTATTGGATCAACAAATGAAAATCCTACAGAAGTTCCATATGTCTCAACCTAGTTGAATCCTGTTGTAAACATCTGGGCGGGAAGAGAGACAGAGACAGAGATATTGGGATAGAAAACGGTTAAGCTGTTGATTGGTTTGGCGAAGATAATGGGCGTTATCTTTTGTTTGCGTACGTACGATAAACCCCTCCTTTAAGTACAGTATTGTACGTAAGTAGTTCTCCGATCACTGCTCTGCGCGAGCTAATTTCGGAGATAGAAAAGTATGCAAATGTTTCGATTCTTATAAACGTAAGTAGCCCCACATTTTATCTTTCTGCTTCACATATCGCGTATGTGTTCTGGGCCCGTGAGTTCGTAAAGGAATATATACATAATGGTATACTATATACAGATTAGATAGAAGACAGGTGAAATTATATACACCATTAGCTTATTATGTCAAATTAAGCTGCATTTTACTTAACAATTACTGAAGGACACTGCTATTATACGTATAACATTTTTGAATTCCTTTATCAGACAACTCTCTCGCAACGAGGTCTGTATCGAGTTGAATGCTGATTAAGATGTTTTTGTTTATAGTGTGGGGTTGCTTCTGATATTTTACACTGTATTTCCTGTACATCTCGCGGACCTCACAAGGCCAAGGACACTTATCTATATGCAATATAAAATCAGTAAGCTTTTCACCATGGAGCAGGCTGGTGCTTCAGCCGAAATGAAACACAATCGAGGCAAACCGTTAAAAAGTGACGAGTGGCGAATGATCGCGCATTGTTTCGCAGTACTTAAAGAAAGAAACCCGGAATCCGGAAAGAAATCCGGAATATTAATATTCCAACTCATAGATTTAATAAGTTAATGTGTAACCCAACTCTATTTATTGTCTAGAAGTTAGCGCTACTAGTGTTGCAAAACTTTTGTGCGTGCCTGTACGTCTAACACGCGGCGAGTTGAGTCAGCTCCGCCTTGTTGTTTACAACAGGATTCAACTAGGCTGAGACACAGTGACCAATAAATTAACTGTAAGGGAACAAATAGATAGTGCATACCATGAGAGAATTAAACTTAACCATGAAAAATTGACGTCTATATTGTCTTGCATAATATTTTGTGCCACACATGACCTCCCATTGCGAGGAAAATTGTCTAATTCTGGAGTTTTTCATGATTTGCTTCATTTTCGTGCAGAAGCTGGTGATTCTATTCTGAAAGAGCATCTTCAAACGTGTTCGGAAAATGCAAAATATACGTCTGTTCAGACTCAAAATGAATTGATCCAGTTATGCTCTGAAAAACTGAAAGAACAAATTGTGAAGGACGTTAATGCTTCTTACGCATTTTCTATAATAGCAGACGAAACAGCTGATATTGCAGGAACTGAACAATTGTCTCTTGGCTTATGATTTATTACTAATAAATATGAAGGCAAGGCGACAGTGTGTGAAGAATTTTTAGGTTTTGTGCCGCTTAATAAGCTTAATGCTGAAGCAGTTTCTGAAACTCTCTTATCCTATTTGACAAAGATCGGTGTTGACATGTCAAAGCTCGTAGGTCAGGGATACGATGGATGTTCGGTGATGTCAGGGAGAATAGCAGGAGTGGCTAAACTCATTCAGGAAAAGTACCCTAAAGCAATATACGTGCACTGTTCTTCACATAAATTAAACCTTGTTGTAAATGATCTCAACCAAGTGCAAGACATCAGGAATGTGTGTGGAACCATAAAGGAAATAATACGCTTCTTCAGAGAGAGCTCACTAAGAAGGTGACTCATTCCTAATATTCCTTTATTGTGTGAAACGAGATGGTCAGCAAAATATAAAAGCATCAGGATTTTTTCAGAAAAATATAAAGAAATTATTTCTGCACTAGAGGAATTAGAAATAAACGGTAATGGTACAACGAAACAACGCGCTTCTCAACTTCTCTGTTCTGCAACAAATTGTACTTTCATCATCACTTTACATGTGATAGCATTATACAGTGGCATGTTGGAACCAGTCACTAATATTCTACAGGGAGTTACTATAGATATGCATAGTGTTCGTGGTCATATACGCGATTTAATTGTAATATTTAAAAAGCATAGGTATGAAGCAGCAACGCAGTTCAAAGAAATAATGCAAACTGTGCGTGAAGTGGCCTCCTGTGTAAACATTGAAATAACTCTTCCTAGGCAAGCTTCTCGCCAGTGCCACAGACAAAGTTATCAAATGGCTAAAGATCAGAAGAATATTATCGCTTGTCTTTTCATTCCATATTTGGAATCCCTGATAATGTCACTGGAAACTCGATTTTCAGAAAACAGTGCCGTGATTAATGATATTCTCAAACTTCATCCAGCAAACATGAAATCCTTGAATTCCCTGGAGTTTGATAAAATCGTGAAGAAAATTCAAGAGTTCTATAATGTTGAGAATTTGTTGTCGGAATCTAAATGTTGGTTTGACTCTTGGCAAAATAAGTCTGAAAAAGATGCAAGCAAGCTCCATTTAATTGAAGTTTTTGAGGACACCAAATTATTTTTCCCAGCTGTATCTAAAATAATCAACATAGCACTAACTTTACCTGCCACAACATGCACAGTTGAGAGATCTTTCAGCACACTGCGCCGAGTGAAGACCTGGTTACGGGCAACGATGGGTGACGATAGATTAGATGGACTTTGCATGCTGAGCGTTCATCGGGAGCGGATAAAGGCACAGCTCTCATCTTTCATAGAGGAAGTCATCATGGCATTTTCTAGACGGTCCAGAAGACTTCAGTTCGTATTCAAAGACTAAGGTAACGTGAACATCAAAATTATTTTTAATAGTTTATTCACAAAATGTATTAGTTTCTAATAACAAACGTTTACTTTCTCTACTACATATACTAAGTCAAGGAAGTATTGTATTCCACCCTAAAATTCGATGTTGAGATTTCACCAGAAATACAAGTTTTGAGGTCCCTTGAATAAAAATAAAGCATTTTTAGAAAAAGCTGCGCGCGCGTGTGTATGTGTGTGTGGATGTATATGGAAAGCGTAAGTCCAAAACGAAGTCAGTTAAAAACCAAAGTTTGTGCTCAAGTTTAATATCTTTCAAGGATGCGAGGCGAAGATTTTAAAAAAAATTCCTCGACCCTAAACTACATTTATATGGAAAATTCTTGGAAATATTTTATTTTCTCGAATATTTACGTCGACAACATATTTTCTACCTTATTTTTATGAAATAATAGGCGTATTTGACATTGACAGACAACAAAACAGGGGACTAATTCTTGACCCTACAAACCTATACCAAATGAAGGAGATTGGTAATCAGGGAAAAAAAAAAAAAAAAAAAAAAACTATATTCTGAACCTTGTATTCCTTATTTAAAAGACAAAAAATTTCAAATTTGGAAATGACTGCTCACTTTTTGGTGCTCGTTGAGTGATTACTAAATTTGCTATTAATTTGTTCCGACGTCTTGAATTGCAGTTGTTTTAGAAGATATGTTTATAAATTATCCGTGATTCTTTGTACATATTACACAATCATCCGTATACTACTCCAAATTAAATAAACAATTCTAAAATGGTTAGCTGTCCTATTTCGAAATTTTATAATAATTTTGTACATTATTGCACTTTATCAAATATTTTTAATTATACGATCTTTTATTCTTTATCATTCATATTTAAAATTGTCTTTAGTTCTTTTCAATGCAATTTTGCTTACATCCTATAGGTATTTAATGCACAATTCTGTATGCAGTTATCTTTTACTTAGAGCTAACAGAAACAAATATCTCGGGTCACGGACAATTCCGTAAACATAAGCATTACGCTGTGCCTCTTGTAAGCAAAGATAAGATACGTGCCTCTGGTATCACGCTAACAAAGATTATTATAAAATATACCAGGACTCGGATTTTTAGGTAAATACATATTTTGTTTGCGTCCTATTCTGAACTTGAAACTAAGCTTAATGTCCTGGATATTCACACCGGAGCAAATACTGTAAGTTTTATTGCACATAAAAATGCATCGGCTGGCCCCGTGGCACAGTTGCTAGAGCACCTGCCTGCTGTCCAGGGTTCGATACACTGAAACTGCATAGTCAATTAGTCATTTGTGAATCCGTAGAGTTTATACGACGTTCTAGAGTTGTGTTGTGAAATTACATATCGGCAGTTTTGAGTTCACAATGGATTAAGCCCACCTCGGTAGCGTAATGGTTAGCGTTTCTATCTCACGTTCAAGAGGTCACGAGTTCGAATCTCGCTTACGGTAAGTTATCCGGGTAAGGGTTTTTTTTTTTTTTTTTTTTCGAGGTTTTCCCTACCCTGAGAAGACGAATGCCGGGTAACTTCAAGCTCCATGGACCTCGGGGTCATTTGAGCATCATTTCACCCATTTCATTTCATTCATTCGTCCGATATGACAATGTTGGAGGACGTTAATCCCCCCCACCAAAAAAAAAACAAAAAAAAACAACAACAACAATGGATTAAACATGTCTAGCGAAATTTAAGACAGTGTGTTAAGAAACCTTTATTTCCTTTGTGATTCCATAAATAAAGTGGAATCAGTAGGAATGTCTGCAGCACAAAATTTAAAAATCTTATGTGCTGCATTCACATGACTTTCTCCTCTCTTGTACTAACCATTCTTACAAACTCTTATTCCTATATCTTCGTGTTAGTTGAGATAAACATTTGTACAAATTACCTTATTACTTATTTGCTTGTAGGTACAAGGGCAATATGGGAATACACTAGGCTTTGAGCGATAGTCAAATCTTTTAAAGTTTTGAGATTCCGTTCTCCTTGCACGGTTAGCGTATAAAAACCCGAACAACAATGTTGCATTTGACGAAAGTGTAAGTTTTCCGAAAATGACAGAAATAACCAGGAATATCTCCGAAATTGGTTCACGTTACAAAAATGTATTTGGACATGGATGTGTGTTTTAGCGAGATCTACATTTTTTGTACAGTAATATTTTGTCTATCTCTTATGGTTTACGAGTTATTCAAAAGTCATTCAGAGCAAACAGGACAACATAGGCTATAGACAGAAAATTCATTATATACATTTCATAATGTCATACAAATATTTAAATATGCCATTTTAATCAAACCCGTTAGAGCCATCTGCAAGAAAATCCAACTTTTCGAAAAATTTTCCATGTAAAGGATAGTTTAAAGTAGAGCAGTTTTCTTCAAAATCTTCGTGTCATATCCTCATAAGACATTAAAGTTCATTACCAACTTCGGTTTTCAACCGGCTTTTCGTTTTTGAATTATGTTACCCACAAACTGACACACACACGGACCATTTTCTAAAATTGCATTTTTTAAATTTATTTATTTTATTTTATTTTTATTTTATTTATTTATTTTTTTTTTTTTTTTGGATTCAAACATATAATTCCGGTGAAATCTCCACATTCAATTTTTGGGTGGAATACCTTTCTCTACTTACTTTACGTAGTAGAGAAAGTAAAAACAAATGCAACGAAGTGCTCGAAAATAATTGTCGATTTAACATAGTCCATAAAATTTCAAATGTGGTGGATGGGCAACATGAAGACATTGTTATGAGTGTGACTGACATTCCATATTATGATTATGTTACACTTCTTGTGACGTGAAGCGATTATTTTCGAAATTCAAAACACTTCTTCGTGACAATCGTCAATCTTTCAGGATGCAACTTTTGAGAAAGCATGTGGTTGTATACTGTAACTCTACAGTACTTGATGGTTCCCTCCAAGAGTAATGTCTGGTGAGTACCACGTGCATTTATATTTCGGCCATTCAGATCTTGAAAATATTTTATTTGTTTTAGCACATATTTCTTACTTTTTGGCACATATTTGACACCTTTGGCACTTAAAAGTAAATATTTACCAAGTTTTAGCACCTAAAAATCCGAGCCCTAATTATTAGTGCTTCTCCTTCTCCATTTTGAGCCTGGTACATATAGTATTGTGACTTTTTGGTGTGGGTGTGAAGTAAAGAAGACAGATGTGGTCGAGATAAAGAAACACTTTTATTTCCGTAAACAGTAACTTTGTACACTCGTTGCAACAACAAGAAAGTCTTTTCCGATTCTCCAACAGCACGGCTCCGAATTCGTAACACAAAGAACTGTCCCTTCTCCGTCGGCACGACTCCTCAACCTTCACATACGTCTGTCCTCTCCGTCGGCACGACTCCTCAACCTTCACATACGTCTGTCCTTTCCGTCGGCACGACTCCTCAACCTTCACATACGTCTGTCCTCTCCGTCGGCACGACTACTCAACCTTCACATACGTCTGACTGACTCTTCTGTCGCACTTTACCGCTATTTATATCTCCCAGGCACTATTCTGGAAGCTTCAGGAACGTTCAGTTATTGCGGCGAGATACAAAGCAGAGAAGATTCTCGAAGTGTCTATCCTTTTCTCTCTTTCGGCAAGCGCCCCAACAATGCGGCCATGCTCTGTCTCTTTCCTTCGGCTCCTTTGCGGTAGTGCCGACAATAATGCGATGGGTGACACTGCTGTTGTCGGCAATTAGATGCGGCGGGCGCGGTGACAGTATATATTTGAAATGATGTCCTGCAATGAATGTGGTGAACACTGCCTTGCAGGTATACAAAGATTTACATTCTTGTCCAAAGAAAACCAATGTAACATTAATTAATAGTTTCTAATAATGTCCGCCAAAAATCTGTCATTCATCAAAACTAAATTTTGCCCGTGACACACTTGAAAGTCCGTCACATTGGCAATCCTTAACCCACCACTGCTGCAGTGAAAGGTATGACGGTTGCAGCTGTGCGCGTGTTTGTGATACAGTAAGCGCAATGTTTATGTGCGTCCCGAAGGACTATAGGTCTATTAGGATTCAGTTAACATAAGGGGAATGAATCTGATTGGTTATTATTATAGTGGGCAGACACAGTGGATATTCTTAGTAGCTCTCTTTTTCTAATCTAATGTTTTACAAAAATGAAAATAAAGAGAATATGTAAATGTGAATTAATAAACATTTTCAAACGGCGAATAAAACATGGAGATGGCCATAACCTACTTTAGCAGATATACACGAGAAACGGAGGAAGAGTTTTGCTGCAAATAGTCACATAGAGGAGCATAGAACCCACTTTTTGGCATCGATCAGGGCACTTTGACGCTGAGATTTTGGACATCGTACTAACAAAAAATGTGACACTGTTAAATAACTTTACTGTTTATCACAGCCTGGACTCCGACCATCTTCCTGTGCATTTCGACATACAGGGTGGCATTTCAGCCAGTGCCTCTGGCCCTCAAAGTAGAGCTGAGACCGACTGGAATAAGTTCACCACTGAAATGCACGGGATGGCGCAACCCAGACTGTCATACTATAGCGAGGCAGACATAGATGTCGCCATTGAAAACTTTACTGCCTCGCTACACACAGCCAAGAGAAATGCTACCACATACACCACAAGACCACCCGGTTTTTGCACGTACCCCGAGGTAGAGCAACTCATTGCGCGGAGACGACGCTTGACAAAACTGTGGCGATACACCCGTCAGCCTGAATATAAAGTGCTAGCAAAATGGCTACGCAACATCATTCGGCAACAAATTAAAATCAATAAAACTGAACAATGGGAAAACAAAATGCTGAGTACCACACATTCGGACTCTTCTTTGTGGAAATTACTCAAGGCTTTCAAAGTTTCCACGAGCGTCAACTCCGCAACTGAGGCGCTGCACACTCAAAGCGGCTTGCACTTCTCCGCAGAGGAGAAAGCCGAGGTCTTCGCTGACTGTCTCCAAGACAGATTCACCGAAAACCCAGTGACCAACTGTGAAATAGAACGGGAGGTCCAGACATGGGTACAAACCTGGGTGGCGCAGAAGCAAGAGCAACAACTACCCACCATAACACCGCAGGAAATTTACAAGCTCATTAGGAAATTGCCTAATGGGAAAGCTGCCGGTCCAGACAAAGTGACTAATGAGGAACTTAAGCATCTCCCGAGAAAAGCTCTGGTGCAACTAACAAAGATATTTAACGCCTGTTTGCAGCAAGGCTATTTCCCCTCTACTTGGAAACGAGCTAAGGTTATCATGCTCCCAAAGCAAGGGAAAAGCACCAGACAACCGCAAAACTACCGTCCCATTAGTCTTTTGTCTACTATTGGTAAACTGCTCGAAAAATGTATCCTTTCTCGGCTTCAAAAACAAGTCTCCGCAACACATGAACTCTCAAATTCACAGTTTGGCTTTAGAAAAGGACATTCCACTGAACTACAGCTCCTCAGACTAACTGATGACGTAACAGAGCAATTTAACAATGGGGCTTCAACGTTGGCGCTATTTCTGGACGTAGAAGCTGCATTTGACCGGTGCTGGCACAATGGCCTTATTTATAAACTGCACCACAATTTCCCGGCTCTTCAAAATTATCTATACTTGCTGCACAATTTTCTAGAAAATCGGCAGTTTTACGTCCAAGTGGGCCGCTCCTCCTCACGGGAGCGAGTGATGCGGGCTGGCGTCCCACAAGGGGCAATAATGTCCCCTTTTCTGTATATATTGTTCACCAATGATTTCCCAGTGGACGCCAGATGCAAGGTCGCCATGTATGCTGACGACACTGCAATATACAACCACCATAGAAATCCACGTTTCGGCCTTGCAGAAATGCAACGTTATGTGAACAACTTCCTCTCATGGCAACATGACTGGAAAATCAAAATTAATCCCGACAAATGCCAGCTGATTCATTTTTCTAAGCGGCGTCACACTTTGGCAACGGACCTAACGGTCGATGGTCAAATATTGCACTGCCGTCAGCAAGTTAAATACTTAGGTGCCACCTTGGACCGAACAATGTGTTGGTCCACCCACATAAAAAATAGCGCCAATAAAGGCAGACAGCGGCTAAAGCTGTGCGCCCCCATCTTCCGTAGTAAACAGTTGCGACTAAAGTCAAAACTTATACTATATAGGTAATTTATTCTCTCGGTGGTCCTGTATGCATGTGTGGCCTGGGCTAATGCCTCCAAAACCGCCCTCAAACAACTCCAAACCCTCCAAAACCTCTCCCTCAGAAAAATCCTCTCTGCTCCACTCCTCACCACCACCCAAACTCTTCACCTCGAAACTCATATCCCGTTCATCCCGGAGGCAATAGACAAAAGAGCAATGGCGGCATGGACGCGCATTAGGAACCACGAAAATGACGTGATCGCTAACATCGGCAAAGGCGAGCCGAAGCACCGCAAGCATACTAGGATAAAAATGTTCTAGAAGCGGCTCGGCTCGCCGACTAATGCGCGTCCACGCAACCTCGTCCCTAAGCCACATACATGTTCCGGCAGAGGCCCTCGCCTCGGAAAATATTCAGGAGCTGCCACCGCGGGACAGTGTATATAGTGTCAAAACTGTAAATAGTGTAGTGCGCTGGGACGCATATTTCTGGTGTGCCCAGTGAAGATGTGTGTGTACGAGTGTGTGTGTGGGTGAATGCGTGCGTGTATGTGTCTGTATATAATTTGTAAATATGTACATATGTATATATAACCCAAAGACGAAACAGACAAAAGACAAAAGAAAACTATTCTCGGTGACCTACAGATGGTCACCGTATGGGTTTTTGTATATAGCGAAAACTGTAAATATGAACAAAGTCAACTGTAAATCAATGTAAATATAGCCTGTAAGCCGGGCCCAATGTACCGGCACCAGGCCAATACTTTTAAAATAAACTAACTAACTAACTAATTTATTACTGCATGGCACTACTCGCCGATTGGTTGAAATTAGTCACGTTAACTTAACCCTCAATAGTTCCATTTAATATGTGTGACTTTTCCATTACGTACCGTCGCGTTAAGTCACATTATGTTAGTTTCATCGTAATCCCGGCATTACTCTATCTTTTCAGCTTTTGACAATAAAAATTATGAATTCATATTGCTTGATTGCAAAGTTTCAACATGCGGCCCCCCCCCCCCCCCCTGGAAAGAGGTCTGCCGACGCCCATGGCTTCATCTAGCTTAAACATACACGATTTTTAATAAGATCATCTCACTAGGCAGGTCAACGAGTATGAGTACAAAATACATTATAATTTGTAGGTACTACACTATATGGAAAGATAAATTGCGAGGTTCAGGTACACAACTCTTAATTTGAAATGCACTCGAATAATAATAATAATAATAATAATAATAATAATAATAATAATAATAATAATAATAATAATAATAATAATAATGATGATGATGATGATGATGATGATGATGATAATAATAATAATAATAATAATAATAATAATAATAATAATAATAATAATAATAATAATAATAATAATAATAATAATAATAATAATAATAATAATAATAATAATAGTAGTAGTAGTAGTAGCAGTGGTGGTGGTGGTGGTCGTAGTCGTGGTGGTGGTAGTGGTTTTTTTTTACTGACGACTTTCGGAACTGTAAGAACATGACATCGAAAGACGCCTACCTGGATTTCTTTACCTTGTCTCATCATATTATGTTGCCAGGGGTAATTATGTTATTTTGCTTCATCGTATTTTGTTTTTAGAATGTAGGAAATCATTTTTGAAATCAATTCCCATTTCTCTTTTGCTTGGAGCATATAGCCTACAATATTGTCTGTATTAATAGCTGCACCTAATTGTTGATTTACTGTTTGTCTAGCAGAGATCCATCTTGGACAGACCAGCACCACATGCTCTGCTGTGTCGATATCGCCGCAATATGGGCATCCGTCATCCTGGGTCAGTTTCATGGAGTACAAATAACTCTTAAAACAGCCATGTCCTGAGAGAAACCGTGTTACATAGTAACCCACTTCTCCATGTTGCCTATGTAAACCATGGTTTTATTTCTGGGATCAGTCATTTGGTCCATTGGTGGTAGTGGTGGTGGTAGTGGTGGTGGTGATGGTGATGATGGTGATGGTAGTGGTGGTGGTCGTGGTCGTGGTGGTGGTGGTGGGGGTGGTGGTGGTGGTGGTGGTGGTGCTGGTGGTGGTCGTGGTGGTGGTGGTGGTCGTGTTGGTGGTGGTGGTAGCGGTTGTGGTGGAGGTAGGGATGGTGGTGGCGACGGGGGCGGCCGTGGCAGCGGGGGCGGGTACGGCCGCGGCGGCGGCAGCGGCAGCAGCGGCGGCGGCAGCAGCAGCAGGTGCAGGTGCAGGTGCAGTAGTAGCAATAGTAGTAATAATAATAGTAATAACAATAACAACTTTGATAAGCATATGATGTTATGTATAAAATACATGTTACCATCACATAGGTTGCACAGATAGGTCAAGATCCCATGACTTATTTTGTAAAAGGGGAAAGTTTCTCAGCACATGCCCCCAACACAGGTAGGAACGATGGGGCTACTATGAATTTTGGATCATCGTGGCTTTGGCAGGTAACAGGTAGCAAAGGTGTAGAAAATAGCAACTTAAAATCGTCAGAGTATGAAGGCTAATTTTCTTATATTTTGTTCGGGATAGTAATAGAAATAACTTCATCCATTGCCAGACACTTATGCCGGGAATACGAAGAACTTAATGTAATGTGAAAGTCTGACACATTATATTAAATGGAGGTGTTTATGATCGAGTTAACGTGACGTAACTTAAGAGTTTGGCAATGCCTAACTTTATCCTTCACGTTACGTCAAGTTTGACTGATTTGAACCAATCGACGAGTAGTACTATGGAGTAATAGTGTTTCTCTGTGTAACTATTTGCATCAACTCTTCTGTTTTATTTCACGCGGTAAACACAGCAGATTCAACTCGTAAACAAGAGCACGTGTTTGTTTATAGGTTAAGTAGTTTAATATAATGGATGATAGCAGTTTAATGGAAGCTGTGAGGGTTAGACCCGAAATTTATAAGAGTAATGTTGTATTCGCCGTTTAAAAATGTTTTCTAGTCCACTGCTTCGTGTTCCCTTTCTTTTCATTATTAGACAAACATAACCACAAAATAGAAAATCGCAGCTACTTTGTATATCCGCCTTGTCTGCTGAGTTTAATGACCAATCAAATCATTCTCTTTACGTTAAGTGCAGCCTAATAGCCCTGCTTTAACAGGACCTGGCTTTAATCTTGACATAGCGTTATGTCCCGTCGCGTCAAGTCACGTTAAGTACTCCCGGCATTAATATCGTGGCAACCCCTCGCCAGACACCCTTAAACTTTAATAAATTGTAACTGTGTTTATGTTATAATACAAAAGCTGAATATGTTCCTTAGATGTTTCCTTAATAGCTGGACGGTTTCAACAGTTCTAACACCTGGCCAGACAAACCTCTCTCAATAGGTATGATAATTAAAACTAGATCACATTTATTTCACGAACTGCAAAAGCAAATAGTAAAACGTATACTTCAAAATCTTCGTGTCGCATCCTTGAAAGACATTAAACTTAAATACCAACTTTGGTTTTCAACCGACTTTTCGTTTTTCAGTTATGCTGTCCACAGACTGACGCACACACACACGGACCTTTTTCTAAAAATGCTTTTTTTTGGATTCAGGGGGTCTCAAAACATATATTTCTGGTGAAATCTCGACATCAAATTTTTGGGTGGAATACAATACTTCCCCTAGTTACCAGTAGAGAAAGTAAAAAGCATTGCTATATATATCTTTACAGAATTTCTTTAGTTAAACTGATTGGTAATCCTAATTTATGGGTAGCTATCCTCATGGATTTTCTTTGCATCACTAACAAGGAAAAACTTGTCAGTAACATGTAATGAGAAGAGGCGCGCAATTTGGTTGACCCCTGCGACACGTAACTGCTAATTAGTTATTCTTGGAACTACTTAAAGAAATAAACAGATAAGGTTATCGCTCCGTCAAACGATCGAACAGAATGTAATATTAGATGTCTTAGTCAGATGACTGCATATGTGCGTTCGTTAGAAAACTAGAACGTTCAAGCCCTTAGAGATCAAGGCACCCTGGGACTGAAATTTGAACTTTCTATGGTTCCATAGGTATGAAATGAGTACCTTGCACACTTAAGGATGTTTTTGTTATAAACTACCACACCAAGTTCCAGTATAATCTGTTTTATAGTTCTGACTTTAAGAAGTTAATTATTCAATTTATTCACAATGCGAAAATAGCTTAGTGCTCAAAATACTTCTTGTGCATCAAAACCTAAAATATCACACAGTTCCACTATTCTATAAACTCTAATTGCCCAATAGGTACCTCTATGTCTGGCAGGAAGAAAAAATAATTCTTTTAAAGAAATTAATTTCGTTGCTTTAATGGACATTGAAACAAAAAACGTTTAAAACCTTTTGTGTGTATTTAATTTTTTTAAACATAGACAAGTTTTCAGATTTTGAAATCAAACACTGAAGTCGAAATCACATAAATGGAGCACATGCTGGAAAAATTGGAAGAACATTTCACAAAATTTAATGTATATGGAGCAGATAGTGTATTAAAAATGTTGTTGTTAGCTAATGCTGGATTTCTGACAATGAAGTCATTAATCCTCTTGCTCTCCAATATTTTTCACTGATGGATGGGGCATTAGAAGTGGCCGGGCATATTTGAAGGTGGTCTCGATCCATTTCCTCTTGCAGATCACATAGAGGACAGAGTGGTGAAGAATATATCCCAATTCTGTTTAAATGTTTTGCCAGACAATCATGTCCCGTAATCAACCTGAAGGTTGGTATTAAAAATGTAAAGTCCAGAAAAAAAAATGTTTCTACACACATGTATCATGATCATGAGTGACATTATATACTTGTCACACTCTACCTTTTTCTCTGGTAGCCTCGCTCCTCAGGTTCATAGGTTTTCCCTTGTGGTGATATACCTCTTAACCACTGTTTCACGCTGAATTTGGTTATTTTTTAGCCCTTTTCGGCCCATGCCTTATTCAAATACTGCCAAAAATGTAAGCTGAAAAGGAACATTTAAATGTAGCGCACATCGCATTTAAAGCCTGCGCTAGACCATTAAAAATGGAACCTAAAAATTTCTCTGCCAACTAATGACAGAAAGTTTGGGGCACATTTGTAAGCATAAACCTAAAAATAGTCAATTTGATAATTTTCGGCCATTTTTCAGTCCCAGGTACCCTTAAGAGTAGCTTGTTAAAGAACGGGTGGAATACTTCAGGTAAGTCTAGCTCACACACATGTTTTAAAGATATAAGTATCCTATTTAAAGCCATGCATTTCCATTTCTTTTAGACATACTCCACTGAGATATTATGTGAGAAAGATGTAGATGGAGGAAGTGTAGAAACCCTCAATGAAGGCATGATCCTTGCAACTTCTGTGGGAAACTCGTCCCTAGTAAACAGTTATTTAGATCCTAAAAGCGCGCTTCACTTGGTTGAAGCACGATATAGTTCAGCTGCTCCTGCATGGAGGCGCTGATGTGACAAATGGACGCAGTACATATGGACATCTCAACGTGGCTCATCTGTTGCTCAGTAAGGGCGCTAAGAGGAATCTAAGAAGAAGAGATAGCTCTACTCCTCTTCATCGTCAGGTATCACGGAGTTGGTCAAAGTGCTACATCCGTTGATGTGAGATGTGAAAATGGTCAGTCACCGCTGTATGCAGCAGTGGAGAAAAACCTCGTGAACATAGCGTCCATTCTTCTCGATCACACTGCAGATACGAATCAAAGAGACAATAATAATTGCACAGTTTTATATGTGTTTGCCCGGCGTGGTCATGACGAGGTGCTGAAGTGGCTGCTGATTCACAGCGTGAATCGCTATCAGTGCATGGTGTCTCTCGGGCGAATCTCATGGCTCTGCTAGAGGCTGGTGCCAATGTCAATATGAGAAGTAATATCTTCGGTAGAACGCCCTTCCAAATTACTTTAGAGTACGGGAATGAAGAGCTGGTAGGGCTACTGATAAAGTACAGCGTTAATGCCGATCTCCAAAGTAAATATGGACAGATTCCGCTGCATGTCGTTTCTCGAGAGAGTTACACTGCAGTGGCCCGGGCTCTGCTAAAGACTGCTGCCAACGCCAGTGTGAGAAATAGTGACCCCTTCATGAGGCTTCTAGTAGGGGCACGTACAGATGGTTAAGCTATTGATAAAATACAACACTGACGTCAATCTACAAAATAATCGCAAAGCAAAGATATCCGCTACAAATCGCGCGAAAGGTATCCATCAGACTGTGCTCAGGGAGGTGTAAGAGTTTGGAGGTCAAACACATATGTGGACCAAAGTTGATTGGACGTTTGACAGTTGTTCTCTCAACCCTTAGAGGAAACCAGTCCTGGCTCCGGACTTTGGTCGCGCTAAACCTGTAGTAGGCACCTGGAGCAAGGGGATCAACGAGCGTCGTGAGTGATTACATCGACGTAGTTAGTACATGAGAGACAGAGGAAGTGAAGAAAGACACTAAAAGGACTGAGCAAGACTATAGAAGTAAAGAATTGCGAGTTGTGATTGCCCGAAAAACTGTGGACTGTGTTAATGACGAGAAGAAAATTTTATTTGTGATAAAAGTTTAGAAGGTAATAAAGTGATAGAGAAGTAACCGGGCTGGATTTTGTGATTTTGCCATAATGTTTAAATAAACATGCCAACACGTGAACACTTGCTTACATCTCCATGTTCACTATAATCAGTACTACCAACATAGATAAATTTATAAAAGAGATCTTTAGAGCTTCCTTCCTTCCCTTCTTTGGAAGCTGAGATGGTAAAACTCTAGATTGCAATTTGAACTTTCCTCGGTATATAAGGGAAAATTTGCCTATACTCACTAACAGGGATTATAAACCCGCAAAATGTTGCTATTATTGCATCATGAACAATTCTCACACTGCTGCCAATACACGGTAGGATCCCCTTCTTAAGTTCAAGAACATTTTGAGAAACGCTGCTCTACGCCACACAATTTTAAAAATAATCCCCTTTTCAAATTCCATGTCACTTATCTGTTAATATTGCATGAACCTGTCGTATAATTTGGTTTACTAGCCTACGTTCAAAAGAAAATAATTTTTAAATTCTGCAATTTGAAATTGCTATACTCCATCCAGCCTAAGATCCGCACCTTGTATCCCTCCGCGGTAACCTCGTGCTCGTATCAACTGCCACTAACACAAATAAACAAACGCCACGTGGACTCAATCCTTGTGTTTAAAGATGCAGTAGAATGATAATTGGGAGTTTTAGGAAAAGCGCTGCTATCGCGTTATATTCATGTAATCTTTATCAGGGTTGTTGCTGCCTTGTTCCAAGTAAACAACGCTAGGATTTATGTCCTGAGTAATATTATTCAAATATAACATTACTATTACTATTGCTATTACTATTATCATTTATTATTATTATTATTATTATTATTATTATTATTATTATTATTATTATTATTATTATTATTATTATTATTATTATTATCAATTATTATTATTATTATTATTATTATTATTATTATTATTATTATTATTATTATTATTATTATTATTATTATTATTATTATTATTATTATTAACCAACATTCGTAAGTAAAAGCTGAGCTGAAATTAAATGTAACATAATTTAAATAAAACTCACATTAATCTGCATCACTGTCGGGAAGAGGTGTAACATCTGCATCTCAATCATTTGTGGTGTCATCGTCATCAGAAGAAGGGGAAGAAGAAGAATCAACACCCACACTAATCACAAGACGATCTACAATAGCATCTGATAGCCTGTCCATGACCCACATCTCATTTTCTTGCTCAATTGCGTGACGTATATTATTTTGCCACATATTAGGTGTCGTCTGAGATATTGCAGTTTCAAACAATTTGCGAACATCCCGTAATTTGAAGGTTACGTTGTTTCTGGCTACGAATCCCTTGAGGAAGGCCCATATTGTTTCTATTGGGTTCAGGTTGCTGTGATAAGGGGGCAACCTCTCTATGTGTCGACCAGATTTTCTAGCAAGGTCATCGATAACATATTTATTTTCACTGTTATCGGCAACCTTTTGTGCTTGATTTAGAAGCTCTGCTTTCACATCTGATTCACAAAAGGGCAAATTATGTGACGTCAACCAATCGGCAATTTCTTGTTTTCGCCACGAACAGTTGGGACGACGTTCCAGTCTGACACTGTGATAAGGTGCATTATCCATTACGATAACACAACCGGGTTCAAGTTTCGGAAGTACACTTTCAAACCACTCCTTAAAAACATCGCCATTCATATCCTCGTGGTAATCACCTGTACGTTTTGACTCGAAGATTAGAACACCGTCTTCCACAAAACTGGAATCACTGCCGATGTGCGCAATAATAAGGCCTTTTCCTTTCCCTTTAGGGTTTTTGAGCCCTGTTGACGTTCCACAAAGAAATGCATCCTTTTTTGAGCTCGTCATAATGTCAGTCCATGCACGGGATGTAGTATGCCCTTCATTAACCCACGTTTCATCAAGGTAATATATGTTCTTACCTTCTGCTCTGTATCGGCGCATATTCCGCAAGTAACGCCGCCTCCATAACACGATATCTTCTCTGTCGATTATGACATTCACTTTATTTCTCTTCTTAAAACTAAATCCAATTTCTAGCAATAATTTATGAAACGTGGATCGCTTAAATGAAGGTAATGCTGGATCATTGTTAACACTACTTAAGACTTTTTCTAATGTTGGCGGTTCATTCTTGAAGAAAAAGTGGTGCACTTTTCTACGAACAGCACATTTAGTAAAGTCATCTGCTTTTTCTAATTTTGGCTTCCGTTTTTTTCTGTTCTTCCTTGGTGTCCGCAATGTTCCTGTTTGCTTAAGTTCTTTACGGGCACATTTAACACTCCACTCGGAAATGCCGGTGTAATCTGCAGTTAACTTCACAATGTTATTCACAGTGACAGAAGGGTACTCTTGCATTAATTTGTTAAAAACATTCAAGACTATTTGTTTCTCACCACTTTTTAAGGGCTTGCCTTTAGAGTGCTTCACTATTTCACCTTTACTTTCACTAACCAGGCTAAGCAGCAACTGTAGAAGCATCCATGTTTATCACCTTACTGATTACTCACCATTGTCATGTGGATGCGTGAGAGGGGATTAACTGGACACAATTAAACGGAAGCTATAATCTCCTTTACTCTTATTAATATTATTTATTCTTTTATATTAATCAAAAGTTTCAAATTATATTTGAGTGTCATACATCATGAAAAGTCACATATAATCGCCAATATTTAAGGTACTATATTTTGTGGCGTGCTTCGGTTTCGCGCGAATCGCGGGTTAGTTGTTGACAGCTTGTGTTTACACCAAGGGCGGATCTTAGAGTGGAGCGACTATAGGTCTTTTTACTTTCTCTACTACGCAAGTGTTGGAAATATTGTATTCCACTCAGAAATTCGATGCCGAGATTTCACCGGAAATATGTTTTGAGGCCCCCTGAATAAAAAAAGGACTTTTAGAAAAAGTATATGTGTATGTGTGTGCGCGCGTGTGTGTTTGTGTGTGCAAGAGGTAGACCAAATGTTACTGTTCAAAAATACAGATCTCGCTAATACACAATCTATGTCCAATTACATTTTTTGTAAAGTGAAACATTTCGGAGATATACCTTGTTATTTGTGTCAGTTTTGCAGAACTTATACTTCTGTCAAACGGAACATCGTTATTCATTTTTTATACGTTAACCATGCCAAGAGAACGAACGGAATTTGAAAGCTTTAAAAGAATTGACTATCGCTCAAAGAATACTGTATTCTCATATTCGCCTTGCACCTACAAGAAAATTAGCAATAAGTTAATTTCTGCGAATGTTTATCTGTATTAACATGAAGATATAGAAATAGGAGTTTGTAAGAGTGGTTAGTACAAGAGTAGAGAAAGTCATGTGACTGCAGCACATCAGATTTTTATATGTTAGCTGCGCAAAGAGAACGGAATTTGAAAGCTTTAAAAAATTTGACTATCGCTCAAAGCCTACTGTATTCCCATATTCCCCTTGCACCTACAAGGAAATAAGCAATAAGATAATTTGTACAAATGTTTCTCTCAACTAACACGAGAAGATATAGGAGTAAGAGTTTGCAAGAATGGTTAGTACAAGAGTAGAGAAAGTCATGTGAGTGCAACATATCAGATTTTTTTTTTTTTTTTTTTTTTTTTTCATATTTTACTATAAGCATCTTTAGTGCAACTAGAAGTGCACTTTTAATCTCTCGCTCTTCCCCATATTTCTTTTCTCCAATTTCCTAACTCTTTGTATTCTGTCAAACAATGCTCCATAGTTATTTCTTCACATAGTTGTTAGCTAACCCCCTATCATTAGAGCCCAGGCTAAACCCTCTCACCCTGCTTGTCATATACGATATATATGTAAAATATATAAAATATATGTAAAATTATATATATATATGTAAATAAATTGTATCTTCCCCATGTTTCTTCGTTTTTAAATATGTGTCTAATGATCTCATGGTAAATAGGATAACCCAGCCCTCTTGCCTACCCGTATCCTCTATTCTGTTCTTAACCATTAACCGAAATCCTTCTAAATTTCGTTCTCCTTCTTGCTATATATCACCCATTGCTCTTTTCATTAATTCTGTCCGCCAGTTATTGTTATGTTACGCTTTTTTACTTTCTCTACTGGTAAATAGAAGGAAGTATTGTATTCCACCCAAAAATTCGATGTCTTGATTTCACCGGAAATATATGTTTTGAGACCCCTGAATACAAAAAAAAAGAGCATTTTTAGAAAAAGGTACGTGCGCACGCGCGTGTGTGTCAGTCTGTGTGTCTCTCAGTCTGTGGACAGCATAACTCAAAAACGAAAAGTCCGTTAAAAATCAAAGTTGGTATTTAAGTTTAATGTCTTTCAAGGATGCGACACGAAGATTTTGAAGAAAATAGCCCCACCCTAAACTACTCTTTACATGAAAAATTGTTTGAACATTTTGATTTTCTTGAAAATGGCTCTAATGATTTTTTATTAAAATGTCATATGTTTAAGATATTTATATGACAAATGAAATGTATGTTTTTAATTTTCTGGCTACAGCTTATGTAGTCCTGTTTACTCTGGATGACTTTTGAGTAACTCGTAAATCGTAAGAGATAGACAAAAGTTTACAATACAAAAAAATATAGATCTCACTAAAACACACAATTTATGTCCAAATACATTTTTTGTAGAGTGAACCATTTTGGAGGTATTCCTTGTTATTTGTGTCAGTTTCGGAGAACTTAGAACTTTCGTGAAACGGACATCGTAGTTCATTTTTTTAAATGTTAAGCTTGCAAAGAGAACAGGATCTCAAAGCCTTAAAAGATTTGACTATCGCTCAAAGCCTACTGTATTCTAATATTCCCCTTGCACGTACAAAGAAATAAGCAATAATATAATTTGAAGTAATGCTTATCTCAACTAACACGAAGAAGATATAGGAAATAGGAGATTGTAAGAATGGTTAGCACAAGAGTAGAGAAAGTCATGTGAGTGCAACACATCAGATTTTTAATACTGTAAACAGGAAAATATTGCCAAGGTTTGCAGATGTGACCTTATGACCCGGGCGCTTATCTTTGATTAAAATGCGCACTTTCCTCAAGCACAAAAGTATATAATGCAGGAAAGCGAGAGTTCAGTCAGAAAGGACCTCTTAACAGCAAGCACAACGGCAATTTCTGAGCAGCATAACGTAAGTATCCTGGGTTCCATATACACCGTCGCTACTGTTTCACGGGGCATTTTAATAGACTTCTCAACCTAGCAGTGTGTGAAGAATTCTGCCTTTGTTGTTCTACCAAACAGTCGTGTTTGTTAGGACCTTAGAAGTAAATTTCTAGGTGGAAATGACATTTTCAGTTTTTGAATTACATCAAATAGACATCTGTGAATTATCATTGCCAACTATTTTCCCGACCAGTAATTTACAAACGTACAGCGCAGTGGCATATCTAAGATTTTGTGGCCCCCCTGACAACAAATGTTGGGGGCCCTACTTACTAATAAAGTTTAAAAATGGAGAGATTAAAATATTACATATTCACTCACATAGAATAAGGTAAAAAGCATTCTCTGATTACCAATGGTTATTACTAATGGTTATTATGATTCATTTATGCCAACAAGCTTACTGCTGGTGTTTTTAAACACAAAAACCGTATGTGGGCAATGTTTGAGAGGTAGAAAACACCGGCAGTAACTTTTTTTTTTAAATGTTCCATTTATAGCCCGCCTATTGACAATGGTGTTACTCGTTTAACAGTGGGTTTTTCGGTCTTTGGGGTTTTTATACGTTGAATTCACACTTTTATTCATACTTCCAGACTCAGGTAAATGAAGAATAATCTTGGCTGGAGAAAAATTCCTACCCCTCTGCCGGGAATCAAACCCGGGACCCCTTGCACAGCAGGTAGGTGCTCTACCAACTGCGCTACGGGGCCAGCCAGGCAGTAACTTTAATAATTACCATCTAAAGGTTATTTAACCCCGGGACATAAAGTACTTACGATTGTAAGTCGCTCTTAGGGTATTTATCTCTGATGTGAGATTCCCTTGTGGTCTACCGAGAGAATAACGAATTGGTTGGAGAATTCAATGTCGTTCTGGCAGATTGTCACAGTATCTTAATGGTTAGAGCAACTGCGCGGCAAGTGGAAGGTCTGTGGTTCAGATCCCGGCTGTGGCATTGGGTTTTCAGTTACGATTCTACCTCTCAAACCCATGGCTATTTTTTTATAAATACACAATATACACTCGCTAAACGCATAATGCACATAGGTGGAACAGAATCGTGACCTGTCAATATTCTGGGTAACTTAGGTGTTAACCCAAGCAAACTTCTATTTGTCATACCTCAGATATGTTTAGAAGCAATAACACTGGACAACTGGTCAAAACAACAAATAGTGATTTATGTTTATACCTTATTACCAAGTTCTAAAGTAATCCAATTTATTGGCAAATCAAGTACATTTTCGCATAGGTACTACATAGTTTGTTGGGCTATAAGAGCAACTGTATTGAGTAAAATACCGTGCTTTAATTAATTTCTCTATATGATTGTGAATGGTTTTGAGAGTATACACAATAGGAACTAAGCTTGCTTCACATCTTTGAGCAGGAAAGGATAGGAAATGCTTACATAGTGCACTTCTGTTGTTAGTAGGCCATCAGTGAACTGCATGTGTTCCTACACTTCTTCCTAGTGGTTTTCCATGGCTGAATTGAATATAAAACGTCCTTTTTAAGAAAACTGTTAAAGGTAGCCTGGGGACCCCTAAAGATCGGGGAACCCGCGCCGCGCCGGTCCAGCGAATGTTATAGTCACCCGTGTGCTTCATTTTAACCACACTGGTACTTGCTTAATCACGTTTGCTTTCTGTATTAACTCTATTCCAGGCATTTCAGTTTAGCTCTGATTTGTACATAAGTTTGCATACATAACCTTAAAAGTGTTAGTTAAAAATTTAAATATGCATTTCTGTATATAGTATATAACAACAACTTCAATTAAATACCTTCATTTATATGCAGCTTACTTAAATACCAGAAAATTCCTCTGGTATACTTCTCTGAAAAAGCTGACGTGTTGCACTCACATGACTTTCTCTACTCTTGTACTTAGAATTCTTACAAACTCTTCTTCCTATATATTCTTCGTGTTAGTTGAGATAAACATTTATTATCTTTTGTAGGTACAAGGAGAACGTGGGAATCCAGTAGGCTTTAAGCGATAGTCAAATCAGTTAAAGCTTTCAAATTAGGTTCTCCTTGCACGATTAACATCTAAAAAATCTTATGTGTTGCACTCACATGACTTCCTCTACTCTTGTACTAACCATTCTTATAATCTCTTATTCCTGTATCTTCTTTGTGTTAGTTGAAATATGCATTTGTAGAAATTATCTTATTGTTTATTTCCTTGTAGGTGCAAGGAGAATATTAGAACACAGTAGGCTCAGAGCAATTGTAAAATCTTTTAAAGCTTTGAGATCCCGTTCTCTTTGCACGCTCAACATATAAAAAATGAACAGCGATGTTCCGTTTCACGAAAGTTTCAAGTTTTCCGAAACTGACACAAAAATAACAAGGAATGTCTACGAAATGGTTCATTCTAAAAAAAAAAAAATGTGGGCATAAATTGTGTTTTAATGAGATCTACATTTTTTGCATAGTAAGATTTTGTCTATCTTACGGTTTACGAGTTATTCAAAAGTCATCCAGAGTAAACAGCACTACATGGGCTATAGCCAGAAAATTAAAAATATATCTACATTTCATTTGTCATACAAACATCTTAAACATATGGCATTTTAATCAAAATCGTTAGAGGTATTTTCAAGAAAATCAAAATTTTCGAAAAATTTTCCATGTAAAGGGTTGTTTAGGGTGGGGCTATTTTCTTCAAAATCTTCGTGTCGCATCCTTGAAAGACATTAAACTTAAATACCAACTTTGGTTTTTAGCCGACTTTTCGTTTTTGGGTTATGCTGTCTACAGAGTGACACACACACACACACACACACACACACACACATTGTAAAAATGCTTTTTTTGGATTCGGGGGACCTCAAAACATATATTTCCGGTGAAATCTCGACATCGAATTTTTGGGTGGAATACAATACTTCTACTTACCAGTAGAGAAAGTAAAAATGAATAACGATGTTCCATTTGACAGAAGTATAAGTTCTCCAAAACTGACCCAAATAACAAGGAATATCTCTGAAATGGTTCACTCTACAAAAATATGCCACCAGAATTAAATCGTGTGTTTTAGCAAGATCTACATTTTCTATACAGTAATATTTGGTCTATCTCTTACGGTTTACCAATTATGCAAAACTCATCTAGAGTAAATAGGACAACATGGACTATAACCAGAAAATTCAAGGCATGCATTTCATTTTCCACAAAAATACCTCAAAGATATTGCATTTTAATCAAAATCGTTACAGCCATTTTCAAGAAAATCAAAATTTTCAAAAAAATTTTCAGTAAAGGGTAGTTTAGGGTGGAGCAATTTTCTTCAAAATGTCGCATTGAACTTAAATACCAACGTTGGTTTTTAACAGACTTTTCATTTTTGAGATATGCTGTCCACAGTCTGACAGACACACAAACTAACACACACACACACACACACACACACACACACACACACACACACACACACACACACACACACGCACACACACACACACACACACACACACATACACACACACACTCACTCACACACACACACAGGCGCGTGCGTACCTTTTTTTTTTAAAAAAAATACTCTTTTTTTATTCAGGGGGCCTCAAAACACATATTTCCTGTGAAATCTCGTCATCGAAGTTTTGGGTGGAATACAATATACTTCCTCTACTTCTCTATACGTAGTAGAGAAACTAAAATTGTGAAAGAAGTATTAAAATATAATTTTTTTCTGTAATTATAAGTATTAAGTTTTATTGTCTGAGGAATTTTTGAATTAGAACATTGTGTCTTTGCACAGTCATTTCTTTATTTATTCACATTAAGTGCGACAATAATTTTCAAGTTAACAGATGTAAGATTGAAGAAAAAGACAATTGCAAAATTGAACCGCAGTGTCCCTTAACTGTAGGTGGCACGATGTAAGTAAATATTACAGAGATGTATTGAGAAAGAATTTCGGGTATATGGGAAGACAATTTGTTATTTGAGGACATTGCTCAAAGTTATCTACTCATATGTGAATAATCTAGAACTATGTACCTTAAACATGAGGCTTGAAAAGGTAAACAGATACACATACTCACCCGCTTCCATATGTTGCTATGCATACACTACTTCTGAAGGCGAGTAGAATGCCTCCCGATACTGCGGGGAGTGAGTGTACAAGCTCCAATTGTTGCTAGCCATAAGGATGAGGGTTATTCTCCAGCTTATTTCAATCACATGACTTTCTTCTATACACTATTCTCATAAAAGCTTATTTTTCTGTGTAAACATAAGGACGTGTATGACTACAATTTCATGAAATTCACGAATTGTATAATTCCATAACATAATGGAGACGTTCGTGAACGCGAGAAGTGCATAATTTGTCTCCAGACGCCATTGTTAAATGCCATAACTTGTGATTGGTGGCTCAGATGACTGTATGACCACCTGGTGACTTTCTGGTGACCTTCTGGTGACGTGGTGACTTTCTGTTGACCTTCTTGTGACATGGTTACTTTCTGGGTACTTTCTGGTGACTTTCTGTTGACTTTCCAGTGACTTTCTGGTGACTGGTGATCACGGGACCACATGGGCACGCCGTGTGATGACGTGATGATGTAACTATCTGGTAACTGGTGTACGGTTACTCTCATAAAACAGTGTGACGACCTGGTGACCTTTTGGTGACCTTCTGGAGAATTCCATTTTATGTATACATTTCATTTAAATGTTGTTGTTTTCTAGTGCCTTGCATCTGGCAATGAAGCCATTAGCATTCGTGCTTTCCAATACTTTTGAACTGTAGTTTCTTCTGATCTTAATGCTTCACAGGTCTTCAAGTGGTCTTCGTTCATTTCTGCTGGATCGTTACACAGGACACATATTGGTGAGGCTGAGATACCTATTCTGTAGAGATGACTTGCTAAGCAGTCGTGATTTGTCAATAGTCGGAAGGCTGCAACCGCTGTTTTCCTTGGTCTCTGGGGGATTATATCTGGGTTGGAAAGTAGTGTAATCCATTTTTTATCTTTGGCATTTGTTTCTATTTCTTGTAGGTATGCATGAGAAAATTTTTTAATGATCAAGCGTTTTATTGAGGAATATGAGAAATTGAATTTAGACTTTTGTTTTATTGTTGTGCCTTTCTTTGCAAGTGAGTCTGCAGCTTCGTTCCCCATGACTCCACAGTGTGCTGGAATCCATTGGAGATGAACAGTCTTATTAACTTTTTGGAGTTGTGTTAACATTTTGTAGCATTCTCTAATTTTTGTTGACTTCTTTGTAGTATTTGAACATATTCCCTGAATTGCAGCTTTAGAATCTGAAAGAATTACTGCCTTGTTAAATTTATTTAAGGGAAGATTTAATAATTGTCGGAGAGCAATGTATATAGCCTCTATTTCTCCATCATAATTTGTTGTGTCTCTGCCAACAGAATGATAAAAGGTAAAATGTGAACACGTAACTCCAGCTCCAGTAAGGTTTTCCTTGGAGGATCCATCAGTATATATGTGCAGCCATTCTTCTGTGGGATACCATTTAAATGTCTTAATATGTTATTTTAATCAACAAAATTAATTATATCGATCTAAAGGTAGCTTTGGTTGGCGGACTTTATTATATTTTTAAATTTCTCTATCACATATAGTTAAGTAGGGGAAGTATTATACTCCACTCAAAAATTCCGTGTCGAGACTTCGCCGGAAATATATGTTTTGAGGGCCCATGAATAAACCATCTTATGTGTTGTACTCACATGACTTGCTCTATTCTTGTACTAACCATTCTTACAAACTCTTATTCCTCTATCTTCTTTGTCTTAGTTGAGATAAACATTTTCAGAAATTATTAATTATTTCCTTGTAGGTAAAAGGGATTAGAGTAGACTTTGAGCCATAGCCAAATCTTTTAAAGTTTTGAGATTCCGTTCTCTTTGCACGGCTAACTATAAAAAATGAATAACGATGTTCCATTTGACGAAAGTTGAAGTTTTCTAAAACTCACACAAATAACGAGTAATATCTCCGAAATGGTTCACTCTACAAAAGAATTTATTTGGACAGAGATTGTGTGTTTTAGCGAGATCTGCATTTTTTGTGTAGTAAGACTCCGTATATCATACAGTTTTCCAGTTATAGAAAAGTCATCCAGAGTAAACAGGACTACACAGGCTATGGCCAGAAAATTCACATATACAGTTCATTTGTCATAACATTACCTTAAACATATGGCATTTTAATCAAAATCGTTAGAGCCATTTTCGAGAAAATCAAAATTATCGAAAAATTTTCCGTGTGAAGGATAGTTTACGGTGAAGAATTTTCTTCAAAATCTTCCTGCCACATCCTTAAAAAGTACTTAACTTAAATACCAACTTTGGTTCTTAACAGACTTTTCGTTTTTGAGTTATGCTGTCCACACACACACACACACACACACACACACACACACACACACACACACACACACACACACACACACACACACACACAACCACACACACACGGACCTTTTTCTAAAAATGCTGTTTTTGGATTCAGGGGATCTCAAAACATATATTTCTGGTGAAATCTCGACATCGAATTTTTGGTGGAATACATTACTTCCTCTACTTCTATACGCAGTAGAGAAAGTAAAAAAAGACATTTTTAGACAGATACGTGTGTGTGCGCACATGTGCGCATGTTTTTTGGGTGTAAAATATTTACCCTTCCTTCAAAAGGGAAGTAAAGCTGGTGGTCCCGTGTCGTAGATTTACGGTATGCAAAAGAACTTCAAACTGATAAAGAGGCCTCTGAGCAACAGAATGGGACCTGAGAACTACAGTAGTTAAAGAGCGTCCATAAACAAAAATAGAATTTCAGTTTGGGGCCCTCAGAGAAAACCTGGAGAAGAGGTGTGCCACCGATATTGCAGCCGATATTGGCCTACCTCTCATTTCAACGTTTCCTCTTGGATATTTCTAGAAGCATGGGTACTGTGTACCGAAATTCTCTTCCTCTTTGTGATAAACAACCGTAACATACGCCCGCCGGTGAATACGAATTTATCATTGCCAAAAACGCACATGAATCTTTCCATTGCACTTTTTGTGCTCTTAGAAAAAAAACAACGTGGAGCTGTTTATTATTATTATTATTATTATTATTATTATTATTATTATTATTATTATTATTATTATTATTATTATTATTATTATTATTATTATTATTATTATTATTATTATTATTATTATTATTATTATTATTATTATTTATTACTATTATTATTATTTATTACTATTATTATTATTATTATTATTATTATTATTATTATCATTATCATTATTATTATTATTATTATCATTATTATTATTATTATTATTATTATTATTATTATTATTATTATTATTATTATTATTATTATTATTATTATTATTATTGTGGCTTTGGTGGGTGTGAAGTAAAGAAGACATGTAGTCGGGATAAAGAAACACTTTTATTTCCGTAAACAGTAACTTTTTACACTCGTTGCAACAGCAAGAAAGTCTTTACCGATTCACCAACAGCACGGCTCCGAATTCGTAACACAAGAACTGTCCCTTCTCCGTCGGCACGACTCCTCAACGCTTCGCATACGTCTCTTCTTTCCGTCGGCACGACTACTCAACGCTTCACACACGTCTGTCCTGTCTCTCCTGTCGCACTTTACCGCTGTTTATATCTCCCAGGCACTATTCTGGAAAGTTCAGTTATTGCGGTGAAATACAAAGCAGAAGATTCCCGAAGTCTCTATCCTTTTCTCTCTTTCGGCAAGCGCCCCAACAATGCGGCCATTCTCTGTCTCTTTCCTTCGGCTCCTTTGCGGTAGTGCCGACAATAATGCGATGGGTGACACTGCTGTTGTCGGCAATTAGATGCGGCGGGCGCGGTGACATTATTATTATTATTATTATTATTATTATTATTATTATTATTATTATTATTATTATTATTATTATTATTATTATTATTATTATTATTATTATTATTATTATTATTATTATTATTATTATTATTATTATTATTATTATTATTTCATTCTTTTTTTCACCAAATAAACACAATATCCAAGACCGCCCTTCAACTGTAGTTCTGGTCACGAAGGCCTATGGGTGCACTCCTGTGATAAAACAAGTGTTCATATTTAATAACGCTGTTCCCGGGCGAGACGCCTGGGTGACAGAACTTACCATGTGATGACTGTATTTCCTTCTTTTCTGATTCCAGATAACGAATCTACAATTTCACAAAACAAATTTGGATATCTCCACAGCTATGCTTGCCAACTCCACGCAAACGCAGCTGCTTTTCTTGCAGTTTCTGCAGCAGCTGCAACCTGATGTAGTTGGTAACAGATGTAATCTTGCACTGCAAGAACTTCAGCAACAGAAGCAAGCGTATGAAACTGAACATTTTCGCTGTGAGTTGCTTCAGGAAGAGTTGAAGAAATCCCAGCAGCAAGTGAACACCCTGACATCAGCACTGGGTCAGGTCCATCTGGGTGTAAGTAGTCATCTGGAGAAGACGGTTGAACTTTTAAGCTCTGACCTGTCTAAGTGCAAGAACCACTCAGAGAGTCTTAGCATACAATCTGAGGACTACAAGAACCAATTGGAAGAAGCAAGTGCCGCCTTAAATGCGGAGAAAGCGGCACTGAATAGGACTAGAACCCAGATACTCGAAATGGAAGAGTTTTGTGTAAGTACCAGATATTTAGTTTTACTGTACTTTTATTGAATTATCTTGAATCAACTATGTAAGTTAAGTCAGCGCATTTGAAGGCGTATTTTGAAAGAAACGGCCATCTTGTACAAGAGAGCAATAAAGTCACTGATTTAAGAGCGGGACCGGGTTCTATTAGGCATTTTGAAAACCTCTGCCTCCCATGCTATAAGGTGGACAATATGCGAAAAAACGGCGTCAAAGGAATATCAAAGGAAAGCTGGGTCACACACATGCCCAGGTAAAAGTATACACTATCACTCACACGTTTCCTTACACTCAGGTTTGTAAGTGTAATATAAAATTAATTTAGATAAAATAATAGCAAAGTGAACATCAAGAAGTAACATTTCTGGCATGATGTTTTGTTTTATTAAAGTTTAATGTGATTGTACCAATATAGAAACAAAATGCTGAAAATATTGTACAAAGTTTGATAAACTTAGAGAAAGTGTTTAAACTTTTTCTCGTTAAAAAAAAGCATCCTTTCACAGAAATCAATTTCTTCATTACCCTTAGCATCATCTCTTTGAATTTTTTAATTGTAAAGCTGGAGTGTCACTTTAAGCAACTTGTAAAGCAATCATACATTTTGAGATGTAGGGCAAGTTTTTCTTACCTAGCTAATCAGTTCGTCCCAAATTAGCTCAATGGGGTTAATACCTGGAGACTGATCCGGCTACTCCATGATTTTCAATTCTCCTGCTCTCTACTGACTTTTAGGTAAATTTCCTGCATATTGTCACTTACAAACTTACTGTTGGTGTTTTTAAACACACAAGCCGTGTGTGGGCAAAGTTTGAGAGGTAGAACTGGAACTTAGCGGAAAGTCTGTGGTTCAAATCCCAGTTGTGGCATTGAATTTTTAAGTTCCAGTTCCTGCATATATTTGAGGTATTTTTGGGGCCATTATACTGCTGAAATAGCCTTGACATATCAGACGTTTAACTGCTGGGACTGCATACCTGTTCAAAATGTTGTCGTAGCCATTTTTACTTTCTCTACTGGTAAATAGGGAAAGTGTTGAATTCCACCCAAAAATTCGATGTCGAGATTTCACCGGAAATATATGTTTTGAGGCCTCTGAATCCAAAAAAACATTTTTAGAAAGAGGTCCGTGTGTGTGTCTGTGGACAGCATAACTTAAAAACGAAAATTCTGTTAAAAACCAAAGTTGGTATTTAAGTTTAATGTCTTTCAAGGATGCGACACGAAGATTTTGTAGAAAATAGCCCCACCCTAAACCACCCTTTACATGGAAATTTTTTCGAAAATTTTGTTTTTCTTGAAAAAGGCTCTAACGATTTTGATTAAAATGTAATATGTTTGAGATATTTTTATGGCAAATGAAATGTATATCTTGAATTTTCTGGCTATAGCCCCTGTAGTCGTATTTACTCTAGACGACTTTTGCATAACTGGTAAACCGTTAGAGATAGACCAAATCATAATATACAAAAAATGTAGATCTTGCTAAAATACACAATTTATGTCCGAATAAATTTTCTTGTAGGGTGAACCATTTCGGAAATATTCCTTGTTATATGTGTTAGTTTCGGAAAACAAAACTTTCGTGAAATGTGTCACCGTTGTTCATTTTTTATATGGTAAGTGTGCAAAGAGAAGAGAATCTCAAAGCTTCAAAAGATGTGACTATCGCTCAAAGTCTTCTGTATTCTAACTTTCCCCTTGCACCTACAAGGAAATAAGCAATAAGATAATTTGTACAAATGTTTATCTTAACTAAGACGAAGAAGATATAGGAATAAGAATTTGTACAGATAGTTTGTACAAGAGTAGAGAAAGTCATGTGAGTACAGCACATCAGATTTTTTTATCACGCATCCTCTTGATATTCTGTATGGTTACCCACTGAATACAAAACAGCCCACGCCATTACAAGGCTTCCTTCTTGTTTCAGTGTTGGGATTATGCAGTCTGGAGGCATCTGTTCAGTTGATCTTCTTACGTAGGTCCACTGTCCGTTTCCAAAAACCCCAAGTTTGGATTCATCAGTGCAAAGCACACTTTTCCAGTCATCCATAGTCCAATTTTTGTGTCAAGGCCCAACGAAGTCATTTCTGTTTGTACCTGACCTCTTCCTGAGAAGAGGTTCCCGAACAGATTGACTGCTATACAGGACCGTAACCAGAGGGGGGCCAGGTCGGGTAGCGCCCGTTCTGGAAAAAAAATGGCCCGTACTGAGAGAAACCCCATTATTCCTTCCCTGTTTTGAAGTTTTAGAGATATTTCAGTAATAAATAAATTACTAAAATAACTATGTATTGATGACCAATTATAAATTACATGTTATTCTTTTGTGTAACAAGTCCCTCCCGGATGGGGGTGGGTGGGGGTGACGGGGTGGGGATGATGTGCTTGTTTATTGATACGTAAGTAAACATTCATGACTCATTCTTGCTCTCAAATTAACTGTTAATTGGGTGAAAAACGTGTACTTCATACACATTTTTTTTTAGGAAAGTGTCGATATGCAATCGTCATGTGATGGAATTTTGACACAGAAAATTTTATTTACTTGTGATGATATATTGTGTTATGTTATACACCATTACAAGTCATACTGGTTTGAATTTTAAAATATTTATACTTTTCTCAAATGGGAAGTCGTCATTTTTTACTTTCTCTTGGACATGCATAAAGAACGGAATTTCAACACCATCACATAGCGATCGGCCTTAAAACGTGTAATTAGTGCTTAAAGCCTCCGATAATCCCATAATAATTACAAGGAAATATGCAATAACACAATTTCTGCAAATGTTTATGTCAATTGAAGTGAAGTAAATAGAAGAACAAGCATTGTAAGAAAGAATATTGAGAATAGTTTGTACAAGAGTGAGTTGAGAAAGTTATATGAGAGTAACAGCTACTTTTTAAAGTTATTTTATCTCGCCCCCCCCCCCCCCCCCGCCTTACGCTATAAAATCTGAAGCCACGCCTAATGTTCAGTCTTGGCTGCTGCTATAGGTTTTCTATTTGAGAGTACTAACCGATATTTCCTTATCATGACTTAAATTCAGCTAGAATTTCATCTGCTATCAGCTTTCAATAGGTCGTGCCGTGGCAGAGCGTTTAGACCGCTTGACTCTCACCAAAGCGACCCGGGTTCAATCCCAGGCGTCCGCATATGGGATGTGTGATGGACACGTACGCGCAGCGGTGGGTTTTCTCCGGTTCCTCCGCCATCATTCCACCAATTGCTCCATTATCACATTCCCTATCATCTTTTGCCATCATTTCATACCTCCACTTCCTCGCTCTGACACCAGGCTTCGGGCTGCTCGCCCGTCTTGGTTCCTCTGTATGACCAACTCTGGTCACGAAGACCGCATATATTGGCTAGGAGGGCTCGGGGCACTGACCACGTCCCACTCTCCACCATTGGACCCCGATCATGATACCGTAGTGCGCAGATGGTGGGGATCCAGCGGCCGGGCGGTAGGCTAAGACTACATTCTAAGGGCTGTCTATTCCACTTGCTTGTTTGCAATATAGTGCTATACACATTTTTATTTATAATTTCAAGCCTCCCACTTGCTTTTCTGTCTCTGTTTGACACAGTCTCCATTAATTTCTGTATGACATCAGAAACTGTTACCCTGGGAAACTTAAGCCTTTTTATATTTGTTGAACTGGATGACCTTCACTTCGAAGGGTGTTCACTGCTGACCGATTTCAATACTTAATCTCTGCTTACGGCCCATGTCCCGGAATAAGTACATTTTGATTAATTATGTGAAATTTTGTACAACTGCTCACATTTTGAAAATATTGGCAACGTTTAATCTATAGTTCCATAAATCAAATAATAACCGTGTAATAATTAGAAATATGCATTTTCATTAACCCTATCGCAGACACAGGAACCATTGTACTGTGAAGAGATGCTCTTAGATGGGCAAAGTATTCACAACTGAGAATAGACTATTTCTGTAAGAATGACAATTCTTTTGTCTGGTGAGCTTGTATTTCTATTCTGCATCTGTAGACATCAATGAATGTCTACAATAGCTGGCAATATTGTGATATACTTCATTGGTTCCTTTCTACGGAAAGTCTGCACTTACACATTTTCATAAGGGAATGCACAAAGCAATTGAGAAAATGATATATAGACATCAATTCTTTTAGGGTGTGCAACGGAATGTTCAGCTTAGCTGAGAAAATGGTGACATCCAGGCATTACCGTTTCCTTTCTCTGATAGGTATGCATCGACAGACATTTATCACACAATACCTACCCAAAATAGTTGATAAAATGGCTAGATACTGTATCAACCGTTCCTTTCTTTAGAGGATGTATGTAAGCAAAATTTAACCACACAATATCCAGAATAGTTTAAAAAAATAGCGACAAACATGGGTCACGGTTCCTTTCCTTGTAGAGTGTGTGTTACTAGACATTAATTACAGAACGTTCATAATTTTGTTTAGAAAATGGTGACATACATGAATCACTTTCTTTATAAAATGTGTGTTACTAGACATAACGGAACGTTCATAATTGTTTGAAAAATGGTGACATACACGGATCACTGTTCCTTTCTTTGTAGAGCGTGCATTACTAGACATTCATAACGTAACGTTCATAATAGTTTAGAAAATGGTGACAAACATGGATCACTGTTACTGGCTTCGTATAGTGTGCATTACTAGACATTCATAAAGGAATATTCAGACTTGTTTAGACCATGGGAACAAACATGGATAACTGTTCCTTTCTTCGTAGTGTGTGCATTACTAGACATTCGTAACGGAATATTCAGACTTGTTTAGATGGGGATAAACATGGATCACGGTTCCTCTCCTTGTATTGTGTGCATTACCAGGCATTCATCACCCAATATCCAGCATGTACCGGTTTCTTACTTTGGGGGTTATGTATCCCATGACATTCATGAGAGAATGTTCCGAATACTTTTTTAAAATGATGACATAGGTGTACTGATTCCCTACTTGGAAGGATTGTGCATCCCTTTCCATTCTTCAGTGCATGAGTGGGTCTTAGCACTATCTGCGGTGAGCATTATCCTGAGCGTTCAGGCCACCACTGCACGACCTACATACATATATCAACAACAAATTCACATCAACAAGGATATGTGCCTTACAATTTCTTTTCCGGAGGGTTGAAGATACATGTTCAACTAAAAGCTGCCGCCGCGTATACGTGGTTACTTAACCCTTAACCGGCGTGGCCAGAAATTTTTACATTCAATGCGTTGCGGAGTCCCTGGGACTCCGAAATAAAAGTTGTTGTTATTCCAGTGTTACATACACATTTATTTATTTTTGGATGTATAATTAACTAAAAGCATGTAAATAAATAAACTTTTATTTATAACAGAATGAAATACAAACCAAACACAAAAAGAATATGAAACCAATTTTTTGGAACAAAAATTAACTGTGTTTCTTTGATTTTTATATTGAGAAACAAAAACTGATAAATGAGCTCTTTTCTTACCGAAAATATGTTTGGTACCGTCTAAAATACAAAAAATAAAAACACATGAACTTCTAAAATACAATAATAAAAAACTGACAGTGCTTCAAGAAAAAACAACACAATGTTTAGGACTCTACATTTTCAGTACATTCAGCACAGATTTTTTTTAGAACACTGCATACAAATTGGTCTTCTGCATTGAACACATAAATAAGCAGTCTTTCTCTTCAATTTTGGGTTACATGTAGAACAATATTTCCTCTGATTTCTAGGAAGTTCGTCTTGTGCATCAGCTGGTGCCGCAGGCGCTATCTTCAAAATTCTGAAGATGCCGCTTTTTAGCTCTCTTGATAAGTTTGTTTTCTGAGCTCTTTCCTGAAGAAGCGGTTCATACAATTGTTTGGCCAATAATTTCAAAAAATTTATTCTTTGTAGCTTTTCTGAGTTGACACATGACTGATGGATGATGTATGCATTTATTGAAGACATATCCACGAGTCTGTAAAACAGAGCCATAGGCCAGCGTTGTGTTCTTCTACTGGATGAATATTTACTGTTTTGTTCATCTACAGCATCTACTCCAGATTTTGTGTTATTATAAAATGCATTAATCTCAGGCAAACCATCAACATCGTCTTTGGACTGATTAATCGATGAAATCAGTATAACAGCTTTGTTTTTCTTTGGCACTCTGGAAATCAATGTTTTATTACTTGTAAAGCCGTACAGTGTGGAACTCACTGGTCTTGATTTGGAATCTATCTTGGCTTGAAAACTCTGAGTCATTCCTCAATCCATCTTTGAACAGTTTCATCAAAGGTAGGATCCGTAAGTCTAATTCTTTTAGGATTCGCGGACATAGTCACGGTGTCGGAAGTGTTACACTGAGCGCGTCGCGGAGTCCAACAGACTCTCAGGTTCACTCTTTGCATACTAGCATTGTTGACAGACAGTTGGCGCCAGTTAAGGGTTAAACATTCATTCATCAATTCTCTCCATTTTCAGAAAAATAGACAACATAACAACACGTGTATAGTCAATATGGAAAATATTGCCAACGTTTAAGGATAATCGAAGAATTTTCTTTTTGTATAAATTAAGTTGTACTCTGCTGTTCATTGTAACAGTTTTACCGATACAAGTGTTTATGAATGTTTACAATACTATCTGCATTTATTGGAAACGTTTGAAAATACATTAAAACAGTTCTTAAGTTATTTGTTCGCTTCATTTGATTTTACTCATATATTAATAGGTGGCAAAAACTATCGTTATCATAAGTTCATTACATATCCTTCCTTCCCATCCTTCATGCGACCACAATATCAGTATTAATGAATAAGTTATTTATCTTTAATAAATTACTCAATATGCATAACTGCAAGACTACAAAGCTAGTCAGAGAAATTTTAAACCTATTGGAACAAAATAACTCGGTCCGTTCTTTTTTTATAATTTCTGTTTAAATATTTATTTCCTCTACGTACCTCAACACGATCTCAAATCTCATAAAATAGTACAAATTCAATTCTTTATAGTTGGTTTGCACGCATGCTAACAAAATCCTTAATGACGTGACAACAGCCATGGAGGAATAACTAACTGCAACTCTATGGTTCCACTCAATTCCGTGGGATGGCGCTGAGTGTTGCATAGCTGTTCTTTGTGAACGCGATAATTATCAAGATAAAACGCAGCTCTCACATTGTAATTATACTCCATCCAGCCTTAGATCCGCACCTTGTATCCCTCCGCGATAACCTGATGTTATCACCTGCGACTAACACAAAACAAACACTACGAGGACTCATACCTCGTATCTATGTTGCAACAGAACGATATTTACTCAGGAATTTTAAAAATATCGCGTTACATTTAAGTAGTCTTTATCAGGGTTATCGCACATCTTGAAAACTCACAGATAATCGCCGATATTTAAGGTACTATATTTTTTGGTGTGCTTTGGTTTCGGCGTATTGTGAGTTCGTTGTTGATGGCTTGTGTTTACATCAAGTGCGGATCAACGGTGGAGCGATTTGTAATTGTAATGTTCATACGTGAGAGAAAATAGGCACAGATCAACTCCCACAATGAAAAGTAAGACAACCGTTTCACTAGATGCGAAATAGTATTGTTATCCCACCTCCAACTCCCCTTCTAGCTAGTCCTAAGAACTCCTTAAAACACTCCTGGTGAATCATACAACCATACAATTTCGCCAAAATAGTGATCTCATTCCAAGTTTGCAGCACTCGGATTTATTTTCTTCCTTTATATTCCGAATACCCCAAAATTCCTGCGTTGTATATACTACAAATTAAAAACTTCTCGTTGTTTCAGGTTTGCCACTCAAAAATCTCCTGTGAAAGAGGTGTCCCAGGAACAAAAGGCGAAGCTTTCAATGAACTAGCGTTTGCAGCTTCTACAGGAAACCTGTCCTTTGCAAAGGAGTGCCTAGAATGTGGCGCGGATCCAAATACTGTCATTCATTTTGCGGTTGAGTATGGACATGCAGAAATAGTTCAGTTGCTCCTGAATAGAGGTGCTGATAAAGATTTAGTCAGGAAGAAAGACAAGTGGACACCTATTCATGTAGCAGTGCAACATGGACAACTCGAGTTGGTTCATCTACTGCTGAGGGAAGGAGCTAGTACGGATGTGAGAACAAGTGACGGATGTACACCGTTGTATCAGGCTTCTTGGTTTGGTAATGAACAGATGGCTCGGTTATTGATCGATAGTGGAGCCAACCCAGACCTGAAGTGTAAGAATAACTCGGCACCGTTGCACATAGCCGTCGAAAAGAACTTTACTGGACTAACAAGGTTACTTCTTGAAAGTGGTGCTCAAGTTAATGTTAGGCGACATGATGACTGTACTTCTTTGTACCAATCTTCATCGTCAGACAACACTGAGATTGTGAAACTACTGTTACAGAAAAATGCTTCCCCTAACTTGAAATGTAACAACGGTGCAGCACCATTACACGTTGCTGTCGAGAAAAACCATATTAATATTGTGAAGATACTTATCGATGAAGGGGCCGATCCCAATATCAGGAGAAACGATGAATGTACGCCTCTTTACCTGAGTGCGTATTTCAATTACGACCAAATTGCTCATATACTTATAGATAACAATGCTAATACTAACTTGAAATGTAACAATGGATGGTCACCACTACATATCACAGCAGAAAAGAATCACGTGGAAACAGCAAACACTCTTCTGATGAGTGGCGCAGACATTGACATAAAACGTAGAGACGACTGTACCGCATTATACCAAGCTGCTTATTTGAATCACAGCGATCTGGTAAACCTTCTTCTAGAACATGGAGCTAACCCAAATTTAAAATGTAATAATAGCTGGGCACCACTACATATAGCAGCACAAAAAAATTTCTTTGAAGTCACTGAGATTCTACTGGAAAATGGAGCAGATATTAACTTAAGACGCCATGATGACTGTACACCACTGTACATAGCTGCACATTTTGATTCCGTGGAGGTTACAAAGGTTCTAATGAGATATAATGCCTCTCCTATTCTAAAATGTAAGAACGGTTGGGCGCCACTACATATCACTTCTCAGAAAAATAATCTAAAGGCAGGAAGCGAACTTCTAGAGTCTGGTGACGATGTCAATGTGAGAAGAGCTGATGGATGCACTCCACTGTACGTAGCTGCCTACTTTGACCACGAGAAGATGACACGGCTCTTGATGAAGTACTCCGCTAATGCTGATCTAAAATGTAACAACGGCTGGGCTCCACTACATATTGCTTCTGAGAAGAATCATGTCAAAGCAGCACGCACTCTTCTAGAAGCTGGTGCCGATGAAAACCTCAGAACAGGCGATAACTGTACAGCGCTATGCATAGCTGCTTCCCTTGACCTTGAAGGGATGACACATCTCTTGATGAACCACAATGCTAACGCTGATCTAACATGTAACAACGGCTGGGCACCACTACATATTGCTTCTGAGAAGAATCATGTCAAAGCAGCACGCGCCCTTCTAGAAGCTGGTGCCGATGAAAACCTCAGAACAGGCGATAACTGTACAGCGCTATGCATAGCTGCTTCCCTTGACCATGAAGAGGTGATAGATCTCTTGATGAAACACAATGCTAACGCTGATCTAACATGTAACAGCGGCTGGGCACCACTGCTTATTGCTTCTGAGAAGAACCATCTCAAGGCAACACGCGCTCTTCTAGAATCTGGTGCTAATGTAAACGTCAGAAGAGGTGATGACTGTACAGCGCTATACGTGGCTGCCTCCCTTGACCATGAAGAGGTGATAGCTCTCTTGATGAAACACAATGCTAGCGCTGATCTAACATGTAACAATGGTTCAACGCCATTGCATGTTGCCTCCGAGAACAAACATGTCAAGGCAGCAACAGCCCTTCTGCAATATGGTGCTGATGTAAACATCAGAACAATCGATAACTGTACAGCGCTATACGTAGCTGCCAGATTGAACAATGAAGAGATGATAGAGCTCTTGTTGAATTACATTGCTAACGATGATCTAAAATGCAACAACGGCTGGGCACCACTACATATTGCTTCTGAGAAGAACCATCTGAAGGCAGCACGTGCTCTTCTAGAATCTGGTGCTAATGTAAACGTCAGAAGAGGTGATGACTGTACAGCGCTATACGTGGCTGCCTCCCTTGACCATAAAGAGATAATAGATCTCTTGATGAAACACAATGCTAACGCTGATCTAACATGTAACAACGGCTGGGCACCACTGCTTATTGCTTCTGAAAAGAACCATCTGAAGGCAGCACGTGCTCTTCTAGAATCTGGTGCTAATGTAAACGTCAGAAGAGGTGATGACTGTACAGCGCTATACGTGGCTGCCTCCCTTGACCATGAAGAGGTGATAGATCTCTTGATGAAACACAATGCTAGCGCTGATCTAACATGTAACAATGGTTCAACGCCATTGCATGTTGCCTCCGAGAACAAACATGTCAAGGCAGCAACAGCCCTTCTGCAATATGGTGCTGATGTAAACATCAGAACAAACGATAACTGTACAGCGCTATACGTAGCTGCCAGATTGAACAATGAAGAGCTAATAGAGCTCTTGTTGAATTACACTGCTAATGATGATCTAAAATGCAACAACGGTTGGGCACCACTACATGTTGCTTCTGAGAAGAACAATGTCAAAGCTGCAAAGGCTCTTCTAGAATCTGGTGCTAATGTAAACGTCAGAAGAGGAGATAACTGTACAGCGCTATACATAGCTACCTCACTTGACCATGAAGAGATGATAGATCTCTTGGTGAAGCACAATGCTAGCGCTGATCTGAAGTGCAGCAACGGTTTGGCGCCATTACTAATTAGTTCTAAGAATAACAACGTGAAGACAGCAAGAGCCTTGCTAGAATCTGGTGCTGATGTAAACATCAGAACAATCGATAACTGTACAGCGCTATACCTAGCAACCAGACTGAACCATGAAGTGATGGTGCGTCTCTTGTTAAAGCACAATGCCAACATTGATCTAAAATGTCGCTTAGGTACAGCACCATTAAATGTTGCTTCTGAGAAGAACAGTGTCAAAGCAGCAAGAGCTCTTCTAGAATCTGGTGCCAATGTAAATGTCAGAAGAGACGATAATTGTACAGCGCTACTTCTAGCTGCCTACCGTGATCACGATGAGATGATATATCTCTTGATGAAGCACAATGCTAGTGCTGATCTAAAATGTAACAGAGGTCGGGCACCATTACATGTTGCTTCTGAGAAGAACTTTCTCAAGGCAGCAAGCGCCCTTTTAGAATCTGGTGCTGACGTGAATGTCAGAAGAGATGATGGGTGTACAGCGCTAAACCTTGCCACCTACTTTAAGCATGAGGAAATGATACATCTTTTAATGAAGCACAATGCTAATGCAGATCTTAAATGTAACTACGCCTAGGCACCACTGATTGTTGCCTCTGAGAAGAACCATGTCAAGGCAACAAGTGCCCTTCTATAATCTGGTGCTGACATAAACATCAGAAGAGTGGATGGCTGCCCAGCTTTATATCGACCATCCCTTCCCAACTATAAGGAAATGGTTGAACATTTCATTTCAAGAAAGCTATAGCAAAATTTGTATGTAACTACAGATGTGCACCCTTGCATATACTGTCGAAAAGAATAACATCGAGACAGTTGACACTCTTCTAAAGGGTGGTGCTGATATAAGCATCATTAGAAAAGATAGACATAAATTGCGTACCTGGGATATGGCTAAGTGCCTAGTGAATAGCAGAGCTTTAGTGAAGCTGATTTCAATCAGTGGAAAAGGCAACCATGCATGAAGTTACTATTCATCAAAGAGACTATCAAGTGGCTCAATCTCTTGCAAGTGTATTTCATCTCCTAAAAATTTCCTTTATCGACACTCGGTGAAACTTCTCTTTACATGGCGAAAGTGCACGAACAGTGCATTTTGATGAAGCGTGTTTTCTTTTTGGGTGGGTACGTAATGGCCACCAGTATGAGGAGCCTTATTCAGTGAGTGGTGCACTGCTTCCATTATCTGGAACACATTTGCCTCCTGTCTCTGTGTTTGAGGTATTTATTTTGCAGAAGCAATATTTCTCCAAGAGTATTTCCATATTCCACTGATACATTTTCTTTGGAGATGTAGGGTTAGCTATATGTATCATGCGATGTATGTGTTTTTGCAGCTTGTGTGTGCGTGTGTATGATTCTTCTAAGGAACCATGTTTGCACCATTCTTTCAGTTAATTGTATGTTATATAAAACTGATTCCTCTGAAAACTTCACCATAGATAATATGTAAATAATGAGGTATATTGCAATCACATTACAATGAATACTATTCCTGACATGATCTACTTCCTACCCTTTGGTCCAATCTCATAAAAGGATCTACAGATGGAAATAGTATAGTATTAATAGTAATATGGAATTTCAAGGCAAGCATATATTCACCAGCTTTTAAAGGACAGAATATCTATTCGGTTTCTTGCATCCACATTGCACCTACACATGTTTATCTCAATTAACCTCTGTTATGAGTGTAGGATGTAAAGCATTCACGTAACGCAATGTATCCCATAATTTTACCAAACTAGTTTTGCTCCTGTCAGGAGCTACCAGGTGCAAATGTGAACTCGCCATGTCCATGTCATATCGTTAGTACCTAAACACCTTGTTACTGAAAAGATTTCCATGTTAACTTTACTTGATTCTGGTGGCTCACTGTATTTGAGGCTCTTAGTATCAAAGACGGACATATTCACAGTGAGTTCAAGTCCCCATTTCCACTGGAAGGCATTATGTTGGAGTTTGAAAGTAACCATATATTTTAAATGTCAAAATATATTAATTTTGTCCATTCCTGAATGGAACTATATTTGCCATTAAATTCAACGCAAGAAGATTGATAGGAACAGTTGAAGTCCCCATGTTGACTGGCTGGGATTATGGGATTATATTTGATACTAGACGCCTCATTTATTCGATGAGCAGTATTACTATTAAATGGACTTCCTAAAGTGCTTAATGCAGTACGTATCTGAAATAAATGGAAATGTATTTCCTGTAATGATTAAAGTATTGTGGTCAACAGCGTTCCCTGAATATCTTGCGGGTACTAAATGGCAAATCGTGGGGAGCTGATCAGATAATTTTGTTGCGAATGTATCGCACACTGGTCCGATCCAAACTAGACTATGGGTGTATTGTTTATTCATCAGCACGACCATCTGTGCTGAGAAGATTAGACGTGGTCCATAATAGGAGCATCTGCATGGCAATAGGAGCTTTTCCAACAAGCCCAGTGGTGAGTCTTTATGCTCAATCCACAAAATCTCCTCTGCAATATCAGCATGAGATTCTCTTAGAAAATTATGGTTGTGCGCTTAGATGTATGCCTAAGCACCCAATGTTTCCTTCTTCTTTTGCCACCACACTAAGAGAACGATATAGGAAAAGCACACTCAGTCCTAAGGCAGCGGGTTTTCTTTTCCTGAAGCTTCTAGGGAAGCTTGCAATTGAAATGCCAACAGTGTTTCCCAAGGGTAAGAAGCTCTACCCCCCTTGTTTACCTGACATGCCCCATGTAGATCTTGGGATGACCATACACTGGAAGTCCACAATGTCTTTTTCAAGTATCTGTACTTGTTTTTTAGAATTTTTGTTGCTACACTGACTTACCTACACCAATGGATCCAAGAGCACCAACAGTGTTGGATGCGCTTATATTCATGGAACCAAATCATATACATCCAGTTTCCATAAAAATACTTCCATTTATACTGCAGAGCTGTGTGCAATGTTCTGAGCTACTTTATATGTGCACCATTGTAAATTAGTTGACTGCTAGATTTTGAGTGATTCTCTTAGTGTACTTCAGAGCCTTTGTGTGCTGCACAACTCCCATCCTATTGTACAACATATCAAAGATGCCCTCCATGTTTTACATACTTCTGGCATTAACGTGGTGTGTGCATGGATTCCTGGCCATGTAGGTTTGCCAGGGAATGAAATGGCGGATTTAGCTGCAAAGGCAGCAATCTCAGAACCCAGTATTACTATCTCTCATGTTAGGTACTTCAGAAGACTTTAAGCTTGAAGTGCGGAGAGCAGTGCTGTCATGCTGGCATGAAGAGTGGTCAGCTCTCTGTGGTAATAAGCTTAGAGAAGTGAAAGGGCTTCCAATAAACTGGGTAACTTTCTCTTGCATATCTCATCGCAAGGAGGTTTACTTGGCTTGGTTGCAAATTGGTTGCTGCAATTTTTCGCATGGTTACCTATTTAAACAGGATCCTGCTCCTCTTTGTCTGTTGTGCGGCAACCTTTTGTCAATCCATCACCTACTGCTAGTGTTCCTCTATAGCGCACTTTCAAGGGTATCTGCAGCTACCTGCCAGACTTGCAGAGGTCTTGGTGGGCAACAAAATAGTGGTGGAAAGAGTTTTTAGGTTTGTAGCGGACTGCGACATGAGTTTGAGGATTTGAAGCTTTAGATATCTAGTTTTTAATGCCTTTTTGAGATCTTTATCACTTTATTTTAATTCTGGCTTTTGCCCCTCTGTTTTGTGCAATTACCTCTATTTATTTCCTTTTTACTCATAATTTTATTTTTGATTGAAGTTTATATCTGGCTTTTGCCATGAATTGATAACCATGTAGTTGAATGCCCTTAAACCTACATCTCCTCCTCCTCCATCTTGGATGTTTACTATTGAAGTATACCCTAAGAATGTGGTGAGAACTCATTTCATGTGCCACAGATTAATAATTGGGAAGTTGTGAGTGTTTTCAGTTGCTGAGAAAGAACCAACTTGGTATCAACTTCTACTTCTTAAGGATTTTAATGTTGCTGTTACATTTGCTGATGATGTTAACCATCATAATGATGTGAAACTATCTTCTATGCTGCAGATCCATTTTTGATTTCTTGTTGGGTCAAACTACGTGGCTCAGGTGTTTATTCAGTAGTTTAATAGTTATGAGAGGAAATTAGGAGGATTAGTTGCTTCAGGTCCCAGAAGTAAATTACACATTCATGTCATATGTTTATTCATAAACCAATATAGGATATCCACTTACAGTTACTGGAATGTGATCTGATAACAGCCAAATTTTCATTGATAAAAGCTTTCTAAATAGGCAATATTCACAAACTTCCCTTGTTTGGATATTTATGAAAATTGCTCAGCATTTTGTAGCACAGTTTTTTATGTCTGCTTTAAATGAATTAAATATAAATTTATTCCAACATAAGTTGTCATAGGAATTGTTAAGCAAATAGCCACCAAAATTAATATCAAGTTTTCTCATAATTTAGATATATTTGCAGCAGCTATTTCAAAAGATGTTTTATTGTGAGACTCTGTACTTGGTTTGAGCCGTGAAGCATTTCTTTTTAATTAAGAGCAATGCCTTCTGTTGCATCTACAGGGTCATGTTCACAAGAAAGGCAAGTTTTTAAATTAATAATTCCATTTAGAATTGATTTGTATTTTATTTAAAATAATTAATTATTTAAATTAAATAATAACAACATGCCAATTTATTACTAAATTTAGGATGGTATGTGGTATGTCCAGTATGTATGATGTTTAATGATATTCTGAAGAACTTATGAATGACTAGTAAAGGCAGGACTTGAAACTGTAATATCTAAAGTTTTCTTCTAAGGATAGTTACTATGTATGTAGTAATGTGAAAACATTCTTGATTATATTTTTCTGTGGTTGTTTAAGTTAGTGAAGTGAGCTTTTCATATAAATAACCACTATTAAGAATGGTCATGTAAGTTCCCAACTATTACTGTTCTGATGGCTTTGAATACTATTGTGGACACATATGTATTGCATCCATAAACAGATAAACATAGCATTCACATCAACCACATACCACAAATAAATATAAAAGACACTCAAACAACTGTTGAACCAATTACAAACATTTTCAAAACTAATCTTATATATTTAAACGAGCAATTCTTGTACAATTATATATATAAATAAATATATTCTGCGTAACTTGGAAATGGCTCTAACGATTTCCATCAAATTTTGTATTCAGATAGGGTTTTTTGCTTTTTAAGTTCATCTATATAGGTGTTATTCCCCAAAAAATGCGATTTTACATAAAAAATAACACTTTTTATTCACACTTGTACAGTGCAATTCTTGTATATATAATCCCGGTATTTCAGAAATGGCTCTAAATTTTTGTATACATGCATATTATATTCACAGTGTTTTCTCTACTCACTTTTAGGTAACACATTCACATCTCTTTCTCTACTCACTCCTCTGTAAACAATTTCCCATAAAAAACGTGAATTTACACCAAAAAACATTTTTATCTCCGCTTTTATAATAAGTCATACCATGTTCTGTGTGTTTGAAATAGAAATGCATTCATGCAACATTCACATTGTTTTCTCCTCTCACTTTTAAGTAACACAATTCACAGTGGTTTCTCTACTCACTCTTCTACAAAGAAATCATACAACTTTCTGTATGTTTGAAGTAGAGATGCTGCATATTACATTCACAGTGGTTTCTCTACTTACTTTTAGGTAACACGTTCACATCTCTTTCTCTACTCACTCTTCTAAAAAAGTCATACAATTTTCTGTATGTTTGAAATACAGATATTGCATATTACATTCATAGTGGTTTCTCTACTTACTTTTAGGTAACACATTCACATCTCTTTCCCTACTCACTTTTCTATAAACAATTCATATCATACACACACACACACACACATAAATTGGATGTTTGTATATATGTAACTGTTAATCTCTAAAACCGCTTAATCAATCACTGTGAAATTTGGTATGTATATGTATTTTTTCACGGAGAAAGTTTTTATGGTAACAATTTTACTACACAATATATTGCTTTCAAATGGTTTTCTACTGGCTTTTCTTTTACATTTATGTATCCTCTGTTTGCCCTTCAGCACACAATTTATATAATTTTCTATGATTGAAATATAAATGCAACATATTACATTCATACGATTTCCTCTACTCATTCTTCCTTTACGAGACACAATCAGTCATCTTTCGCTACTCACCCTTCAGCATACAATTCATACCATTTGCTATATGTTTGAAACAGAAATACAATGTACATTCATACTATTTTCTCTATTCATGTTTGTTTTACGTAACAATTCACATGTCGTTTATCAACTTCATACATACCAACGCCTATACATATCGTATGTTGAAGAGTGAGAAAACTCCAAAACAGGTTGACCGATCGCCATGAAAAGTAACATATCTAATTGTTTTCATGGCGAAGGTTTTTATGCAATCAATTTTACGTTCATATGGTTTTCTCTACTCCCTTTTCTTTTACCTAACATACTACTCCCTCTTCTACAAACAATCCATACATTTTCCCATTCACTTGAAATATAAGTGCAACGTATAACATTCACATGGTTTTTCTACTCATTTTTCTTTTACTAAACACAATCGCATTTCTTTCACTACTCCCGCTTCGACGAACAATACGAACAATTCATACTATTTTCAATATGATTGAAACAGAAATGCATAGTACATTCACATGGCTTTATCAACCAGCTTTTCTTCCTGTAGTATTTGTTATTGTTGTACAGTGCTTTTGCTTAGTGTCGCTCCGGTGTTTTAATAAAAAATAAAGAAATAGTTAAAAAAGTAAAGTAATCACAATTGGGTTAGGAGCGCGACGAAAAGCACTATATGGAACAGCTGATGAAACAAATGTTAGCCAAGATGGGGAATGAAATGAATTCCAGAATGTGGCAGAGGAAACAAATATGAAAGCCGAACTGGAAAAATATAAACTACGAAACAGAAAATATGGGAACAAAAATGGGCAAAATGGAAACAAAAATGGAAGCAAAATTGAAAATGCAAATTTCAAAACGGAAAAGATGAAGACGGGAATGTCCAACATGAAGATAGATCTATCAGAGAATACTAACGAGTGACTGGCCGGGGTTAACGAAGCCATGGAAGAACTCTACGGAAATATAAAGGACCTTGGCCAATGCGTTAACACCCTTGAGTCAATCGCAGCACCAAAAAACTGAACTCCATAATGGAACAAATGTTTGACGAAAACCTCAAACTAGGTGGATATCTGAGGTAGGCCTGTGTTCAGCAGTGGACGCTTTACAGCTGAAATTATGGTGTTTATGAAATATTTATATCTCTTGTATCTCGGAAATGACTCTTAACAATTGTGACAAAAGTTTTATATAGTTAACATTCAGGTTTATCTAATTAAGTATCTTCTTCCACAAAAAACAAGATTTCACTAAAACAGAGGCGAAAATCACTGAGCGAAGCTCGGTCACCCAGCTACTCTTTCATAATAACCATTACAACCCTTTTGTCATAACTTTGCTTTAAGCTTCTCCATTTCTTCAGGACACTAAAACAATTTGATAAAATAAATAGCTTCAGATGGTAATTATTATTTATTTATGCCAACAAACTTACTGTTGGTGTTTTTAAACACACAAGCCGTGTGTGGGCAAAGTTTGAGAGGTAGAACTGGAACTTAAAAATTCAATGTCACAACTGGGATTTAAACCACAGACCTTCCACTTACCGGGCGGCTGCTTTACCACTGAGCTATTGTGACAAACTGCCAGAATGGCATTAAATTCTCAAACCAGTTCGTATTTCTCCTGGTAAACCACAAAGGCAGTTTGTCACAATAGCTCAGTGGTAGAGCAGCCGCCCGGTAAGCGGAAGGTCTGTGGTTCAAATCCCAGTTGTGGCATTGAAGTTTTAAGTTCCAGTTCTACCTCTTAAATAGCTTCATTTGCTATAATTTTATTTTATAAACCTTTTAAAACATTCCAATGAGTCAAAGCAATACATTTGTATCAAATTTCATGTAATTCTAATTTATTAAACTAAACTGTATTAACTCAGGACATAGTACCACATTCATTTTGAAGGTGTTACTTATTACTACGGGCAGATATTACTATCTGGAATAACTAATGAGATGAGTGTACCTAAGCATGGGCAAACTGAGCTTGTATAACAATGGAAAAAACTAACAATATACTGCATTTATTCACCTTAGGAAATTCCTTGCACTGTGTTCATTTACGTGTACCTACATTTTCAGAATTAGTAAACATGAAAAAAAAAAAAAAAAGATACTGTATTTTATGAAATGTGAGTACTTGCAATACAGGGTAGGAGGTACTTGATACACCAAATTAAAAGCAGAAATATATATATTTATAAGGTGGTTAAAATGTTTTATGTGTGTTTTTCCCTGAATTCATACTTTTTACAAAAAGAAGGTTTAAACTGCTACATTTTAGGCAACACATGTTCCCTGTGCAACCAGCTGGTTGTCAGCGGTTCTGATGTAGAAAAACAGAAGGCCATGTGCGCTGCTCAGATGTAAACAGAGTTCTATTAGTGTCGAAGCCTACAACCTACATGAGCTCATTTGCGGGGGTGAAGTGTGGGTTTGTATGATGGATAGGGTGAATTGCTAGTATATGTGCAATTAGCAATCTTAGTAATATTGTGCCCTGTAATAGGTAACTTATCTTAATAACTTCAGTCTGGAAAACATTGAGCATTTTGCCTTAGTCTGCCTTGACAAGCTGCCCACTGCCAACAATTAGTATGAATTGCACAGAACTCAGCAAAGAATCATAAATTACATTTGAGAAAAATGCAATATTTACAGCATGTTAAAGTTAAAGAAAAAGGAAATGGAATTATACTCAGCCTTACAGCCTTAATGGATGTTTTGCCACTGCTCATTTGACGTTTGAAACTTTGTAATGTCACAATACATGTGGGCATCATTTTACATGGGCGTCACAAAGTGAGGGCAAGGGGGGGACCGCGGCTTCCCCTGGAAGTTTGGAAGTTGGTCAACTTAATGCACAATCAATTACTATTAAACTACTGTTTTAATTTTAATGTAAAGATACTTTGTTATTTAGCACAAATTAATATGGTTATATGCAACAAATATTATAAATTTTGACAGTAAAATAATGAATTAATATTATCTGATTGCAAATTTCAAACATGTGGCCCCTGGAAAATGTCTGCGATACTCATGCCATTTTAACATTCTTCTTTTCATTTCACTCTGTGACCACCTTTCGGTTTTTGAGATTGCTATCCCAGGGTATGTGTGGGTGTGGTTTTCAGAAAGAATAACATGGATTCTTCATATAAAGTCTTTTAAGGAAGGTTTCAAGTAATTATAAGTTAGACATTTCCAACCAATGAAAAACTGTAATAATTCACTACTTAAATATAATTGGAATCATATGTGAAGATTTAACTGAATGTACTTTTGGACAGTATAGTAAATCATGGCAATTGGTTTTAGTAAATAAACTAACTCCTTCTGCTCCTTAGGTAGAAACAATGGAAATCAATTCCAAGTAACAAACACACCCAGAACCCAGAAGAAGTGAGATGTACCCAAGCAATAACTTAGGCTACTAGTAATACTCTCCCCACTTTCTCCTTAACTCTTTTCAATCCCCCCCCCCCTCCGCACATTTCATAGCTGCCAATGCCATTGTTACAACATAATTTCTAAATTGTTCAAGGTCTTCCAATTTTCAGTCTGACTTTGTCTATAAAATTCTCAGAAATCTGCAAGATTCTCTGGTCTATACATGGTAATGCATCTGACCACCTGATTTTGTTTGTTAATTACTTACGTCTAACTACTCAGTGAATTCTACAACCTGGCTCACAGAATCCTGCGCTGCTGACCTACTTAATTATCTGGTAACCATAAACAAATTTTCCTGTCTGATGAACTTCATACATTCTAACATTATAGAGTATATTCCTCTGATATTAATATTTAAGTGATCCTATTTGCTTGTTTCTGTTTGTTATCAATAATTAATTATGATTATAATTATTTCATTTATTAATTCTATTTTAAATGATTTTCTTACTCAAACCATAATTTTGGTATCAAGGAGTATATAGTGCAAAGCGCTGAAACTGTTCTTATATATCTCAAGAAATATTTAAATCAAACATCAGTTTGACTTTTGTTTATTCGGTATTCTTCTTTTGTTATTTGATATATTATTTAGATATATTATTGAGATGATGATTGTCAATTTCAACACTTCAGTTATGTTTGTATAATAAATGATTATTTTATGTCATATCATGTTAAAGCTTTTAAAATGTAAACCATGTTATTTTCCTGGTATGTCCAAAATAATAATCAAATTAAGTAAAATACATGATATATGATGTCATAAGAAGCTATGGTTAAAGAAGATAATATCCAAATGATATTGTCTTAGTAACGTATAAGATAGTTTTCCAAATATTCTTGGATTGACACATTCAAAGAAGCTAAATGCGGCAATACTCCAAGAAATTGGAAAATATATCATTTTGGACATGCCAAACAGTATGCATTAGTAAAGAAAATGTAACTGTACAATGATTTCATAACGGTGATATTTTACAAGTATGCAAATAAATGACTTCACAAATTAAATGTAGGATAGGAAAGGAATTCTTTTTTATAGTGTTTAACACTTGCTTTTACATCCTACTTAAACTCTATAACACGTGTTGGAGAATGACTGTACCTTCCGACTGGAAAAAAGCCATTATCATCCCGATTTTAAAGAAAAACAAACCCTCAAACAATATTAATAGTTTCAGACCAATATCTTTGACCAGTGTTATTGCAAAAGTGATGGAAAGAATGGTGGCATCTAGACTTAACTGGTTTCTAGAATATTACAGCTTAATTAATAGTTCACAGACCGGCTTCAGACAGAATCATAGTACAAGTGAAAATGTACTCCTACTAAGCCAAGACATCAAGGAAGCTTTCAATAGAAAGGAGGATACCTTGGCAGTATTCATTGATTTTAAATCAGCATATGACTCAGTCTGGAGAAATAAATTAGTTGAGAAGTTGCAATCAATAGGTGTGAAAAGTAACATGCTTAAGTGGATAACTCAGTTTATTTCACAAAGATTTTGTGCCACAAAATATAATACATACATTTCCAAATATAAACAAACACACCGAGGACTTCCACAAGGTGCTGTTCTGAGCACAACACTCTTTAACATATATATAAATGACCTTCCATCAATAATAAAAACTTTAGAAACCAAAATTGCTTTATTTGCTGACGATATAGTCATTTGGACTTCAGGCTCTTCAAAAAAACCTGAATTAATTAAAGACAGAATAGAAACAGCCCTAAACAAAGTACATGAATGGAGCTCCAAAAACCTCATGACTATCAATGTGGAAAAAACAAATTATGAATTATTTACACTAAAATACAAACCAGTTAATATTAGCATAAATTATAATGGTAAACCACTCAAAGCAGTTGATGATGCCAAATACTTAGGCATCACTTTCGACAGAAAGCTAAGTTGGAAAAAACATATAACAAACATCTCAGAAAAGGTTGAAAACAAATTGCAAATCCTGAAAAGGTTAGCTGGTGCTAAATGGGGCTGCTCAAGGAGAGTCCTTAACACTACATACAAAATGTATATTAAACCAAACCTCTTGTACTGTTCTGAAGCTTTAATAACAGCAGCAAATGCTAACATCAATAAACTTGAACAAATACAAAATCAGGCTCTTCGCCTAATCACTGGAGCAGTTAAATCCACACCTATTGATGCCATGCTTGCCAAAACACGGACCCCATCAATAACAACAAAAATAGAAGAACAAGCATTGCTCCACCACGAGAAAATGTTACGACTGCCAAACTCTAAATGGACAGAAGAGAACCTCCCCCCTTCAATCCTTAAAACTCATAGTAGTTTCCTAGAAAAGGTAACACAGATTAAATCCAAATTGAACATTCCTAACACCAGAGAAAATCTACTTATAAGAGAAAATCCATTGGAATTATTGCAACCTACCTTCAATTTGGAATTAATAGAGGAAATAAGTAAATCAGACACACCAAAAGAAATACAAAAACTTCTAGCTCTGGAAACAATCAATACTAGGTATCCCACAGAAGAATGGCTGCACATATATACTGATGGATCCTCCAAGGAAAACCTTACTGGAGCTGGAGTTACGTGTTCACATTTTTCCTTTTATCATTCTGTTGGCAGAGACACAACAAATTATGATGGAGAAATAGAGGCTATATACATTGCTCTCCGACAATTATTAAATCTTCCCTTAAATAAATTTAACAAGGCAGTAATTCTTTCAGATTCTAAAGCTGCAATTCAGGGAATATGTTCAAATACTACAAAGAAGTCAATAAAAATTAGAGAATGCTACAAAATGTTAACACAACTCCAAAAGGTTAATAAGACTGTTCATCTCCAATGGATTCCAGCACACTGTGGAGTCATGGGGAACGAAGCTGCAGACTCACTTGCAAAGAAAGGCACAACAATAAAACAAAAGTCTAAATTCAATTTCTCATATTCCTCAATAAAACGCTTGATCATTAAAAATTTTTGTCATTCATATCTACAAGAAATAGAAACAAATGCCAAAGATAAAAAATGGATTACACTACTTTCCAATCCAGATATAATCCCCCAGAGACCAAGGAAAACAGCGGTTGCAGCCTTCCGACTATTGACAAATCATGACTGCTTAGCAAGTCATCGCTACAGAATAGGTATCTCAGCCTCACCAATATGTGTCCTGTGTAACGATCCAGCAGAAATGAATGAAGAACACTTGAAGACCTGTGAAGCATTAAGATCAGAAGAAACTACAGTTCAAAGTGATACCGAAAATTAGATTTCCGATCGAATGGGCTTGATAAAGACACGTTTTAATTTAATTGCCGGATATGAGATTTGCGATAAGTATTGAGTAATAACATAAATAGATAATAGAGTAGGAAGTGTTGTAAGGTGGGCAAGATATGAGTAAATAATAGTCGTTAAATTTGTAGGATAAACACATTATTGGTTTGAAATTAACGAGTCATGACGTCATACTACATAGTTTAAATACACGTTTGAAAGTCAAGTCTACCAACCTTAAAAGTCGCGCAATATATTTAATAAAATATAAAGTAAACATCGGTTAATCCTAAAAAGGTAATTATATATTCGAAATTCATAAAAGAACATGTTATAATAGAAAGGGACATTTCTAAATTGCGGGAAAAGGAAATAGCATTTTGAATACGAGGCTTTCTTGGATGACGTCATGACATTCAAAATTGAAGTGAACGGTTTTCTTAGCGTGGGTACGCGAGAAAGCGTCTGGTCACTACCCAGACCAGCACCGCACGTGGTGGAGTGCAGACGTGAGTGCGATTCTTCTGCGTGTAGCAGATCGGCATAGCTCCCTCAAGTATCGAAGATGCAATAAATAGTATGCAAAGATTTTCTTGGGTTGTCTATTACACACCTACGTAGACCCGAGATAAAATAAAGAGATCTCAAGCTGAGCTAGCGGGAAAGAACCAAATCAACGGGCAACAACTAGAACCGAACAACGACTCCAGCTTCAAATGGCGATCTAACCACGAGGACACAACGACTTTTCCGCCTCAAAAGGTATTGGAAAGCACGAATGCTAATGGCTTCATTGCCAGATGCAAGGCACTAGAAAACAACAACAACAACAACACTTGCTTTTACTACATATGGCACCACAGGCAGTGAAAAGGGTTCTCATTGCTCTACCAACTGATTGCTGAGGCATACATAAAGATCTTGCAGTGCAAGACAATATAAGATGTGGTTCAAAAAACTGCACCACCACTAAGTAAAGACTTAACATTAAATATATTATTTTTTAAAAGTGATAATAAAACTCTTTAATCGAACATCCAGCTTAGATAAGTTGGAATTTTTTACACATACCATTGTTTTGTTGTAATATTACTCAAGTTGCTGCTTGTGTTTTTAGAATGGTCTATTAATTTCAGCCTATCTACAACACTGGTCACCTGACACTAGATAGAATATACATATTATTGTTGTTAGCTAATGCTGGATTTCTGACATTGAAGTCATTAATCCTCTTGCTCTCCAATATATTGAAGAGACTTAGCAGTAAATGTAACCGCTTTTTAGAGAGCACCATATTTTTATGTTTTGGCGGTCACATCGCTCTCTCACAACCCCCAGAATGTCTGGAGGACCATACCTGTCATTGGTTTACGGGTCTCACCGACCTGACCGGGAGAGTTATCAAAATAAATTCACCGACCATATCCTCTGATTACCAATCAGAGGAGGTATTACATGCCATGACAGGTCAGCATGTTAGGGGTTAAGGTTTTATAGAGAAATTAGAGAAATGGAGAGGTTGGAAAAATAAAGACTCCCTAGCCCTCAGGAACCCTAATAGCATCGGGGTTGGAAGAGAACAAGAGATGACCAAGGTAAGGTCAGATAGAAAAGTTACAGTGAGGAGCAAAACACCAGTAAGTGGAAGTAATGTTCTGCTCAGCTTGGGTACCTTGTGGTTGCCATTCACATATCCCCCTAGACGGAGACCCCTGAGTAGGGACGTTGGATCCCGTAGGATCCAAAGCCTAAAAATGTAAATATATTTGTAGTAAGGTATAAGATATCAGTTCATATTAATGTGAAACTGGATGTTTTTTTGCAAATAACCTTATTGGCTCATTTTTAAACTGCTTGGAAATATCTCATAGTGCGTGTCCTTCAAGGAAAACATGACTCAGTGGTAAAGAATTTATCAGAATCTTTTTCTCTGCTTATAATACTCGGTACATCTATTTGTGAATATCTAAATGCTTCAGAAAAGAATGAACCCTGTTACTTTATAGATAAGTTGTCCCAACTCTCTTAATATAAATGGAATAGAATGCTTTTGAATACAGTTGGCTTGTGATCAAAAATATTCTTCTGAAAACACATTTTAATTTATTATTGGTCCTTTCATCTTTATACAGGGTCCAACAGAAACAATCTACTATTTTAGTATAGGTCCTAAGGTAAGACTAAATAGGGAATGTAAAGAACTAGAGTGGTGATTGATAGGTAACATAATGCCATTTTATAACACAATAACATAAATCATGTTTTATTTTTATTTTTTAAAAATCGCATGTTAGATATACATATTATTGTTATTGCTATTAATCATTATTAATAATAAATGTATTGTGATACCATGGGCATTCAGCAAAGTGTGCCATCACTTACAAAAGGCTGGAGCCACTGTCCTTAAGGGATACCAAACACACTTTTAAAAAGATTCTCTACCGCATCACAGCTTTGTGCTTTCATTACCATTAACAAACAAATTTGTAGTTCCATTTGCAGTATTTTCTGAGAGAGCAGCTGGCACAGCACTATTCCTCAGTGCCACACTTTTCTGAACTTCACGGGCTGAAAAGAAAGTTGAATATTAAAAATTGGTTAATAATATTTAGTGCATGTTCTCAAGAAATTATTCTTACTTTCTCCACTATATACTTATAGTAAGTATATAGGAAGTATTGTTCCACCCAAAAATTGTATACCAAAATTTCATCAGGGATTCCCTGAATTCAAAAATAGCACTTTTAAAAAAGGATCTGAGTGCATGTGTGTGCACTGAAAACTCTGATGTGTTGCACTCACATTACTTTCTCTACTCTTGTACTAACTATTCTTACAAACACTTATTTCTCTGTCTTCTTCATGTTAGTTGAGATAATCATTTATAGAAATTACCTTATTGCTAATTTTCTTGTAGGTGCAAAGGAAATATGGGAGTACAGTAGGCTTTGAAATTGTGTTCTCTTTACACAATCAAGGGATAAAACAGATAACTTTCCATTGGACAGAATTTTAGTTATTGCAAAGCTTTCAGCAACAAGGAATATGTCTGCAATGGTTCACTCCACAAAGAAATGCATTTCATATAAATTGTGCGTTTTAATGAGATCCACATTTTTGTATGGTAAGATTTAGTCTATGTCTTACCATTTACCAGTTATTTTACAAGTTATTGAGAGTAAACAGGACTACATGGGCTACAGTTAGAAAATTCAAAATATACATTTAATTTGCCTTGACTATCTTAAACATTTTAATGAAAAATGTTGGATGCATTTGTAAGAAAATTTAAAGTTTTGAAAAATTTTCCACCTGATTTAGGGTGGAGGAATTTTCTTCAAAATCTTTGTATTGCATCCTTGAAAGATATTAAATTTAAATGCCAACTTTGGTTTTTAACTGACTTTTCATTTTTGAGTTACGCTGTTCACAGACTCACATACACAAGTGTGCGCGCACACACACACATGGACCTTTTTCTAACTTTTTCTTTTTTTTGGATTCAGGGGACCTCTAAACAGATACCTGTAGTGACATCTTGACATTGAAATTTTGGGTTGAATACAATACTTCTCCTACATAAGTACAAATGAAAAGTCAATTAGATACCGAACTTTCCATTTCATTTTCACCTCTTACAAGAATGTAACACAAAAATTTGAAAAGGACTCCCATTCAAAAGTATCCTTTACATCGAAAATTTTGTTTTTCTTTTTAAATGGCTTTAACAATTTTGATTAAGTTACTATATCTTTAAGATATTTTCATGAGAAATGAGATGTACACCTTGAAATCTATATTTCTTGATTCTGGATGGTTTTTAAACTGTTAAACTGTAATATATATCAAATACTCTTTGTTACTTTTTTGGAGTTAATCATTTTTGAGATATTCATTGATTTTTTATTGGTTTGAATTTTCAAATACACTTTTCTCAACTGTAAGGTGATTCATGTTTTTATCTCTTGGCCATGCAAAGAGAATGGAATTATAAAGCCTTTATATACCAACCAACTCTTAAAAATTTGACTATCACTTAAGTCTACAGTAATTCCCTACTCCCATTATACCTACATGGAAATATGCAATGCTCAGTTAATCTGAAGTAGTTAAAAGAATAAGCCTTTTTTTAAGGATAGTTTAAGATTGGGTAGAGAAAGTCATGTGAGTGTAACACATCAGAGTTTTGGAAGAGCAATGAACTCTAATTAATGAATATTTCATATATTTCACTGTTTTATCATAGTGAGACAGAATATTGACTAATAGAAGATTGTTCATGTAAATATTTTTGTAAGAGTGTGTAAATTTCTAATTCTTTTAATTTGGGTGTATCAGGGACTTATTTTTTTTAATATTCAAGATCCAATGTCTTCTCGTCACTTTGAGTTCAACCAATGAGAACTGTTGCGCGGATGAATACATAAGAATGGCGGTGTTGCGTCACACAGACGCCAAGCACTCTTTTATTATTAGCGTCTGCGAGCTCAAAGTGGGAGGACGTATAATTGCTGATGGTGTGTGAACATGTAAATTACACCCAAACTTTTAACCAGCGTAGACGCTGTCGAAATTTAAAAGTTGTTAACTAATTGAAATTGTGATAAGAAGTGTAAATAACGAATAAATGTGTTTGTGAGAAAAGAACGTTGGTTTATGCATTCCATTCTTAGACCGTCGACCCTGCAGATAAGAGTAGCGTCTGCTATAACAAACTTTCCACCTTTTAGTAAAAACATTACTCCCGCTGCTATATTCCCGCTGCTAGGCAAAGACATATTTAATAAAACCCCGCCTCAAATGGCGCCCAACGTGGGGCGCGAATTTAGAATGGAATGCAAAATTACGAAGTGTTAACATCAAAAGGACGCCATCTCATCGCGCAGGAGAAGGACGCCATTAGACCATCATCTGATATCAACAAAACATCGATACACGGAGAATCAACGTGGGAAAAACACCGGAGATCATCTGGCGAAGCCAACTACCCAGGAGACGTAAATAACTGGACGAAGAATCAGCAGGAAAGAAAGTAGGATCAAAACTTTTTGTTTTTTTTTTATATACATTTTATTTCCATTGTACATGTTTTTGAGAAGTGGAAAAATATTGGGACTTTCAACATTAAGTGAATTAGATAAAGGAATTAAAATGTCGCGAAAAGAGATAGAAACAGGAGTGGGGGAAGGGGCAGATAGGCCTAGTTATCAGGAAGGATTAGAAGGTGAACAGGCGGAAATAAGTAAAGATCAAAGGTTAATGATGATGATGTTTGAAAGACTAGAACAGAAACTGGAACAAAACAAGGTAGAAATAGGTCAGAAAATGGAACAAAATAATGCAGAATTAAAACAGGACATGGAACAGAATAGGGCAGAATTAAAACATGACATATAACAAAGTTTAGGTCAGAAACTGGAACAGAATAAAAAAGAAATAGAACAGAAAATGGAGGAAGTGAGAAAAGACTTAGAACAGAAAATGGAATTAGGTAGACAGAACTTAGAACAGAAAATGGAATTAGGTAGACAGAACTTAGAACAGAAAATGGAATTAGGTAGACAGAACTTAGAACAGAAAATGGAATTAGGTAGACAGAACCTAGAACAGAAAATAGAATTAGGAAGACAGGAGTGTAAAGAAAATATGAAAGTAATGGAAACTAATTTAAAATTAGTACATAAAAACTTAAATGAAACAAAGGAAGCCTTAGAAGCTAGGATAGAAATTGTAGGAGATAGGATGGGAAAGATAGAATCAGAGATGAGAGAGAATAAAATTGAGTTAGAAGAAGAAATTGCTAGATGTAGGGATGAAATAACAGAAAGTAATACAAGTGTAGACTGTAAGATAACAAATGTAAAAGCAGAAATAACTGAGGAATTAAGGAAAGAGATTGAGGTAGTAAAGAAAGACATTATTAATGAAACAGTAGAACAAATTGTAATTCCTAAAATTAAGACAGTGAATGATGTGATGCTTTCACAACAGGATGCTATAAATGATATGAAACAAAGCCACTTAGAAATAAAGAATGATTTAAAATCAATTTGTGAAGAAATGAAAAAAGGGAAAGAAAGTTTGGCTAATGTAAATGATGTTGTGAAGGCATTACAAAGACAAGATGATTTAGATGTAAGTAATGTACAAGATGAGAGTTATTTGAATAATGTACAAAATGTTGACTCACCATACAGAGAAAGAGGTTCACAACCAAACAATGACACAACACATAACACATGTTACACCAACAGCATATTACATGAAATTACACCACCTACATTTGACGAGGAGAAGGGAGATGATCCAAAACTCTTTGTTAAAGAGATGGAAGAATATTTTAAAGTGAAAAGGATACCAAACGAGCTTAGAATGATGATAGTTAAGAAGAGCTTAAAAAAACAAGGCATTAGAATGGCTCAGGTTAACACTAGCTGGTCATGAGTCTTATAGCTCATTCAGAAATTTATTCCTATCAAGGTATTGGGGCCCAGCTAAACAAAACCAAACTAGGGTAGAGCTAGCGACAGGTAGATACGATCCAACCAAAGGGTTGTCGCTAGTCGATTATTTTATGAAAGTAGCCAACAAAGGAAAGCTATTAGACCCCAACTTGTCGGAGGCAGAACTAATTGCCAGCATAACAAGACATTTCCCAGACACAGTGAGAACAGGATTAATTGTTGCGAGGCCAGTAGATTTTGCAGATATGATAGAACTGCTGACAGCCTTCGAAACACAAAATGGTCGGCCTAATGAGCATAGACATAGGAACGGTCACCCAAACTCACCCATCCTAAACCGGAACATGGCTACGAACAACCAGAGTGAGGGAGAACATAGAAATACTAGGAATACCCATGAAAGGGGGAGAGGGGCACACCATTTCCCACAACCGCATAATCATGGCGAGAGGATGGAGAACACAAGACAGCGATACCACGACACGATACCGAGGGGTGAATCAAGATACAGAACATATACATATGATCGTGGAAGACCAGGAGACCATACCCATCAAGTGAATCACATACGATTCAGTAGGGAACACTTGAACAACCACAGACCGTCATATGACAGAGGTTCACGCCAAAGGGGCAGAGACCAATGGTACACTGACAACATAAGACAGCAGGAAGTAGATGAAAATGTGCCAAATAGGGCAGATGCTGCACAGAATACAGAAACAACCACCACCACCAACACTCAGGGAAATTACAACAACTAAGTTCGTCCCAACCTAGTGGGTGACAAACAACAAAATCTCAGCAACTTACAATTGACATCGACACCATGATGGCTACACGAAGAGAGAGATGGAACCACTGGTCATAACAAAACAGCTGGGTGACCACACGTATGAGCTACAGAATACAAATGGCAAGTTGGTAGGAAGATACCATAAAAATAAATTGAAGCCATACAAAGAAAGGACCAAATAGTCTTTGTCAACAAATGTGTAAGGCAGGAATAATAGAGATGAAAGAAGATAACAAATTTTGATGGGTTACTTATAGGAAATTATGTTCAGAATAGGATTACAACAGAAAAAAAAAAAAAAATCAACATAGTCATTGGCTATATCGACCACAAAGAGCATTGTCAACAAAGACAGATGAGGACACTGATTGTCATTAAATAAATGAATCATAGCGACGGAAGATAATATGTTTTTGACATAAGGATGTCAGGGACAAAAATAAAAATGAATCAATTATGATGAAAAAGATATAATATTTCGACACAAAGATGTCGAGGGTAAATTGAGAAGAAAAATAATACAATTACAGAATAATTGTAAGTATAGAAGTTTTCTCTTATAGAAATAAGAGACAAAGAAATGACAATTAGTGAAATGAGGAAAACAATAACCAGAAAAACAATGCCCATGAATTGAGATGAATATAGCCAATGTTAAGCTCGAAGAAATGTTGAACCAAACAACAATGAATAATAACCCAATCAAGAAAATTAGTACCGTTAGTAACATCAGAGTTTAAGAACCGACTCAATAACCTGCCTATACATAAGCTTATAAGACAAAGAAGGCAAAGAACTGAATAAAATATTGCCATAAACATGACCATAACCATTAGCTCAAAATTTGTATCCTGTTTTTCTCTCCTCATAGCAATGAATACAAGTCAAAAACCACATGAAACACTTAAAATATATTTGTGTCAATGTCAAATGTACAAGAACTGAATATGTGTTGTACAATAACTGAATATGTATTGTATGATAACTGGATATATTGTGTAATAACTGAATATGTTGAGTAATAACTAAATGCTTTATGCCAAAACTGAATGTGTATTGTGTAATAACTGAATATGTATTGCATAATAACAGAACATATGTGATGTGATAGCAGGATATATTGTGCAATAACTGAATATGTATTGTGTAATAATTGGACATGTTGTGTAGTAATCAAATGTGTTGTACAATAACTGAATATGTATTGTATAATGACTGAAGGTGCATTGTATAATAACAACATATATGATATGATAACTGGGTATATTGTACAATGACTGAATATGTATTGTGTAATAATTGGACATATTGTGTAATAACTAAATGTGTTGTACAATAACTGGATATGTATTGTATAATAACCGAATGCATTGTGTAGTAATCAAATGTGTTGTACAATAACTGAATATGTATTGTATAATGACTGAAGGTGTATTGTATAATAACAACATATGTGATATGATAACTGGGTATATTGTACAATGACTGAATATGTATTGTGTGATAATTGGACATATTGTGTAATAACTAAATGTGTTGTACAATAACTGGATATGTATTGTATAATAACCGAATGCATTGTGTAGTAACCGAATATGTGAAACTTATAAAGACATGTCGTATTATGTCAAAACGAAGGACAAAGACAAACAGTGAAGAAGACTGTAAAGAAAAAAAAAAAAAATTGTACAAAGTGATTGAATCATAGGAGTAGGGAGAAGTATTGTATTGTGTTTCAAGATTGTAAATAAGGTGACAATTTGAAAAACAAAACAAGGGGCATATGAGACAGAATATTGACTAATAGAAGATTGTTCATGTAAATATTTTTGTAAGAGTGTGTAAATTTCTAATTCTTTTAATTTGGGTGTATCAGGGACTTATTTTTTTTAATATTCAAGATCCAATGTCTTCTCGTCACTTTGAGTTCAACCAATGAGAACTGTTGCGCGGATGAATACATAAGAATGGCGGTGTTGCGTCACACAGACGCCAAGCACTCTTTTATTATTAGCGTCTGCGAGCTCAAAGTGGGAGGACGTATAATTGCTGATGGTGTGTGAACATGTAAATTACACCCAAACTTTTAACCAGCGTAGACGCTGTCGAAATTTAAAAGTTGTTAACTAATTGAAATTGTGATAAGAAGTGTAAATAACGAATAAATGTGTTTGTGAGAAAAGAACGTTGGTTTATGCATTCCATTCTTAGACCGTCGACCCTGCAGATAAGAGTAGCGTCTGCTATAACAAACTTTCCACCTTTTAGTAAAAACATTACTCCCGCTGCTATATTCCCGCTGCTAGGCAAAGACATATTTAATAAAACCCCGCCTCAATAGTATTATGGCAGACACAAAATTTATGGCAGCCTATACCTGACCACTACTGTTTTCTTTCTTGTTGTGCAAATTATATTTATATCACCGGCTTTACAGCGTGAGTTCACAGTAACTTGTACAATACCACAAGTTATGGCAAGCCACTGACTGGATGTTGTGATGACCAGCTCCTCCTGCCACCCACCATTACGTTTTGAATTTGAATTTTTAATTCTTGAGGAATATAATTATTGACATTTATAGGAATATTTCTTACTTCTTAATAGAATCTAATACTCCTGCAAATTTTTCAGTTTTTCTTGAGTGTATATCAGCATATTCTTCCTGTGAATTTCTTAAATTTCTGTCTGACTCTTTGTTTACAGTTCTTATAATAATACAACTATTTTTCCCTGGCATATTATTTAGACCTACATTGTCCTTCTGTTAGAATTTTTGACCTCCATTTACATCGTATTCAAGCTTTTCTACATAACTATAGCAGATTTCTCTGTTTAATACTCTCATTTGTTGCTTTACTATAGAACATTTTTGCTTATATACAGGGTGCTAATGAACTACACTGAAATACTTTCAGAGCAAGTGGAGATCTCTGAAACACGTAATTTGGGATAGGAGACTTATGGCCTGTTGGTTCAAATGTGGAATTTGTGGCTATAGTTTCTAAAGTGCCAGTATGCCACTGCTAATGATGATACCACTTGAGTGCACAACACACGAAAATGAAGAGACAGTCAGAGCACTCCCTCTGGTGCAATGGTTATGACATTAGCTTTTAAGTGAAAGGTAAACGAGTTTGCGTCTCCTTTACTTTGTCTTTCTTTTCATTTTTGTTTTGTTTGTTTGGTTATTTTTGTTTTAATATTTTGTCTAAGCTTTTAATTCTTGTACAATGCATTTTACAGAGTAATTTCACCTTGTGAGTGAAATTAATTACCATTCTGATACCGAAATTTAGATTTCCGATCGAATGGGCTTTTGAAAAAGACACGTTTTAATTTAATTGCCGGATGAGTAAATAATAGTCGTTAAATTTGTAAGATAAACGCATTATTGGTTTGAAATTAACGAGTCATGACGTCATACCACATAGTTTAAAATATACGTTCGAAAGTCAAGTCTACCAACCTTAAAAAGTCGCGCGATATATTTAATAAAATATAAAGTAAACATCGTTTAATCCTAAAAAGGTAATTATATATTTGAAAATCATAAAAGAACATGTTATAATAGAAAGGGACATTTCTAAATTGCGGGAAAAGGAAATAACATTTTGGATACGAGGCTTTCTTGGATGACGTCATGACATTCAAATTGGAAGCGAACGGTCTTCTTGGCGTGGGTAAGAGAGAAGCGGCTAGTCAGTACTCAACCAGAGAGCAGTACGGGAGTTCGTGCAGTTCGTGCTGCGCCGATGTGATTGAGATGCTTCTACAGATACACATATAGAATCGGCATATCTCCCGAAAATATTTAATATAAAATAAATTGATGTGCAAAGTTGTTCTTGGGTTGTCCTTTACACTCACGCAAACCCGAGATAAAGAGATTATGCTCAGCTAGCCGGAGACAACACACCAAACCACATCAACGTGACCAACAACATCACGTCACCAACGACTTCAGCTTCAAATGGCGAGGTAATAACTAGGAAGCGATAATACAGCTTCAAATTGGCTTCCCAACGTGTGGCTTCGAAAGAATGGACCAAACCCCAAGACGACCGAGCCAGCATCGAACCAGCAGACAAGAAGGTGCCCAGCGCGTCAACATCTGTGAAACGTGTAGTGAACAAGTTTAAGTGCAGTTAAAGTGAAATAGTGAAAATATTGAAAATTTTGGTGAGTAGAAAAACACATGTAAATAGCTTAGAAATGGAAGACAGTGATAGTGAGTTTAGAGGTTTTGATAGTCCGGAAATTCAGGAAAGTATAAGTAGGATGGAAGAATTTAATCGGAATGTAATTGGTAGCAGAATATGCCAAGAATTAGAAGATCAGAACGTTAGAGAAACACCTAGAGGTAGTGCAGAAATGTTTAGTAGTAATTCAGAAAGGCCAGCATTTATGTCAGAAATAGAGAATATGTTTCAAACGATAATGAAAAAGATGAGTACAGAGTTAAGTCAAAAGATAGATGAAAATAGTAAAGAATTAAGAACAGAGTTAAGTCAAAAGATGAGTACAGATTTAAGTCAAAAGATAGATGAAAATAGTAAAGAATTAAGAACAGTAAAAAAGATGAGTACAGAGTTAAGTCAAAAGATGAGTAAGATAGACGAAACTAGTATAGAGTTAGGACAGAAATTAGAAAAGGGACAACAGGAATTGGGAATGCAATTGGAGAATCAGAGGAGAGTTTTCGAAACCTTTAGGGAAGAAGTTAGGGAGGAAATTAATAAAGTCAGTAGTGAAGTAAAAGAAAATAGAGAACAGGTAGAACAGGTTAAGGGAGAATTAGAGACAATAAGGCAAGAAGTAAAGAATTCTGAAAAGAAATTAGGTCAACAAGTGAGTGAAAAATTAGATAAAGAAAGGGAAGAAATTAGAGAAGAGTTACAGGGGTGTAAAGTTAGAATAGAAAGATCTGATGTAGAAAATGAAAGGCAGGCTAGAAATTTGGAGGATGTTACAGACCAAATAAAAGGAGTAGTAACAGAAATTACTCAGGTAAAAGAGGCCTTAGAAAATTTGAAATTAAGTGAAAATGCATGTAATCACAACAATCTTAGTAAAGAAGTTGCAAGAAACGAGGCAATACCAGGTGTATCAGCTGACATTTCGATGCAAAATAGGGGTAACAGTAATTCCCATTCTGATCTCGGAAATAGCTCAGGGATAAATGACAATTCAAATTTACATTGGCCTAACCATGTCTTAAATGAAATGACACCTCCAGTTTTTGAAAATGAAGATTCAGATGATCCTAAAGCCTTTTTAGAAGGGTTACAAGAGTACTTCACGGTGAAACGTATACCAGAGGAGTACAAGATGGTGATAGTAAGAAAATGCCTAAAGGGTAATGCTGCTAATTGGCTAGGCCTTTCTATGGGTAACAATAATGACTACAGGACCTTTAGGAACATCTTTTTAACCAGATATTGGGGAGCTAGTAGGCAGGCTAATATTAGAGTTGAATTAAGCAATGGAAAATTTAATCCTAGATCGGAGGAATCGATGGTAAACTATTTTATGAGAATAGCGAGAAAATCGAAGATGTTGGACCCTCCCTTGGATGAAAAAGATCTAATAAATATAGTTACTCCACATTTTCCGGAAACACTTCAACATTACCTAATCATAGCCCGACCCGATAGCATTGCAGCTATGATAGAATTATTATCAGCCTTAGAAGTCAATAAGCCAAAACACGCATTTGGAAATACATATGAAGAAAAAGAAACTGTAAATTCTTTCGGGCAAGGGGCACAGTATTATCAGAATAGAAGTGAGGTTAGGGAAAGATATAAAGGACCAGTACCAAGGATGGAATCATTCCGGTGGGAAAATCAAGGTAGATATAACCAGGAAGGGCATCACCAAAATAGAAATGGTAATCTAAGGGGAAGAAATATAAGGGTGAATTATATGAATACAAATAGATTTGATCGAGGTAGACGGGGCCGTTATTTTGGACATAGTAGAAATTCAAATGATGGGTATTGGACAAACGGAGATAATGAGTTTAGACCGAGGTCACCAAGACAGGGAGAAAGGTATTCAGATGGACGAAATTCCCCCGAAAATGCAGAAATGGTCGAGGCCATTAACACGGTCAAAAACATGGTAGGAAGTAACCCCGATTTAATGCAGGAAAACAGAAGTAACAATTCGGGAAATAGTACAGGAGCCATACCTAAAAATCAGGGAAACGCCAGACCCGGTCAAACGCGCCTTCAGTGAGAACTGGGTATCCTAGTAATGATTGTGATAAGTACTCGGAAATAAATAGTCCTAGAAGGCAAATGATGATACAAAAGAAAAGAGAATGGAAAAATAGAAACGACGAAAACGAAAAAGTAGGAGATCCACCTAAAATCAAAATTGGAGTAAATGGAAAACAATACAATGCAATTATAGATACGGGATCAAATAGCACAGTATGCTCACAAAATTTTTATGATAATTTACAAAGTAGTGGCTTTAAAGTAATGTCTTTACCAGTTAATGGGATATATTGCTCGCTAGCTGTGGGAAAACGAAAAGAAAGAGTAAAATTTCAAGCAATGATAAATATTGAAATAAATGGGAGAATACTTGGAATTTTATTTCTGATTGTAGGAAGACTTGTGACAGATATTATAATAGGTTGTGATTGTCTTTATGCCTGGGAAGCTGTGGTGAATTTTAAAAACATGATTCTAGAAATGAAAGTTGAAGATGAGACCATTATAGTGCCTTTTGTGGAAGATAGTAGTTCAGAAACTATTGTACGAGAAAAAGAGGAAGAAGAAATCCAAGGGGATACATTCTTTGTAGAATATGTTAAAGTAGGAGCTATGGAATTAACTGAAGTAAATGTCAAAGAGTACATTGTCGATAATAAAGAAAATGTAGAATGGGATAAAAATGATTTCATAGACAATTTGAGGGTTTCTGATGCAACTAGGTACTATGATAGGGAGAGTAGTGAAGACTTAGAAGAATTGTTGAGGGAAAAAGTAACTCAGGCTGATCAACTAAATGAACAACAGAGGGATAAACTGTTTGAAATATTAATCCGAAATAAAGAAGTATTCTCTGAGAAACCTGGTAAATGTAATATTTATACTCATTCGTTTGAGATGATACCCATCAAACCTTTTACACATAAAGCGAGAGCTATCCCTAGTACAATAAGAGAAGAGGTAGATGCAGTTATAAAGTCAATGTTAGAAGATGAGGTTATTGAGATTTCGAATTCAGAATTTGTGAATCCCCTATGTATTGTAAATAAGGCCAATGGAAAGATTAGGGTGACATTAGACGCGAGAAAACTAAATCAACATTGTAAACCTGATAGATTTAGACCAGAAAGTGTAGAGGTAATATTGAACAAATTGCAGAAGGGCAAAATTTTTTCTACTCTAGATCTCACAGCATCTTTTTGGCAGATCCCACTTAGAGAAGATTTAAGAAAATATACAGCGTTTTTACATTCAGGAATATTATATCAGTTTCGAGTTTGCGCCTTTGGTATGAATACCAGTGGTAGTGCACTATTAAGAGCTTTGTATGAAATTTTTGGAGAAACCATAAAGAAATTTGTAGCTCAGTATGTGGATGATTTTGTAATTTTTTCAGAAAATATAGAGGATCATTTAAATCATATCAATTATGTGCTTAGTCAGTTAAAGAAAGCAAACATGACAATAAAGCCAAGTAAAACTGCATTCTTTGTGAAACAGACAGAATTTTTAGGTTATGTTATTTCAAATAAGGGAATCAGGCCTAATCCCGACAGAATTGAAAGCATAAATAAAATACCAGCTCCTAAAAATATAAAGCAACTGAGAAGATTTCTTGGTATTCTAAATTATCAGTCAAGATTTATCCTGGAATATGCAACCGTAGTAGCCCCATTAAGACAACTATTGAGAAAAGATGTAAAATGGCAATGGTCATCAGTAGAACAAGAATCTTTCGAAAAGGTAAAAACATTGTTTGCAGCGTCAATTTTATTGGAAAAACCTAGGGAGGATCTCCCCTACATAATTTATACAGATGCTTCAGGACTAGGTTATGGTAGTGTCATATTACAAAAAGATGAGGAAGGAAAAGATCACCTCATTGCTGTAGCTTCAAGGGGGCTTTCAAGGACTGAATCACAGGCTTGCACTACGGAAAAAGAAATAGCAGCTATTTACTTTGCACTTGTAAAATTTAAGCAATATGTATATAACAACCCAGTAATAGTTTACACAGATCATGTTAGTTTGGCATTTATGAACTCTTGCAAACTCACAAGCACACGTATTTCTAGATATATCCATGAGATCACATCCCATAACATAGAAATCAGACACATAGCAGGAAGTCAAAATATTTTTAGTGATTTGTTATCAAGGATGAAAACCAATTATACAATACCAGATACAATTAGTGACAACAAACATGATGTAACCATACTATATTTGAAAACCTTAGAAGGGACACAATTAGCTAAAGAATTTCGAAATTTGGAACAATTACAGACAGAGGACGATGAACTTAGGAAATTGAAAGAAAAGGCACAACCAATCACAGAAAATCTAAAAGACAATATAGGTATTTATGAGAAAAAAATCTATAAATTTCATGGAAGAATTGAACCTAAATGGAAAGTAATGGTACCAAAAGCTTTACAAGAGAAACTTATACTTGCTTATCACAAAACACTAGCTCATACAGGTAGTGAAAAGCTAATCATGGTAATTAGTGACCATTTTTATATAAAACATTTGGCAAAGAAAGTGAGAAAAATATGTTCAAGCTGTGATTTATGTCAAAGGGCCAAACCATTTAATATCAAATTTGATATAGAACCTCAGACAATTATAAGAGAAGGGAAAAATGTACTAGTTACTGCTGATGCACATGGGGAGCTACCAGTAGGACAATTTGGATGTAGATATATGTTTGTTCTTCATGATGTTTTTAGTAAATTTATTAAAATTTATCCTGTTAGGAATATCAGCAGCAAGACATGTGTAGGAAAGATAATAAAAGATTATGTGCCTAAATATGGCAAGATTCAGACAATCTTAACAGATAATGCTACAGTTCATCGGAGCAAAATCTTTAAAGAAACCCTAGAAAATCATGAGATAAAGTTATATCATTGTTCCTCATACTTTCCATCAGGGAATCCAACAGAACGTGTCCTCCGAGATATAGGAATTTATTTACGTGTACTTACACATCATAATCACAAGGATTGGGTGAAATATTGTCCATTGATAGAAAAGATTATCAATCACACCATTAATGTAACTACTGGGTTTGCACCAATAAAATTAATGTTAGGAATTGAACCAGAACCAATATTGATCGGGGTACCAAAAACACTGAAAATTAATGACATTCAGTTAAGTGAAGAAGAAAGAGCGAAAATTGCTTTTGAACGAATCAAGAAAAAGGCAGAGAAGCGAAAATTAAAGAAAAAGAGTAGAAAACATAAATGGGAACCTAAGATAGGCGATTGGGTACTAGTTAAAGACCATAAGTTATCAAGTGCATTGCGAGGTAGGAACAAAAGGATGGAATTGTTATATAAAGGTCCTGCAGAAATTATATCAAAATTTGGTTATCATACCTATGAATTAAAAGATGTTAAAAATGAAAAATGTCTGGGAAGATGGCATAAACAACTCCTTCGACCATACAAGAAACCGTGTGGTGCCTTGGAACCTTGATTTAATGTAAAAGAAAAATTGGAAGTGTCATTTGTCTATTGGCGCCCAATCAGCTTTGAGATAAAATGTAAATGTTAGCTTACTTGAAAATCATATATTGGTCAGGTACTTACATATTCATGAAAAATGCAGAATGTGAATTGCTATATACTACAAAGAGCTTAAAAATATATTGTATAGAGCTCACAAAAACAGCTTCAGAAAGATTGTTAAAATGTTCATCTCCGCATAGAGAGAAAACAGAATATTTACTTTGTAAAACATTTGTTAAAATATTTAGATGTATAGATAGTTATCACAGAAAGACAAAGAAAGAACTTGTCTAAAGAGTGCAATGGATTTATATAAAAATATATGTACATTTTAGTGCTTAAAGGATCTAGTACAGATATGTGTTACAATAACAAAAGTGAAAAATCACAGTGCAAGTGATAGTGAGAGCGAAGTGAGCAAACATGAACTAAAAGAAGGAAGTATAAAGAAAGACTCTTGAAATTTAACCTTTATATAGAAGCTTCATAGAAGAAACCATAACATATTGTAATTAGTATTTAAGGATTAATGTTAAGTCAAATGTATAATTGTTTGTCATGTTAAAAAGATTAATGAGAAAATATGTTAATAACCAATTTCAAAAACAGTGTAATTGAAAATTGTATAATGGGAGTGTTGCCGATTATTCAAAATACAGGAGTAATTTTTTTAATTTTTCTTTCGGGCAAGACATTTACATTATTTTATTATGAAATAATAAAATAACATAAATGGGGGCATTTGATACCGAAATTTAGATTTCCGATCGAATGGGCTTTTGAAAAAGACACGTTTTAATTTAATTGCCGGATGAGTAAATAATAGTCGTTAAATTTGTAAGATAAACGCATTATTGGTTTGAAATTAACGAGTCATGACGTCATACCACATAGTTTAAAATATACGTTCGAAAGTCAAGTCTACCAAACTTAAAAAGTCGCGCGATATATTTAATAAAATATAAAGTAAACATCGTTTAATCCTAAAAAGGTAATTATATATTTGAAAATCATAAAAGAACATGTTATAATAGAAAGGGACATTTCTAAATTGCGGGAAAAGGAAATAACATTTTGGATACGAGGCTTTCTTGGATGACGTCATGACATTCAAATTGGAAGCGAACGGTCTTCTTGGCGTGGGTAAGAGAGAAGCGGCTAGTCAGTACTCAACCAGAGAGCAGTACGGGAGTTCGTGCAGTTCGTGCTGCGCCGATGTGATTGAGATGCTTCTACAGATACACATATAGAATCGGCATATCTCCCGAAAATATTTAATATAAAATAAATTGATGTGCAAAGTTGTTCTTGGGTTGTCCTTTACACTCACGCAAACCCGAGATAAAGAGATTATGCTCAGCTAGCCGGAGACAACACACCAAACCACATCAACGTGACCAACAACATCACGTCACCAACGACTTCAGCTTCAAATGGCGAGGTAATAACTAGGAAGCGATAATACAGCTTCAATTCCTTCTAACAAAGGTTGAATCCTGCTTAATACTCTCACATGCTGTATGTCTAAATGGGAGGAGGTTTAAAGGGTGAATGAACTCACATAAAATGAAAAGTAAATGTAAATCTTTAAGTCAGGTTTAAAAGAACTGCTCAAAATGGTGACCTACATTTCCAATGCAAAGTTGGCAGCGGCGAAGGAACGACTGTTGTACTCTGTCCAAAATTCCTTGTGTGTGTCGAATAACTTCACACGCTGCTATTATTCGGGCAGTTAGGTCCTCTTCTGGTGTAATAGGTGTTTCATACACCAGAGACTTGAGGTGACCCCAGAAAAAGAAATCAGTTGGGTTGAGGTTGGGAGAGCATGCTGGCCAAGCTACAGTTGGACTTCCCCTTCCGATCCATCGGGCAGCATAAACATGGTTTAAATGCTCTCGTACAGCAAGGGTGAAATGGGGCAGAGCTCCGTCATGTTGTAGCCACATTTGACGATGAATACGGAGGGGCACATCTTCTAAAAATACAGGTAATATGTTCTGTAACACATGAAGATAAGCATGTCCATTTAACTGAGGGGGGAGCAGGTATGGGCCAATGACATGGTCTGAAATTATTCCAACCCATATGTTGACTGAAAAGTCTGCTGGTGACTCTTCTCCACGACAATATGTGGATTCACATAGTCCCACACATGGCTGTTTCTTGAATTAAGAACTAGGCCATCCCTGGTGAACAAGGCCTCATCAGTGAACAATACAGATGAAAAGAATTCAGGCTGCTGGAGTAAAGCCCAGTTGCAAAATTATAGCCGATGGCCATAGTCTTCCGGCTTTAGTGCTTACACCTTCTGTGGGTGAAATGGGTGAAGTTGGTCTTCATGTGTGACTTGCCATACACTAACATGGTTAGCGCTAGTGCATGTGCAATAGCGTATGTGCTGGTAGATGGCTCTTCTGCAATGCTTCGCAGTACATTCTCCTCGAATTGCACTATGTGTCGAGTTTGGGCAATGCCCGTATCGCCCCTGTTGACCTGGAAAGTTCCTCTCTCTCGCAAACGTCTATCGATAGACTGGAAGGTTGAGTGATGTGGTTGGCACCTATCAGGATACAGCACTGAAGCAGCTAACCCATTACATCGTGATTCACCATAAATAAGGTGTATATGTACTAGTTCAGCAATGCTGTACACGTTCTCCATGTTGTCCAACAGGCAATAAAATTAACCACATGACAGTAACCGAACCAATGACCTCTGGAACAACAGTTTTTGGCATTACAGATTGGGTCACCAGAACAGTTACACAAACACTACTAGAGTAGGGTATTGACGCAAGAAGGCAGTTAATCGCTGTTCAGTGTCGCACTGGCAGGTGATTAGTTCAAGATTTGAGATACGTTTGAGGCATTAAATCTTGACAATGCCAATAACGAGCTATTAAGTTTCAATATGTCTATACTCGGGAGGCAGTTTTAAAGACATTCTAATCCAATAATCTCACCCACCTTGTTTAAACACCAACTTATCAGCATCTAATGCCAATTAGGTTTAACATAATTAACTGTGTTATGTTAAGCTGCAGACCATGCATTGCCTATCTCAACTTGGTTATATTAGTCACGTCTCAATCGCTGAAATTATTTTGGTGTAGTTCATTAACATCCTGTATATACTGCTCAAAACAATTAGAGGAACAAAAGTTTTTACACATGCATGCTAGAGTAGCTGAGTTTAGCCTGTAAATATTTTTATACAGAATACTTGAACCTTTATTTAGCAACAGTTCACGTCTTGTTCATCTGCCAATACATACAAGGAAGCTCCAAGCCAAAATTACAGACAATGTTGAAAAATTAAGTGGTTTTCAATGATCAGCATCGTTTGAAACTGACATCTAGTTCTTATAGGTTAAGGATTCACCTTTATACCTTTTGTGTATATTTAGTTAGCCAGCATGAGGTAGGTACCTCATGGAGACAGAAATAGTTTGGCAGTCTCATTGCTGCAGGAAGGTACAACTCTGTGGAGTGGTTGTTGAGCTTAATGCTCCTAATCTATTATTGGTAGGGTACGCAAGTGCCTCACTGAAACAGCTAAGTACTCTAGGAGACCAGGCCGGGGTCAAAAATGTAAAACATCAGCCAGAGAAGACTGACATGTGATCAATTGTGCTCTCTGGTAGCACAGAGCAACTGCTCAGGACCACAAAATTTACCTGAGGGCAGCATCTGTTGTAATTGCTTGTGAATAAACCATATGAAACCAACTTAAAGAAGTACATTTAGGATTACAAAGACCTAATAAATGCACTAGATTAACACCTGCTCAAAGATATCCTGATAGGGAGTTGTGCATGAACACAGGAACTGGCAGTTTATCACTAGCAATATGTGCTGCTTATAGATGAATCTCACTTTCATCTAACACAGTGCAACAGATATCTGTGTGTACATAATCCATGTAGTGAATGTTTTGCAACAACAGCAATCCAGAAAAGGGACAGATTTATATAGTGGTGGGTCACTCACAGTGTGGGTGGCACAGCTAGAGATAGCAGAATAGACATTGAAGTACTCATAAACTGACTTTAAGCTGAGAGGTACACTGCTGAAATTATATATGTAGAGCATGTCATGCTTATTGCAGTTGGAATGGGGCTCTGGTTTGTTTTGCAGTAACACAATGCTAGAATGCATGCAGCAAGAGCCACTTCAACTACCCTAAAGAAACCTCAGATTCCAACAATGGTCTGGCCTTGTAGAAGTTCTGACCTTGATCCTAATGAACATCTATGGGATCAGCTGGAGAAACAAGCACCCAGACTCACAGTACAAGCCACCATAGCCACCCTACAGAAAGCTCCGATTCAACAATAGTCTGGGCTTGTAGAAGTCCAGTCCTTGGTCCTAATGAACATCTATGGTATCAGCTGGAGAAACAAGCATCCAGACTCACAGTACAAGCCACCACAGCCACCCTACAGAAAGCTCAGATTCCAACAACAGTCTGGCCTTGTAGAAGTCCTGTCCTTCATCCTAGTGAACATCTATGGGATCAGCTGGGGAAACAAGCACCCAGACTCTTCAGCAGCTTGTGGATAACCTAGTCAAAGAATGGGGAAGCAAACCAGAAGTATGTGCACAGATTGATTAGGAGTATGCCTCAAAGATGCAAGGCAGAAATTCATTCATATGGAGATTATACCAGAAAATGAAGTGTTTTCCTTTATGTGCAAGTGTGAATTTAAATGAAGGACCTTCCACTTTAGTTTTCTACATTGTCTGCAATTTTGGCTAGGAGCTTCCTTGTGTACAGTGACATGTGAACAAGATGTGTACCGCTGTTAAATAAAGGTTCAAGCATTCTGTATTACAGTATTTATCACACTAAACCCAGCTACTCATATGCAGCAATGCATATGTTCCAGGGCGACAATTATAGCAATTACTTCCAAGTTGTCAACAAAAAACCAAACAATTATAGAATGTTGGAAAATCCTTACCCATCTAACCACACTTCAAAAACACCTAATCTTCCAATGGATACTAGCTCACTGTGGACTGAGTGTAATGAGAAAGCTGATTTTCTTGCAAGAAAGGGTACTGGCAATGTGCAGAAATCTATAGTTAATCTACCACTTTATGCAGCTAAAAGATTAGTCAACTCTGAATTCAAAAAAATTATTGCAAAATATTATAAAAAATCAAAAAATAAAAGATGGGAGCTACCAAACATTCAAACAGTATTCCTGAGTATCCTCAAACAACAGCAGTTGCAACCTTCAGGTTGATTACAGGACATGATTGTCTTGCAAAACATTTAAACAGAATTGGGATATATTCTTCACCGCTCTGTCCTCTATGTGATCTGCAAGAGGAAATGGACCGAGACCACCTTCAAATATGCCCGGCCATTTCTAGCACCCCATCCATCAGTGAAAAATATTGGAGAGCAAGAGGATTAATGACTTCATTGTCAGAAATCCAGCATTAGCTAACAACAACATATGTTCAAACCTTTGTCCCTCTAATTGTTTGCAACAGTGTATATAATATTGTAGCTTATATCTATAGAAATTTTAAGTACATTAGTTGTTTAACTTCAACAAATGATTTAGTTTCTAACTGGTAATTCTTTTTCCTTTTGTTTACACATATTGTTTATTTTCTCAGCACTTCATTTACTGTTTTCACCAAATCTTCCAATTCTTTACATTCAAACTAATTGCTCTGTGATCAAAATGATTCTCAATTTGAATTTCGTTAAATTGTTCTGTTATAACAAAAGGGTATTGAGTGACAATTTTTTAAATGTTACATTAGCTTTATGTTTATCTTAGTCCACCTGGGCAGGATTCTTAATTTACTTTATCTCAGAAAATGGTCTTAATATATATATATAAACATGTATGAATGCCTAAAACTGGTTTACTAATTAGGATATAATTATCAATTTACTGCCTCCTGCAGTCCATGTATATTTATGCAATGCAAGAAAGTACATATTTATTATTTCATGGTTAAACATTAATATTAGTTCTGTAAATCTTATAGAAATTGTTATTTTGACGAAGCCCATATAATGTAACATGATCTGTGGTGAATAAACAAAACAACATTTATCATGTTCATTAAGAAGTTCTCCATTAATTCCAATTGATTTCCAACACAAATTCACAACTATAGCTTATAGCCTGTTTTGTTTATGGTATTCAAATGTTTCTATAGTACAGGGTTCAGCAAAGGAATGGTTGATTTTACATTATATGTTTTTACTTATAACTCGATGAATAACATGAAAACTGTGCACTTTATTACTATGACAATAATTAAAATCACTGTTCCTCTGCCAGATTATTTATTCATAAAATTTAACACTTTATTCCAGTTTTGTTTCTTTGAGAGCAGATACTCATACAATTGCCATTAAACATCTTTTGAGTTTTATACTAAGTTTATTATTGTCTCTGGCGTGAAATTATGACAATAAATTTTTATCTTGTTTTAGTATCAATGCCACACCAGCAGCAGTGGTTTGTTCTTAACCAATATAAATATATAAAGTTTTAGATTTATCCAAGTTTAATGCTGAACAAGACCTTGAAATCTGTGCAGTTCATTTAAATCAAATTAATGTAATCGTAGTAGCACTATAGCGATCTCCCTCAGGCAATTTTGAAATTTTCAGAAAGCATCTTGAACATTCCTTAAATTTTTTATTTAAACCAAAGAGGGAACTAATAATATGTGGTGATATAAATGTTGACTATTTAAAATCCAGTCTTCAAAGGGAACAACTTAGCTGTTTATTTGAAACATACCACATGACACATACAGTTAACTTTCCAACAAGAATCCAAAATAATTCTTCCACTGCTATAGATAATAATGTATTTGTAAATTCACACAGAATTAAGTCTTGCACTGTATCACCAATAATCAATGGTCTATCAGATCATGATGCCCAAATTATATGCATTAAAAAGATTATTTTAAATCTCAAACCTAAATATACATATCAGAAATATAGAGAGGTAAATGAAAGTACTCTGAATGAGTTTAGCAAAAAACTTCAACTTGAATCATGGAATCAAACTTACCTAACGAATGGAACCAACAATAAATATAATAGTTTTCTCAAATGTTTCAAAACTCACTTTGAATCGTGCTTTCCTGTCAAAATAAGCAAACTAACTTGAAAAGTGACAATGCTTGGATCACTTTAGCCATAAGGACTTCATATAGACACAAACGAGAATTATATCAACAAGTAAGAACAAGTAACAATTTAGAATTAAAACACTACTTCAAAAAACATTGCAAAATTCTAAAAAGGGTAATAAAAGCAGCAAGAGTATTGTATTACAATAAGCTAATCCAACACTCAGACAACAAAACAAAAACTACTTGGAATATAATAAAAAGAGAAGCAGGTAAATTTTCATTACAAAACGACTCAATAACATTAAAAGTGAACAATCAAGAAATAAACAAACCCCATGAAGTTGCAGAAATCTTTAAAAAATTCTTTATAGAGTAAAAAACAATCTAAATATTAATTATCTAAGTAAAGAAGCAGCACTATAATTTCTGAGATCAAGTTTCACAGAAGCACTGCCAGAATTTAAAGCCAATCTAACGACACCTGCGGAAATAAATAAAATTATTAACTCCTTTAAAACAAAGAATTCCCATGGTTATGACGAAATAACAACAAAAATCCTAAAATTATGTTCATTCCAAATTAGCACTCCTCTGAGTTATTTGTGCAATGAGTCACTTAAGACCGGAATTTTCCCTGACAGGATGAAATTCTCGATTGTAAAACCCATTTTTAAAAAAGGTGAACGCGACAATGCTTCTAACTATAGGCCAATTTCTCTCTTACCAGTTTTTTCAAAAGTTCTTGAAAAAGTAATGTTCTACAGGTTGTATAAATACCTCGAGTATAACAAGATACTAGTGAAAGATCAGTTCGGATTCAGAAAGGGCATCTCAACAAATAATGTAACTTTTAAACTTACACATGAAGTGTTAACTGCCCTAAAGAATAAAATGCATGTAGGCAGTATTTTCTGTGACCTAGCAAAGGCATTTGATTGTGTAAATCATAACATTCTGTTAGCAAAACTGGAATTCTATGGAATTAAAAATAAAAATTTAATTTGGTTCATATCATACCTAAAGGAAAGAAAACAGAGCGTTAAAGTAAACAGGGATACTGATAATGGAAAACAAACTTCAAATTAGAAACAAGTAGCACATGGAGTACCCCAAGGTTCTGTATTAGGGCCTCTATTATTTCTGATGTATGTAAATGACCTTTCACTTTATATAAAGAATATAGCAAGTTCTGCACTGTTCGCTGATGACACTAGTGTGCTGGTCACTAGCAAAAACTTAAATGAATGTATAATTAAATCAACACTGTGGACTGATTGGTAATGAGAAAGCTGATTTTCTTGCAAAAAAGGGTACCGGCAATGTGCAGAAATCTATAGTTAATCTACCATTTTATGCAGCTAAAAGATTAGTCAACTCTGAATTCAAAAAAATTATTGCAAAATATTACTATGAAAAATAAAAGAATAAAAGATGGGAACTACCAAACATTCAAACAGTAATTCCTGAGTATCCTCGAACAACAGCAGTTGCAACCTTCAGGTTGATTACAGGACATGATTGTCTGGCAAAACATTTAAACAGAATTGGGATATATTCTTCACCACTCGTTCCTCTATGTGATCTGCAAGAGGAAATGGACCGAGACCACCTTCAAATATGCCTGGCCACTTCTAATGCCCCATCCATCAGTGAAAAATATTGGATAGCAAGAGGATTAATGACTTCATTGTCAGAAATCCAGCATTAGCTAACAACAACATAATTAAATCAAATTATGTTTTGAACTGCATGTCCTACTGGTTTAAAGCCAACAAATTATCTGTTAACCTAGATAAAACAAAAGTGATTAAATTCATAACTCATCAAACATCACACACTCCAATTGAAATACGGATTAACGATATGTTATTAGAACAAATAGATAACATCAAATTTCTGGGTCTTCAAGTTGACAAATATTTAGATTGGAAAGCACACATTAAGTATATCTTACCCAAACTCAGTTCTGCCTGCTATGCTATCCGAGCGCTGGCAAATGTTAGCTCCATAGATACACTCAAATTAGTTTACTATGCATATTTTAACTCTATAATGGAATACGGTATTTTATTTTGGGGCAATTCAGTAGACAGTAAACAAGTATTCCTCATGCAAAAGGTTATAAGAATTATTTCCAACACCCATAGGAGACACTCATGCAAAGATCTTTTCAGAAGATTAAACATATTAACCTTACCCAGTATGTATATATTCTCGATCCTAAAATTCTTTATATGCAATCGATCCCTATTCACAACAAACAAAGAAATTCATGGAATAAACACTAGACAGAAGAGTAATATCCATCATCCCAGTGCAAAACTTTCTTGCTTCCAGAAAGGTGTATATTATGAAACCATAAAAATATTTAATGCCCTTCCTAATAACCTTAAAGGAAAAGTTGACAATTTCAATGCTTTTAAAACAGCTGCTAAAGAGTACCTATGCTCAAAATCATTTTATTCTGTACAAGATTATCTGAATGACCAATTATCCTATTAATTCCTATGTAGCTCAGTTTATTCTATATGTGAATTACAAACTATGCTGTAAATACCTATGTAACTTTGTTGATTATTTAGCCTTATAAATAGTTTCTAGCTCATTCTATTCTGTAAAAGATTATAAATGGCTAATTATCCTGTTAATGCTTTTATAGTTTTGTAAGTAGTTTCTAACTCATTTTATTGTGTATAAGATTATTCAAATGACAAATTATTCCTGTTAATGCTTATGTAACTTTACATATAGTTTCTAACTTATTTTATTGCCTACGCCTACTCACTATTATTATAATTATAGTTATTATAATTATAATAGTTATAATTGTTGTTTTTGTTGTTGTTTTTGTTGTTTATTATTATTATTATTATTATTATTATTATTATTATTATTATTATTATTATTATTATTATTATTATTATTATTATTATTATTATTATTATTATTATTATTATTATTATTATTACTATTATTATTAAATTATTATTACTATTGTCATTACTATTATCATTACTATTATCATTATTCATTATCATTATTCATTATCATTATTATTAATTATTATTATTTATTATTATTACTTATTATTATTATTATTATTATTATTATTATTATTATTATTATTATTATTATTATTATTATTATTATTATTATTATTATTATTATTATTATTATTATTATTATTATTATTATTATTATTATTATTATTATTATTATTATTATTATTATTATTATTATTATTATTATTATTATTATTATTATTATTATTATTATTATTATTATTATTATTATTATTATTATTATTATTATTATTATTATTATTATTATTATTATTATTATTATTATTATTATTATTATTATTATTATTATTATTATTATAATACAACTAAACAGTAGAATATGGTTGTAAATGTCTAGTGTAAATTTAACACAAAATTCAATTCTTATCTGACAAATTTCAGGTAAACTTTGATTGTGTTTCCATTATCCCCTTTGCTGTTGTTTGTTTCTTTCTTTTTTGTTCCTGTAAATAATGAGTCTTTATGTGCTCATTCTGTATATTTATTGACAATGTTTTGTACATCACAATTGACATGTTCAATGTTCACCAGCCTCCATGGCTACTTGTGAACTCGCTGAATGCAATCTAATCTAATCTATAAAATAGCAAATGATTCCCTCAATATAAAGAATATCTCCATTTCTTTTCACTTTCCATAAGTACATAGATATCAGTTTTTAGTATGTTAGTTCAGGAATATAGTGTTTCAGTCCTCTTATATAAGTTATTTTCCATAATGTCTTATCATTTAATCACAATTCTTACCTTGTTCATTATACTGTTTTCTCAGCTGGATGTACTAAAAGGGTAAGTTTGATAATGGGACTGCCTGCAAACATGCTCTCAGATGGTAATTATTATTTATTTATGCCAGCAAACTTACTGCTGGTGTTTTTAAACACACAAGCCGTGTGTGGGCAATGTTTGGGCAGTAGAGTCAGAAGTAAAAAATTTGATGCCACAGCCGGGATTTGAACCATAGACTTTCCACTCTACATGCAGCTGCTCTAACTATTAAGCTACTGTGACATTGACCTCACATGGTTTGTATGCTTAAAAACACCAGCAGTAAGTTTGATTGCACAAATAATAATTACCACCCAAAGGTTATTTAATCTGGAGACAAAAAGTACTTACTATTAGAAGTCACCCTTAGGGTATTTATCTCTGATAATGGGTTTGAGAATTCAATGTTATACTGGCAAATTGTCACAGTAGCTTAATGGTTAGAGCAGCTGCACATAGAGTGGAAGGACTGTGACTCAAATCTCGGTTGTGGCACTGAATTTTTCAGTTCCAATTTTACCTCTCATGCTCTCTCAGGTTGCTCTCTAAGATACAACTTTGTTACTACATTTTCCTAATGCAATTTTACCAAATACTTATTCATAATGTTTCCTTGTCCTAATGCATCGCTGTTGAATTCAGTTACTGCAAAACTAGATGCTAATGTTAAGTCACTAAATTTTCAGTATGCAGAATGCACCAGAAATTATAATTTCTTCTAGAGGAGGAGCAAAAATCCTATTAAATGGATATGCATAAAATTGGTTATTGGTTTTTGTCTGCTACAGCACAACATGACAACTGCATATGTCTCATGTTTTTTTTATCTTTTATCTTTATCCTTATTAGTCATTAAGTAATTACAATAATTACCATAGACTTCATCAAAAACAACTTACTATACTCATTTTATAAATACATACATGCAAACATTGCTAACTTAAGGTTTATGCTTAATGTATTTACAGACTAAGATTTATATAAGTTTACAATCCAGTCTTATTTTGTTCATAAAATTCTTGCACACTATAGAAGGGATTTTCTAAAAGCCATTTATTCAGTCTTGATCTTAAATGTTTGAACATTCAGATTTATTGTTATTATTAGTTATTTAGTAATTGCAATAATTACAATAGACTACGTCAAATACAACTTACTAATACTCATTCTATAAATACACGAACGTCTTGTTCAGAACCGAATAGTTGGAGGTTACAGTGTGACTAAATGTGTCAACTGATAATTATTAGTTCACATTAGTATGCTGTATTATTAGCAAAAATGGAAGCAATGTTACCAGTTTGTGTTGCTCATAGTCTGATTTACAGTATATGTGAGACTGGCCACTGAACTGAAAATCCCTGTGTAGTGTGAGGGAGTAAAACATAACATTAAACAACTAGTCATTTTTTTAAGAAATACTTTGTTAATGATGCTGTCAATTGCCATGATCATAGCACTGCCAGTGTGCCAGAATTTTATGTTGCAGAGTTCTTTTACATGTCAGTAAACGTACTGACATGGGGCTGTCACGTTTAAGCACACTTACAAACTATTGGCCTGGGCCGGTTTGAACCCATATCTGGGTTCAGTAGCCAGTACTTAACTGAGCCACCCAAACCAACACCATTTTTAAGGAGTAAGCAAACATGGACTTTAACATTAAAATAGGAATTTTGAGTTGATTAATAACACTAAACAACACTCACTTTTAAAATTTCCCAGTACATGTTTCGGAGGCTAGCTTTCCTACATTATGAACTGGACCAATTATTTATTACTTACCTCTTTTTTCACTAACTTCCATACTATCCAATTATCTCAAGATCCTTTTAAGTCATCTTTGTGCCTTTCTTCCCTTGATTCCTGTGCAGATAAAGTTTTAATTCAACATTAAACAATCATCTTGTACGAAAACTGCCCCATGTTTTTTAAATGTATTCTAACAAGCATTTAGTTAGCATGAAAGCTGTGTTGTATTATTTACTAATAATTAGGACATTCAGAAAAAAATATGACTAAATAATTCAATATGTTGAATTAGTATAGCCTACAAACATGCAAACCACATTTCCTATGTAACTTAACCAAGTATGCCAACTGAAGGAAGCACAGGAGCACTCCCCTTAAAGCTTTATACAAAAATGAAAATTATATAATTGCTTGCTCTAAGGCTGAAATTGAGTTAGACAGAGGGAATACCATATTCTATCCAAAAATAACATATGGACATTTTATTTGAAACAGGCATTTTGAATTTTCCTGAGTACAAAAAAACATTTTTAGAAAAAAATACTATCTTGTCTATGTATAGCTCTGAACAGCATAATTTCAAACAAAAAAAAGTTAAATAAAAACCAAATTTGCTACTTCACTATTTTTCAAGGATGCAACAAGATTTTCATAAAATTTCTCATTCCTCCCCCTCCCCAGTCCTTTACATGGACAATTCTTTATTATTCTTATTCTAATATTTATTTTCACAAAATGGCCTTACTATTTTGATTCAAAATCATACATTTGAAATCTTATGATAATAAAATCCATACATTTAATTTTCTCCAAATAGCTGGTGAAGTCCTGTTCATTTGGATTGCATTTATAAGGGGGTGTCAAAAATAACCGGAATTACTTTTTTGCATTTTAAAGTACCGGCGCATCAGATGGGTGTTGGTAGTACCGGAGAGATCTGACCTTGAGTGACGAAATGGCATACACGTCATTGGCCTGGAGGTGCTCAGTTGGACGGTAGCAGGAGAAGTGTGAGGCTGTGTTTACTGCACCCAACATGGATCTCAAGTTGCAGCAGCATGCATCAATTAGATTTCACATTCTTCTTGACAAAACTGCATTACAAACATTGGAAATGTTGTAGCAAGCCTACAAAGAGTAAGCAATGGAGAAAACTCAAGTGTTTGAATGGTATAAATAATTTCAGGAGGGTAAAAATGACCCTGAGGATGCTCCACATCCTTGAAGACCGTCAACTTCAAAAACAGACATCAATGTCAACACAATTGATGTCATGTTGCGGGAAGACCATTGTTTATCGTTGACAAAGATTGCAGAGATTATGAATATATCCTATGGATCAGCTGAAGACATTGTACGAAATGTTCTGGGGTTCAGAAAAGTGGATGCCGCATGTGATCAGTGATGAACAGAACTGTGAGATGGTATGTCAACAATGGAAGGGAAGGCTTCAGTGAGAACCAAATTTTTTAGACAAAGTCATCACATGCGACAAATCCTGGTTTCATCATTTTGACCCAGAGACAAAGCAGGAAAGTGCCCAATGGAAACATCCTTCAAGTCCAAGACCCAAAAAGGCAAAAGTTCAACCAATTGTAGGAAAAGTGATACATGTTGTCTTTTTCGATAAGCAAGGCATTGTTTATGATCATGTGGTGGATAAGCAACATACTGTTACTGTGAATTACTATTGTGAGGTACTGAAGGGGCCGTTAAGGAGGAAAATTGCAGCAAAACAACCAAATCTTGCTCAAACAGGATGGATCCTTCATCAGGATAATGCCCCCGCTCATCGCGCCATCAAGACTCAGGAAACAATCACTGAATTGGCATTGAGGTGATACCACATCCACCTAATTCACCGGACTTAGTCCCAGGTAACTTCCACCTATTTCCTGCAGTAAAAAAAGAGCTTCGGGGTCATCATTTTCAGATTGATCGAGAGCTAAACAATAAAAACTATCAAAAAAGGGCTTCAGGGAGTGTTTTGAACATTGGACTGAATACTGGAATCATTGCATTGTGTCCAAGGAACAATACTTTGAAGGTATGTAATGGAATTTGAATAAAGGTGAGCAGCATTTTCTAGTAAAAATACAATCCCGGTTATTTTTTGACACCCCCTCGTAGGTATAATCTCTATAGACAGGAAACCACAAAATTATAGAAATCATGTAGACAGTTTATTACACAGAACTTTTATTATGGCATTAACTGTTTGTGAAATGTTCACATTGGATATTTGAATTTATAGGGCTGAATTGAATGTCCATTGCAAGAGCAACCTATATCACAGTACACAAAAAATTGTGTTGTATTCACATGCTTTTTCTTGCTCACTCTTTTATGAGGGTCAGTCAATAACTAATGCCTCCTATTTCTTTTCTCCTGAACTAAGCAAGTTATGGGAACAATTTGAATTTGGAATACTCCCTCTAATGTTCTTTTCCACTGCACTGCAATAGCAATTTTCTGTGTCAACTGGTGGCAGCACTGCTTTCTGTTGCAAAATGGCTGACATCAATGTGTGTGTTAGACAGTGTTCTGTCATCAAATTTTTTAATGAAATGTCCATTTGCATTCATGAAAGGCTCACAAAGGTGTATAGTGAGCAACACTGGATGTCAGCACGGTTAGAAGATGGGTTTGTCACTGTAATGAAGCTGAAGGACCAACACTGTTGGCTGCTGAACAGCTGAGTGGCAGACCTGTGATTACAGTGACTCCATGCAACATTGAGTGAGGGCATGAGATCATTCAAATTGACTGTTGGATAACAATGGATGAATTGTCGCATTACGTCCCTTAGTAAAGACAGTGTAGTGATGATTATTAAAGAACTGGGATGTTCAGAAGTTTATTGATGGTGGGTACCCCAAATGTTAACCAAGGAGAATGAGGAGACATGAAAAACAATAGCCTTGGAACATTTGCAGTGCTTCAATTTGGAAGCAGAGGTGTTCCTGGACAAAATTGTGACTGGAGACAAAATGTACGTTGATTTTTTTGAACCAGAATCAAAGAGACAGTCCATGAAATGGCATTGCACAACCATGCATTTTACTTCACAGGAATACATGCCCTTGCTAAAAGGTGGACTGAAACTGTGAAAAAGGGTGGGCATTACATTGAAATGTGACAGTTTAATCTTCAATGTTGTGGCTTTAATGCGGTGTAATCCAAGTTTAATTTTCTTGTAAATTGAAAGAGAAAAAAAATACGAGGCATTAGTTATTGACTGACCCTCGTATAAACTATTCTTACAAAACCTTATTTTTCTACATACTTCTTATTAATCTGAGTGAACTTTCACTATACATATACACTTTTCATTGTAGGATAGTTATGCTGAACATAGCACTTTTAAAAGCTACAAAACATGTTGCAGAATTGAATACTTGGGAGAAGATCATTATCATAAAAAACAAACTCTGATTCATGAATTTTGATTTACCACCACCAAATCCATTATGAAAGTTCATCAGTCCACACTATCAATAACGTGCATGTATGTTCCTAACTTGTGTAAAATTACATGATTAATAGATAATGTAAATATCTTTTCTATTTTATATAAACTTGACGATGCTTTGTAAAAATGTTGCAAATGGCAGAATAAAACTGAAACCGAAAACACTAGATGTCAACTCAAACAAACACACATCAGAAAGCATCCATAACAATCAATTGGACAATTCTGATGATGAGCTCTTGAAACTGATCAAGATAAATATTTACATGTAAGAGATGTTGAGTGTTTTAACACCAATTCAATTTTTATAACAATTTAGATTCACATCACTGTTACTAGCTTATTCAAATATATGCAAAAGATTTTGCCTATCTCTTATGGTTTCCCAGTTCATCCACAATGAAAAGAACTTCAGAGGACATTCCCAGAAAATTCAAGATATACATTTCATTTGTTATCAAAATATCTTAAACAAGTGGTACTTTAATCAAAATCGTTGGAGTCATGTTTTTAAAAATAAAAATTTGAAAAAAATGTTTCAGGTAAAGGATAGTCTGGGATAGGGGGATTTTCTTGAAAATGTCCCATGCTTGGAAGATTGGTATTTAACTAATATTTTGCTTTTAAGTTATGCTGTTCACATACACACATCTTTTTCTAAATTTTTTTATTCAGGGAACTCCAGAACATGTATTTCTAGTGAAATTTCAGTACTCAATTCTTTACTTTCTCTAGCTACTATGCACATGATAGAAAAAATAAGCAGGTGCAAAATGCCAAAGAGAATTATGTACTACCTGTTATATAACTGTTGAAACCATTTTCCAGGAAATTAAAAATATAAATATTTCTTGTAGCTTTGTAACCAAAGTGACCCTAAAATAATTTTTAAAAAATTTCTCTATATAAACATAATTTGGCGTGTAGAAATGTTCTTACAAATTTTTGTTTATCAGTCTTAGTGTTGTAGAATTCAAATATGGAATTTGGTGCTTATCTGATTTTGTTTTAGAGTTATGCTGTTCCCTCTGTCTCTATCACATAGGCATATACATATATGTCATCTTCTGTGGTCTAGGGCTAACGTGCTAGCCTCTGACTCCCAAGGCTGTGGGCTCAAACCCGGCAGAAGTTAATTTATTTTTTCAGGCATAAAAATCCTTAGCATGGATTCCTATGGAAGGGAAGTAAAGCACAATATAGAATGGGACTTTGAAAACCATAGCATTTAAATGGCATTAATAAATAAAAACTCAACTTAAACAAGGACATAGATCTTTTTGATAAATATTTTTCTTTGGGACCACAGAAAGTGTATTTTTGATGAAACCTGATGTCAAATTTTTGGATGGAATACAATATCTCCTCTACATACTATGGGTGAGTAAGACAGCCACTAATAACTAAATCTAATACAGCAATATTTGTACTTATGTAATTAATGAAAATGCACTTCCTCCAAGTGAAGTGCTTTGAACTCCAAGATTCAAGACCAAAATTCATGATTAAAATCTTGAAAAATTGTTACCTCTGACAAGTAAGAAAACATGAAGAATACTTATAAATAGCATGCAATTTATTATATATAAAACAAATTTACGTGAAAATAGCAGAAAGTTCACTTCATGTAATGATATCTTACTTGGTAATGTTTACGTATAAACTCACATAAGTTTTAATTTCAACATATGCTTCAAGAGCAATTTCCTCTGGAAAACATATCAGTGTCAATGCCAATCTAGATACCACTATTGTAAGATCTCAGTGCATTCAACTTCTGCTTATTTAACTTCACTTCATGCAGACATAATGGAAAGGAAAAAGAGGCTTACTCCAGAAAACAGAATTAAATGCAATTTCATTGAACATGTTACACATAGAAAACCATCAAGGGTAACTCATTTTTAGATGATCTGAGCCATATTGGTAATTTAAAACATATTGAAAGCTTAGGATATTACAACTAAACATTAAAATACCTTAATTGTTATTTTTTTTTGTACCAACAAACTTAATGCTAGTGTTTCTAAACACAAGCCATCTGTGGGCAATTTTTGAGAAGTAGAATCAGAACTGAAAAATTCAATGCCACAGGCAGGATTTCAATAATGGATCTTCCACTTCATGTGCAGCAGCTCTAACAACTGAGCTACATTGAATTGAATATGCCATTGAATTTTCAGTTCCGATTCTACCTCTCATTTAAATACCTACCAAAAAAGGAAGCATTTTAGCCCTGAATGCGTGTGTGTGTGTGAGAGACTGTGTGTGTGAGAGAAAGAGACAAAATGTAATTAGCAATCCACTAAACTGATATAAAAGTCGATTGCTAGTACAAATGAAAAAAATAGCAGGAAACAAGATGGACAGCTAACTAATTTCTGAGATAGACACTTAAAGGAAGAAAAATCCAGAAGATATAGCAACTGAACAGAAAAACATGCACAACTTCAGTAATTTATAAAAAAATAAGAAAGCCTTATAGTATAACCCATGCCTTAATGGCCTTCCTCATCACACTGCCTTTTAGAGTCCCAACCAGTCACATGGACAGTACTGTCACATCTTTCACTTTGGTTGCTCTGAGGTGTAACTCAACAAGCAAAATCTTTAACAACACTGAATGAACAAGCGTAAACAACTTGGCAACAATTTATTCTTTCGCTAACATATTTTCAGAGGACCCCTCTATTGTGTTCATATCATGTCTGAAACTTGTATACAAGTCTATAGATAATAAAGAATTACTATCATCATCATCATCATCATCATCATCATCATCATCATCACCACCACCACCACCACCATCATCATCACCAATACCATCACCAACACCATCATCATCACCGTCCTCTCCATCCTCATCATCCTCACCACCACCATCATCGTCGTCGTAGTCACCATCATCATCATCATCATCATTATCATCATCATCAGCAGCAGCAGCAGTGGAATAAGTTTGAGGGACAGTTTTACAATTTCTTGAAATGTGGTCATTAAGGGATGGGCATTACTATACAGTTTGTAGGATGTGTTTCAAAGCCAACTTTTTCTCATTACTGCTGAGGATGAAAGCAAGTGGATTTTGACAAATGTCCTAAACTTGTAAGTGTTCAAACCCACTCCTGTCCTAGAGGAAACACATCAGCCTTAGTAAACAAATTGGAAACATACCCCAAAACAGCTGGCCCAATCACAAATGGTCACCCACTCATTGGCCAGGGCAGTGTAACCCTCTCCCACCTAACAATAAAATATATATGGAGAGCTGAGCACAGTCTGCCAGCCCGCCAGCCGGACCCAATTTTCCAGCGGGTATGGACTTTTTCTACGAGACCAGCCGCCGAGCCGCAAAAAAAAAAAAAAAAAGGCCGAGAGCGCACACCTGCCTGTGCAGTCGGGGGCTGTGAATACAGCACCGTAGGGCGCCTCTCCTGGGAGAGGACAACCCCTACAGACGAGCCTGCACCTAGAGCAAATCCAGACTAACACAGGTAGCGCGGTAGAGCAAGGTTCTAGCCAGCTACCTTAGGGTGGGTAAGGCGCACCTTGGAAACAAGGTGTCCGGCCCTCTGCTCTACACGCTTGCAGAGCACCTGCTACCTGCAGGTGAGAACAGACGAGGTTAGTTTTAGCGTGCTGCACCTTAGGGTGCAGTACTGTACCTGCCCCTGTCACCTGAACAATGCAATCCTACCAGACCTCTCCCGGCAAGACCTCGAAACGGGCCTGCCAACCAGCCTGCAACAGCCGTTGCCAGCACTTCCACTGGTGCTATACCTAAAGGCCTCGTCCACCGAGGCAAGAAAGCGCTCTGCCAAGCAACGCACACGCGGAAAAGGCAAGTGCATCAAATTAGACTCCACCAAGCGTAAACAAACCAGCCAGGGCCTCCCACGCGGTGAATTTCCCCGAGTAGGCCAAATTTCGGAGTCCGACTCCGACGACTGTGCCAGTGTCCGCACAGAAAATTCTTACCATAGCGGGAGAACCTCAGTGTTCTCCTGCAGATCCTCCCTCACAATAGACGAGGCAGCCAGCTCCTCCGCTCTCTCCTCTGCCGAGGAAGAAAACCCCGGGCGAGAGGACGACGGATTCCGTGAGGTAGTCTCACGCCGAACCAAGCGCCTAGCCGCCTTGACCGCACTGGCTCAAGAGGGGCTGCGCAACCCTCCCCAACCATCCCAACCAAACAACCAACCATCCAAACCCAAGAAGGGCCACGTTCCACCGATCATCGTGGACGACTTCAAGGGGTCGGTCGGCTTTTTAAAGCTGATTATGCCGACTCTCGCGGAGGAGTGCACGGTGAGGCGGAACAAAAGCCACTGCATATTCCAGGCCAAATCGGCCAAGGACCACGCCCTCATCCTCCGTCACCTTAAGGAGAAGGACATACCCCACTTCACCTTCGGGTTAGATAGGTCCCGTGACATCCACAGGGTTATCCGCGGACTTCCCGTAGATACACCCGTGGACGACATCGTGGCAGACCTAAACCGCCAGGGTATCACCCCAAGACTGGTCAAGCAGCTGACCAAGGCCGCTCCAGATGGGCAAGCACCCAAAATCCCCCTCCCCCTATTTTTAGTAGTCGTGGAGCGTGCCAACGACCCGGAGGCAAAGATAGATCGCGTAACCGCCATCTGTTACCTCCGGGTACACATCGAGCCCTCCAAAGGCTCTGGCGGACCCCCTCAGTGTCACAGGTGCCTAGGGTTCAACCACTCTAGCCACTTTTGCCATCGCCGCCTGCGCTGCCTCAGGTACGGCGAGGAACATCTCAAGGAGGTCTGCCCGAGAACTAGGGAGGACGACCCCAAATGCGCCAACTGCACCGGCGCACATGTAGCCTGCTATGGTGGTTGCCCAACGCGGAAAGCCATCTTAGCTGCTAGGAGACCACCCCAGGTGGTTCTACCTCCAGTGGCGGACAGCCACCCCCAGCCTGGACCTGCCTCGGTAGTACCAGTCGCGGGTCAGGCGTACGCTGCAGTGGCCAGCACAAGACGGGGACAAACTCCTAAGTCACGGGCGAACACACACACACCCCGAGCACATACACAAGCTCCAGCACCCCCCGCGGCCCCCCTTCCACAAAGGGAGGGTAAGCGCCGTCACTCTCGGAGGCCTGCTACCGTCTCCGAGGCTCAGAGCGAGCGTGGAAACCCCGCGCCCGCCCGTCAGCCGAGGGAGGTCGTGGCCGAAGAGACACCGGCGCCGACCAACCCATCCATCGCCCCACCTCCAGAACAAACCCCTACCCCTCCCACACCACAGTACCCAGAGGTAATGGCGTGGTTGCAGCAGCTGCTGCAAAACCACGGCCAGAAGCTCTGCGAGCTGTTGGTGAAATTCCTCACCGCCACCGACCAAGCCAGCAAAATGGCTGTTGCCATGGAAGGTCTCGCTCTCCTCACCACGATTACCTGCGCCAACCAGAATGGCAGCTCGAACTAGGGTGAACACCTCGTTCAGGTTCGCGTTCTGGAACGCGTGCGGTGTGGCCGGAAGGGAGAATGAGCTCCACCACTTTGCTGGCGAGCATGCACTGGACCTCATCCTGGTTTCAGAAACGCATCTCCACCAGAACCTCACATCCCGACTTCAGGGCTATCACTGTCTCCGATCGGACCGCGTCGGCCGCCGTGAGGGCGGCACCGCGATCTTCGTGAAGAACAGTGTGGTCCACAAACCCATACAGCTCCCTCCACTTCAAACCCTTGAGGCCACGGCTACTTGTATCCACCTCGGCGGTATTGAAGTCCTGATGGTGTCCGCATACCACCCACCCCAGAGGCAGTTCGTTGCAAACGACTACCTCTCCATCCTCGCCCTACACCCACATGTCATTCTGGCCGGGGACCTAAATGCCAAGCATCCACGTTGGCATTGCGGCCCCCGTGCGGACAGAAGAGGCAACGACATTGTCCACATGGTCGACGCGGACCCTCAGCTTAGAGTTGAGGGCCCCTGGCAACCCACCCATTACCCGCGAGGTCTGGGACGGCCATCCGTCATAGACTTCGCGATCATCAAACACTTTCCATTTCACGTATCACTCACATCCATCAACGCACTTCATTCCGACCACAACCCAGTGTTGGCTACCACCAACACCCGGGTCGCCAGCCAAGAGGTCCCGGTTCAACACCGGAACGTCGACTGGGACTGTGTCAAGAGTTGCCTGAATGGCTCCATCCCAGCTAACCCCAACATCACCAACATACCAACCCTCGAGGCGGCGGTCACTTCCTTCATCTCTGTGGTGAAGCGAACGGTCCACAACCTCACTGTCCACACCCCAGCTCCTCTTCACCCCGACGTCTTGCCCCTAGAGCTACTTCTGCTCATCCGCCGCTCTTGGGCGGCTCGCAGACTCTGTCAGAGGCACCGCACACCGCACAACCTAGCGCTTCTCAGGCGTTTACGCCACGAGGTGCGTCTCCGACTGCGCGAGCACAGAGTGCGCGCGTGGGAGGACACGATATCTCGTCTGAACCTAGGTGACGGCGACGTGTGGCGGATTGCCAGACGACTCAGAAACCGAGGTGGGTCCTACACCTCCCCTATCCATGGCACCCAAGGCCTGGCCTATGAACCCCAAGCCAAAGCAAATGCGTTTGCTGAATACCTGGAGAGGACCATGCGGCCGAGAGATGATCCGCAGGACCTAGACTTCTCCGACCGTGTACGTAGGGAGGTTCGTCGATATCTCCGACGCCCTCTCGAGGACGCGGATCGGCTCCCTATTGTCAAACCCAGCGAAGTCCAGGGCGTACTCCGACGCCTCAACCACAAAAAGTCCGCGGGGCCTGACGGGATAACACCTGTCATGCTCCGCCACCTTCCCGTCAAGGCCGTGCTCTACCTGACCAAGGTCTTCAATATGTGTCTCGCCCTCAGCCACTTCCCACGTGAGTGGAGAGAGGCCCGGGTGATTTGCATACTGAAGCCAGGGAAAGACCCGGTCCATCCTGCCAATTACCGATCCATTAGCCTCCTACCCGTACTCTCGAAGGTATTCGAGAGGCTAATACTCGCCCGCTTGTCCCCAACCTTAGGGGACATTCAAGCCATCCCACCTCATCAGTTTGGGTTCCGGACCGGCCACTCAACACCCCAGCAGCTACTGTACGTGGTGGAGGCTGCCGCCCTGGGATACCAGGACAAGGCCTACACCGCCGCGGTCTCGCTGGACGTTGAGAAGGCCTTCTCCACGACCTGGCATGCCGGTCTCCTCCGGAAACTCATCCAGCTGGAGCTACCCACACGACTGATACATCTAATACACTCCTTCCTTAAACACAGATCCTTTGTGGTCTCAGTGGCGGGGAATAAATCCACACGCAGGCCTATCCGAGGCGGAGTCCCCGAAGGCTCTGTTCTATCCCCCACGCTCTTCAGCGTCTACGTGGCCGACCTACCCACAGAGCAACACGTCAACATAGCCCAGTATGCTGACGACGTGTTGCTCTACACAACAAACAGACACCCTAACAGAGCCTTCCTCCCAATACAGCGACACCTCCGCCTCATCCAAGAATGGTGCAGGCGATGGCGATTGTCCATTAACCCGGAGAAAAGCCGCGCCATACTTTTCACTAAGCGCCGATTCCCCGCCAACCTCCCCACATTCACCTATCTGCGAAGAAGGATTGAATGGGTAAACTCCATCTCCTACCTGGGAGTGAAGCTCGATAAGGGCCTTACTTTTCGGGAACACATCAACGACCTGTCAGCGCGGGCCGGCGGGGCAACTGCTCTCATAATCCCACTCCTTCTATACGCCTGTGAAATCAGGGGCATGGCCGCAGATTCCCATCTCCTGCGTCTGCAGCGCATACAGAACAGAGGCCTTCGGATAATCTATTCTGTATGCCGCAGATTCCCATCGAGACTACTGCACGAAGCCTCGTCTCTTCCGTACGTGGAGGACGAAATCAGGCGCCGGGCAAAGAAACTATACGACCAGATTCCACAACACAGGAGTGCCCTGGTTAGGTCTCTTGGGGACTATGGCCCACAGAACGCACGCGTGTGGGACACCGGGTTCCCCGCATGGCTTGCGGGCATCCCCGGTAACGAAGGAGACTCCCATCTAACAGCGAAAGCTGAATACCTTACAGTCCTCCAAGTAAGCTTGGATTCAAAATTCTAAATTTACACGAACCTCCATTTTTTGGACCCCTACACCAGCAGTGCCCAACGGAAGTTGCACACTGATTAAGCAGCCGCTGAGGAGCAAAATCTTGCTGCCTCCTTACAACCTACTACCTCAAACTTCACCCGCCATCCTGCAAAACCCCACATCCCGTCATAAAGTGGTTAAGCCCTTACAAGGGCAGGTACACGCATGACACACCTCGGGCTGTTCTCAGCCTGCCAGATAGCGTCGTCGTCGTCGTCGTCAGTCATCCCATTGGCGCAGGAGTCCCCGAGGGCAGTGTACTGTCACCGGCACTCTTCGCAGCTTACGTGACCGATCTCCCCACGCACCCAAACACACACATCTGTCAGTATGCGGACGATCTACTGATCTTCGCTACTAACAAGAACCCGCGCTACAGTTACCACCAAGTCTCGACAAGCAGGAAACATAACGATAAATGCAGCAGAAAGACGATCACACAGAATTCAGACCAGGAACATGACAAGAAACCGTGAAAACCTACATATATATGATGAAATGGAATGGGATGGAATTTAATTATCCAGACAACGAGGTAAAGGGACCGAGCACAATAGTATACAGTCAGGATGGAGAGGCAGTATACTCAGGAAGTACTATTGGTGTGAGGCAGGCGACAACCCACGACCAGGGAGATGATGATCAGAAAGGAGTGGCGTGTCGAGGCGAGGCGAGGCGAGGCGAGGCGAGTCGAGTCTTCACCAAGTCGGGATTGCTGCATCATGCATTGATAGGAAGATCAGCGACGGATTGAGTGACCGCAAGTGCTAATGATCAAGTTAGTGACAGGATTTTAAGTGATTTATGACCTTGATTATCTAGTTAATCTAATTAAAAGTAAATAAGTGATTTAGTGATGTGAAAGTTGAATTAGTGAAGTGAAATGTGATTTATTTCATAAAACTTCTGGATGTTTAGGAAATAATAGTGAAAGATAATTTTGTAAAAATTAATTAAAAATAATTAAATATTAGTGATTTTAGTCCACATTATTATATTAAAGTATATAAACCATCTTATTAATCAAAAGTATATCATTTTTGTGTATGTTGCTTTAATAAATTTTGGTTATGTAGATTTTGAACTTTATACTACACACATTTTGTAGATTTTGTAGTTTTTGTGCTGGAAACCAGTACATATAGTATGCCGCCGGTAACCGGCGGCAGTTTAGAGTTTTAGTTTATAGCTGTTTCTTTTTCTTTTTTTATATATATATAACTGGTTACCAGTTATATTTTACTGGATACCAGTAAATTTTTGTTTATTTAAAATTTTTAATAAATATGTAAATTTAAATTAAAAAATATATATTTATAAAAAGTATTAGTTATAGGTATAATATTAAATTAACTAAATTTTAAATAATAATGATAGGTAATAATAATGATGATAATGATATTAATAGTAATAATATAATTTATAATTTTATGTAATAATTATAATTAATGATTTAATTTTATATATTTGTTTATTGTTTAGTAATAGTTTGTAGTTGTGAGTGATGTGTATGAAATTTATATTTTGTTGTATTGAGGAGATTAATTTGTTTTAATTTTAAAATTTTATTGTTTTTTTTTTCTTTTAACATATATATTAATTTATTTAGAAATTTTATTGTATTTTGATTGTTTGAAATGATTTGTTATTGTTTTAGAGCATTTATTTCTTAGAGTGATTATGTGTGAAATGTTATAATTTGTGTTTTTGTTCTTATTTTCTTGTGTTTTGTTTTATGATATATCATTTAATTTATCTATCTTTATAATTTGTTATATATTATATTATTTTGTAATTTTATTTTAAAATGTTTCTGTAAAGTATGTTGTATGTATGAATGTGTAGAATAAATAAATTTTAAAGATCTGGCATATTAGCCCTGGTGTAAGTAATTAGGTGCCAGGGTTATTATACAGATTTTTATTATTATTATTATTATTATTATTATTATTATTATTATTATTATTATTATTATTATTATTATTATTATTATTATTATTATTATTATTATTATTATTATTATTATTATTATTATTATTATTATTATTATTATTATTATTATTATTATTATTATTATTATTATTATTATTATTATTATTATTATTATTATTATTATTATTATTATTATTATTATTATTATTATTATTATTATTATTATTATTATTATTATTATTATTATTATTATTATTATTATTATTATTATTATTATTATTATTATTATTATTATTATTATTATTATTATTATTATTATTATTATTATTATTATTATTATTATTATTATTATTATTATTATTATTATTATTATTATTATTATTATTATTATTATTATTATTATTATTATTATTATTATTATTATTATTATTATTATTATTATTATTATTATTATTATTATTATTATTATTATTATTATTATTATTATTATTATTATTATTATTATTATTATTATTATTATTATTATTATTATTATTATTATTATTATTATTATTATTATTATTATTATTATTATTATTATTATTATTATTATTATTATTATTATTATTATTATTATTATTATTATTATTATTATTATTATTATTATTATTATTATTATTATTATTATTATTATTATTATTATTATTATTATTATTATTATTATTATTATTATTATTATTATTATTATTATTATTATTATTATTATTATTATTATTATTATTATTATTATTATTATTATTATTATTATTATTGTTATTGTTATTGTTATTGTTATTGTTATTGTTATTGTTATTGTTATTGTTATTGTTATTGTTATTGTTATTGTTATTGTTATTGTTATTGTTATTGTTATTGTTATTGTTATTGTTATTGTTATTGTTATTGTTATTGTTATTGTTATTGTTATTGTTATTGTTATTGTTATTGTTATTGTTATTGTTATTGTTATTGTTATTGTTATTGTTATTGTTATTGTTATTGTTATTGTTATTGTTATTGTTATTGTTATTGTTATTGTTATTGTTATTGTTATTGTTATTGTTATTGTTATTGTTATTGTTATTGTTATTGTTATTGTTATTGTTATTGTTATTGTTATTGTTATTGTTATTGTTATTGTTATTGTTATTGTTATTGTTATTGTTATTGTTATTGTTATTGTTATTGTTATTGTTATTGTTATTGTTATTGTTATTGTTATTGTTATTGTTATTGTTATTGTTATTGTTATTGTTATTGTTATTGTTATTGTTATTGTTATTGTTATTGTTATTGTTATTGTTATTGTTATTGTTATTGTTATTGTTATTGTTATTGTTATTGTTATTGTTATTGTTATTGTTATTGTTATTGTTATTGTTATTGTTATTGTTATTGTTATTGTTATTGTTATTGTTATTGTTATTGTTATTGTTATTGTTATTGTTATTGTTATTGTTATTGTTATTGTTATTGTTATTATTATTATTATTATTATTATTATTATTATTATTATTATTATTATTATTATTATTACTATTATTATTATTACTATTATTATTATTACTATTATTATTATTATTACTATTATTATTATTATTATTATTATTATTATTATTATTATTATTATTATTATTATTATTATTATTATTATTATTATTATTATTATTATTATTATTATTATTATTATTATTCGGATTACCAGGTAAGCGTAAATAGAACTACCGATAATCAGAAGCTCATACAGGAAAGAGAAGTGTGCCATATGATGGTCACCGTGGAGGTCTTAAAAACCTTCCAAAACATCACGCAGTGTTTTAACTGCCAACAATTAGGCCACACCTTCAAAAATTGTCACATGACCTCCCGGTGTGTTCTTTGCGGTGGCCTCCACCGCCTAGCTGACTGCCCGAAGAAGGCCAAGGAGGACGCTGTACCCCACTGTGCGAACTGTGGGGAGGCGCATCCTGCCAGCTACAGGGGGTGCGAGGAGACATTTAAGATGGAACGCCACCGCCGTCAACTGGCCGCCGCTGCCAGGAACTCTCCTGGTACTCAACCAGGGCCACGCCCCATCCGCCACCCGGCCCTGGTCCAAAACGGCACCTCTTTTGCAGGAGCCGCCGGAGGGCGAGATGCTCCCGAGCAACCACCAAATGGTCCCCCTCCACAACCCCAGCCCTCAGAGGCACCCACCAGTGACCTGGGAGGTTTGAAAGAAATTTTCAGCCTCTTCAAGGATTTAAACCTCCCAGTTCTACTACCAAAGTTGCGGCCCATAATCGCAAGATTAAAAAGCTGCAACGATACCATGGAGAAGCTAGAAGCCATCATATGCTTGGTAACCACTCTCTTCGAGTAAATGGCAACTTCAAGGGGAGGCATAACTTTAACTCGAGCACTCCTGTGGAATGCAGATGGCATCCACAGGAAGCAACACGAACTTGAAAACTACCTACGGCGTAACAAAATTGATGTCGCATTCATTTGTGAAACAAAATTACAGCAAGAGCACACTTTTAAGCTCCAGGGGTATCAAATCTTTCGGAACGACAGAATTGGCAGACAGGGGGAGGGACTGCTATTTTGCTCAGAAACAGTGTTGCTCATGCTTCTGTTACGCTACCTGCAATGGCAGCGTTAGAGTGCACAGCACTCAAAACCCGTGTAAATAATCAAACGGTGATTCTGGTAGCACTCTATCGGCCCCCCAACTCTTTAAATTTCATACATGACCTCGAACAAATCCTCGCTTTAGAGGAGCACGTTATATTTGCAGGAGATTTCAAAGCTCGGCACCCCTGGTGGTTTTCACGCCGGGCAAACGCGGCTGGAAATCTCCTGGTTGAACTTATAACAGTTAATGACGACTTAGAGGTACACCTTCCCCCAGATCCCACATTTTGGCACAAATCGGGGCACTTTGACCCCGAAATTTTGGACTTCGTACTAACAAAAAATGCGACACCTTTAATTAACTTTACAGTGTATCACAGCCTGGACTCTGACCACCTTCCCGTGCATTTCGACATACAGGGTGGCATTCCAGCCGGTGCCTCTGGGCCTCGAAGGAGGGCTGAGACCGACTGGAATAAGTTCACCATGGAAATGCACGGGATGGCGCAAACCATGCTGTCATACTATAGCGAGGCAGACATAGATGTCGCCATTGAAAACTTCACTGCCTCGCTACACACGGCCAAGAGAAGCGCTACCACTTACACCACAAGACCACCCGGTTTTTGCACGTACCCCGAGGTAGAGCAACTCATTGCGCGGAGACGACGCTTGACAAGACTGTGGCGGTACACCCGTCAGCCTGAATATAAAGTGCTAGCAAAATGGCTACGCAACATCATTCGGCATCAAATTAAAATTAACAAAACGGAACAGTGGGAAAACAAAATGCTGAGTACCACCCATTCGGACTCTTCCTTGTGGAAATTATTAAAGGCATTTAAAGTCTCCACGAACGTCAACTCCGCAACTGAGGCGCTGCACACTCATGGCGGCCTGCACTTCTCCGAAGAGGAGAAAGCCGAGGTCTTCGCTGACTGTCTTGAAGATAGATTCAGCGAAAACCCAGTTACCAACCGAGATATAGAACGGGAGGTACAGACATGGGTACAAACCTGGGTGGCGCAGAAGCAAGAGCAACAACTACCCAACATAACACCGCAGGAAGTTTACAAGCTCATTAGGAAATTGCCTAATGGGAAAGCTGCCAGCCCAGACAAAGTGACTAATGAGGAACTTAAGCATCTCCCGAGAAAAGCCCTGGTGCAACTGACTAAAATTTTTAACGCCTGTCTGCAGCAAGGCTATTTCCCCTCTACCTGGAAACGAGCCAAGGTAATTATGCTCCCAAAGCAAGGGAAAAGCACCAGGCAACCGCAAAACTAGCAAGGGAAAAGCACCAGGCAACCGCAAAACTACCGCCCCATTAGTCTTTTGTCTACTATTGGTAAATTGCTCGAAAAACTTATACTTTTTCGACTTCAAAAACAAGTTTCGGAATCTCATGAACTATCAAATTCACAGTTTGGTTTTCGAAAAGGACATTCTACTGATTTACAGCTTCTCAGACTAACTGATGACGTAACAGAGCAATTTAACAATGGGGCTTCAACGTTGGCGCTATTTCTGGACGTAGAAGCTGCATTCGACCGGTGCTGGCACAATGGCCTTATTTACAAACTGCACCACAATTTCCCGGCTCTTCAAAATTATCTATATTTGCTGCACAATTTTTTAGAAAAACGGAAATTTTACGTCCAAGTGGCCGCTCATGTTGTAAGTTATTAGGCTGTTTGTTGTATAGAGAATGACAGACCAATTCATTTTTTACCAGATTGTGTACACTGTAGTGTAACAATGGATTTTCATGGACTTTGTTGAGCAGCTAGACTATTAGAGCTGGGTCATAGATATTTTCAACAAGATAGTAGTATATCAAACCCATCTGTGGTGCTAATTGAAAGTTTTGTTGAGATTTAAATAATCTCAAAGATCTACAACCACTAAAATCTCCTGATTTGGCTACACCAGACTTCTTTCTATGGGTAACTTAAAACACAGAGGTTACATCACATTTCCTTAGACATCTGCTGGACAACATTACACAGTAGATAAATGACTGACAACACAGTCCTCCAACAGCTAAACATAACACGGAATTATGTGCCAAGTTACGCCTTATGCAGGAGGTTGATAACAACCCAAAATAGTTTACATTTGCAATATAAGAAGTTGTAATTGGTGTTATTTGTTTTGAAGTAAGGAAAGAAATTAAGAAATGTGTATATTTTTAAAATTTTCAGGACATTCTCAAAGTCAACTTGCCTTCATCCTCAGCTACAATTAAAAAAAAAAGTTGTCTTTGGAACATGTCCTGCCTGCTATAAGTTTTTGTATAAATGACTGAAGTTATGGGTGTTCCTCTGTTCACTTGCTATATTTTCTGAGATTTTCTTCCTCTAAGCACCTCTGAAATTAATTAGCTGTCCATTCTGTTTTGTGCTACACTCATTTGTAATAGCCATCAGCTTTTATTTCCATTTTGTGGATTACTAATTACATTTTATTTCTGTCTTTCTTTTGCACTCATTCACAGCTAAAATGCTTAAATTTCTGGCAGGTATTTAAATGTTTAGTTGTAATCCTAAGCAGAGGATGAAAGTGGCCAAATAACAAATACCCCTGTCTGGAAGATCCGGAGTATTGGGTACAGCAGGGGATGAGGATCAACCAACAATCTTCCTGAGATATGTTGGAAGTGCAGGATACCTAGCAAAGAGCTGTCCACATCAAGTCCAAGAACATGCTGTGCCAGCAGGTTGATGGGATAGCACAGACATGAGGAGAGAGCGCACTGTGCAGGCTGCAGGCAGAATCAATCTGGTAAGAAATTTTTTTCAGTTCCTCCTGGCACATTGGGTATGTTGATGCAAGAAATAGATAAAAACAATCTTTAAAGTGGGTTGTACATCGTGTCAAAATTTGAGGTAAATCGATGCAGAACTTTTTGACTTTTTGAAGCGTACACAAACCAACATAACATTTATATATATAGATAAATGTAACCAATAATGACAATAATGTTCAAAGTAACATTTAGAACTACCATGTCTAGGATATTCTCTTTTTTTGAAAATCCATTAAGGTAGTCCTAGCTAAATGAATGTGAATTACTTTTGATGATGATAATGTCATTGGAAAAAGATACCTGTTCTGCACTTGTTAGTAGGTACCTACCTTTTGGGCCTCCGGGGTGGAAAACCCGGTTTCGATCCCCTGTACCAGCGTCGCGTTTTTCTCTGCTGGGAGGTCTGGTCTGGGGTCCAGAGTCCGTTAGGTCCCTGAGGGGCCAGTTGAGGAGCTACTTGATTGAAACGTGGCAGGCTCTGCTCGAAACGATCATATAACCAGATGGAAGGGGCCAACCTCCTGTACTGCATCCCACTCATGACACCTGCAGTGGGCAGAGGTGATGGGCGCAGCATTTGGGCGATAGGCCTTGGCTCAAATGGGCTGTTGTTCCACAGGGTTACATTATTGTTATATATTTGCTGCCCAGAGTTAACTGATGCAGGTGCAGAATCGTGTTCCTCAGTTTCTCTTGATGTCACAGTAGAGTTTATAACTTGATTTTTTCTCATTATCTTTGATTTTTTCCTCAACCATGATCTTTTAGGTCTTCCAGGCTTTGTGACAAAACCTTTCTTTTTTATGCGTTGTGCACCACACTTAGGAGACACTGTATTTTGATTCTGGAAAAGATAAAACAACAGCATGTTAACATTAATCTGAACTTATTTAACATCCTAAACTGGCTCAATAACTGAACTCTATAAGCTGATGATGATGGTGATGGTGGTGGCGGTGGCGGTGGTGGTGGTGGTGACGACGACGACTACGGTGACGACGATGATGATGGTGATGATTTTTTAATTAACGTCCCCCAAAGTAATATCATATGGATGGTGAATGAATGAAATGGGTGAAATGATGCTCAAATGAGTCTGAGGTTCATGGAGCTTTTAAGTTGCCCAACATTCGTCTTCTAAGGATAAGGGAAAACCTCAGAATCCAAAAGAAGCATTTTTAGAAAAAGGTCCACGTGTGTGTGTTGTCTATGAACAGCATAACTACAAAAAAAGTTGGTTAGAAACCATAGTTGGTATTTAAGTTTAATATCTTTCAAGGATGTGACACAACATTTTGAAGAAAATTCTTTTACCCTAAATTACCCTTTACATGAAAAATCTTGATTTTTTCAAAAACGGTTCTAATTATTTTGGTTAACATACTATATGTTTATATTTTTATGGCAAATGAAATATATATTTTGAATTATTATTTATTTATGCCAACAAACTTACTGTTGGTGTTTTTAAACACACAAGCCGTGTGTGGGCAAAGTTTAAGAGGTAGAACTGGAACTTAAAAATTCAATGCCACAACTGGGATTTGAACCACAGACCTTCCGCTTGCCGGGCGGACGCTCTAACCACTGAGCTATTGTGACAAACTGCCAGAATGGAATTAAATTCTCAAGCCAGTTCGTATTTTCTCCTGGTAAACCACAAAGGCAGTCTCACATCAGAAACAATCACCCCAATGGTGACTTACTATTGTAAGTACTTTATATCCCAGGATTAAATAACCTTCAAATGGTAATTATTATTTATTTATGCCAACAAACTTACTGTTGGCGTTTTTAAACACACAAGCCGTGTGTGGGCAAAGTTTAAGAGGTAGAACTGGAACTTAAAAATTCAATGCCACAACTGGGATTTGAACCACAGACCTTCCGCTTGCCGGGCAGACGCTCTAACCACTGAGCTATTGTGACAAACTGCCAGAATGGCATTAAATTCTCAAGCCAGTTCGTATTTTCTCCTGGTAAACCACAAAGGCAGTCTCACATCAGAAACAATTACCCCAATGGTGACTTACTTGGCAAAGTTTAAGAGGTAGAACTGGAACTTAAAAATTCAATGCCACAAGTGGGATTTGAACCACAGACCTTCCACTTGCCGGGCGGACGCTCTAACCACTGAGCTATTGTGACAAACTGCCAGAATGGCATTAAATTCTCAAGCCAGTTCGTATTTTCTCCTGGTAAACCACAAAGGCAGTCTCACATCAGAAACAATTACCCCCAGTTGTGGCATTGAATTTTTAAGTTCCAGTTCTACCTCTTAAACTTTGCCCACACACGGCTTGTGTGTTTAAAAACACCAACAGTAAGTTTGTTGGCATAAATAAATAATAATTACCATTTGAAGGTTATTTAATCCTGGGATATAAAGTACTTACAATAGTAAGTCACCATTGGGGTAATTGTTTCTGATGTGAGACTGCCTTTGTGGTTTACCAGGAGAAAATACGAACTGGCTTGAGAATTTAATGCCATTCTGGCAGTTTGTCACAATAGCTCAGTGGTTAGAGCGTCCACCCGGCAAGCGGAAGGTCTGTGGTTCAAATCCCAGTTGTGGCATTGAATTTTTAAGTTCCAGTTCTACCTCTTATATATTTTGAATTTCCTGGCACTAGCCTATGTTGTGCTGTTTTCTCTTGAAGATTTTTGCATAACTGGTAAACAATAAGAGAAGACCAAATCTTACTATACAAAAAAATGTGGATCTTGTTAAAACACAAGTTTTGCTCAAATGAATGTTTTTCTGAAGTTAACCATTTCAGAGATATTCCTTGTTATTTGTATGAGTTTTATAATAGTTATACTTTTCTCAAATAGAGGAGTGTTATTCACTTTTTTTATCCCTTTCACTTTTTTTATCCCTTGGTCATGCAAAGAGAACAGCATTTCAGTCTTCATATAGCAACCAGCTTTAAAAACTTTGACTATCACTCAAAGCCTACATAATTACAAGTAAGTTGGAGCTGAATGTGTTTAGAAATATTGACATATTTTTCAATTTATCCATGTGCTCCACTGTTTTAAATACTTCATTTTCATCAATTTTATGAGCTTATTAACTTGAAATTTACGTATTTATTTGTCATTTTGGTAATTACAATAACTTCATAGGCTTTATTAACTAAATTTTATAAACCAGGTACATTAGCTATATTGCATGCTGTTTACATGTCATATTTATTTTCTGTGTCATATTCTTGTATATTGTATAGAGGATGTTTCCTTAGCCATTTATACAAGCTCTCTTTAAAAAATCTGATGTGTTGCACTCACATGACTTTCTCTACTCTTGTACTAACCATTCTTACAAACTCTTATTCCTATATCTTCTTCGTGTTAGTTAAAATAAACATTTGTACAAATTATCTTATTGCTTATTTCCTTGTAGGTGCAAGGGGAATATTGGAATACAGTAGGCTTTGTGCGATAGTCAAATCTTTTAAAGCTTTGAGATTCCGTTCTCTTTGTACATATAACATATAAAAAAATGAACAACGATGACCAATTTCACGAAAGTTCCAAGTTTTCCAAAACTCACACACATAACAAGGTATATCTCCGAAATGGTTCACCCTACAAGAAAATTTATTGAGACATAAATTGTGTATTTTAGCAAGATCTACATTTTTTGTATAGTATAATTTGGTCTATCTCTAACGGTTTACCAGTTATGCAAAAGTTGTCCAGAGTAAATACGACTACAGGGGCTATAGCCAGAAAATTCAAGATATACATTTCATTTGTCATAAAAATATCTCAAACATATGACATTTTAATCAAAATCGTTAGAGCCATTTTCAAGAAAATAAAAATTTTCGAAAAATTTTCCATGTAAAGGGTAGTTTAGGGTGGGGCTATTTTCTTCAAAATCTTCGTGTCACATCCTTGAACGACATTAAACTTAAATACCAACTTTGGTTTTTAACCGACTTTTCGTTTTTGAGCTATGCTGTCCACAGGCTGACATACTGACAGACTGACAGACACACAGACACACAGACACACAGACACACACACGGACCTTTTTCTAAAAATTCTTTTTTTGGATTCAGGGGGCCTCAAAACATGTATTTCTGATGAAATCTTGACTTCGAATTTTTGGGTGGAATACAATACTTCCCCTACTTACCAGTAGAGAAAGTAAAAATTGAACTATAAAAGCCTCTCAAAACTAACCAAATAAATCAGAGTGTAAATGCACCATATACTACAATATAGCATTGTAACCTAAATGCTGAATAGTTGATTTGGAACAGCTCCCAAAGTGTTGTTTGCAAAACCAACATTTGGTTAAGAATAATTAAAATAAATTATAGTTTCAGAAAACTAAAGAAATACGCTTTAATAGCAAACCACACTAAAAAGTAGGGAATAATTTTAAGCATGAAGAGTTTTCTCTATAGTGATATAAAGTCCACTGGTTCACTATAATTAAAAAAACTTGTAATACTTTAAAATAGAAAAGTTGTATTAACAAAATAATAAATTTTATTGCAAAAAAGCCTGGGGTACTTTTCTTGATATTTTTATCATATCTTTATTTTTATAAATAGCTACCAATGAACTATAGTGATCCTTGACATGCGTGCAAATTTTTAAGTCAATCTGACAACTTTAAGTTGATGAAAATTACATTGAAAAATTCTGCTACATTGATAAATTTAGCTAGGTAATCCACCAATATCTCTATATACTTTGAGATATTGATGGATTATAGTGCTTCACTGTTAATAGCTTCAGGTGTGCATGTAATTTTTTCAAGTTGGTGAAAATTATGTTACATTGAGAAATTTAGCTAAGCCACCTTTTCATCCTGATGATTCTGAACAGGACATTAGGACAAAGCCATGATATTATTCTATTGTCTTCACTCCTCGACACGTGTGTAAATTCTCAAGTCAATCAGATAACTCAGGTTGGTGAAAATTACATTACATTGATAAATTTAGCCAAGTGGCTTTTTAATCCTGATGATCCTGGTCAGGACATTAGGAAAAAGTCATGATATTATTGTATTATTATCGGTCCTGATGTGTGCAAATTTTCAAATCAATCAGATGACCTAAGTCGGTGAAAATTATGTTCCATCGATAAATTTAGCTGTCACTTTTTTATCCTGATGATCCTGGTCAGGACATTAGGACAAAGTCATGATTAAGCTTAGTAGTTGAGCTACCAAAAGAATGAAGTTGTGCACGTTTTGTCCGTAGAGCAGACGGACAGAACCGGTTCTCCACGTTGTGCCATCACATGCACTAAGAATGCTGATAACTTCATTCCTCTTTAATGTAGCTGGAATACTAAGCCTAGTCATAATATTGTATTGCCATTGGTCCTTGATATGTGTGCAAATCATCGAGTCAATCAGATGAATATTACCAATAGAAGCACTATTAACAGTGAAGTATTCTTCATGTTTGAAGTCATTTTGAGACACTTTTTTACAGGAAATGTTTTCAAGACTGTTTGGTCCCATTAATTAGCTGTTGGGTGACTGACGCTATCATCTTGTTCCCCCTTTCTGCTACTATCATCCTGCTAGTAGGATGATCACCTGTCTGGTGTTAGGGACGCAGAGCTTTAATACTTCATTTAAAGCTGGGATTTCGAAGTTAATCACTTTATTGTTGTTTTTCATTATGTAATTCTTTTTCTCAAATGTGCAGCTCTATTGGTGAATTTAGAGATTTTGACAATTTTATATTGAGGCCAATGTTGTGGTTTTCATTCCAAAAGTGGTATGCCACAGCAGACTTTTCCATTTGTTTTAATTTTAAGTTTCTCTGATGTTTCTTTAGTCTGATATCCAAATTTCTTTTCGTTTTTCCTATACAGCTCTTTCTGTAACTATTGCAGTTGATTTGGTAAATTCCAGATTTTAGATTGTAAGAGATGGTATTGTTGTTGTTAGCTAATGCTGGATTTCTGGCAATGAAGTCATTAATCCTCTTGCTCTCCAGTATTTTTCACTGATGGATGGGATGTTAGAAGTGGCCGGGCATATTTGAAGGTGGTCTCGGTCCATTTCCTCTTGCAGATCACATAGAGGACAGAGTGGAGAAGAATATATCCCAATTCTGTTCAAATGTTTTGCCAGACAATCATGTCCTGTAATCAACCTGAAGGTTGCAACTGCCATTTTTCGAGGATACTCAGGAATTACTGTTTGAATGTTTGGTAGTTCCCATCTTTTATTCTTTGATTTTTCATATTAATATTTTGCAATTATTTTTTTGTATTCAGAGTTGACTAATCTTTTAGCTGCATAAAATGGTAGATTAACTATAGATTTCTGTATACTGCCGCTGCCCTTTTTTGCAAGAAAATCAGCTTTCTCATTATCACACAGTCCATAGTGAGCTGGTATCCATTGGAAGACCAGGTGTTTTTGAGGTGCGGTTAGATGGGTAAGGATTTTCCAACATTCTATAATTGTTTGGTTTTTTGGTGACAACTTGGAAGTAATTGCTATTATTGCTGCCCTGGAATCTGAGAGAATAACTGCTTGATTAAAATGTGAAATTCTATACAAGAGATTTTGTAAGGCCATTCGAATTGCTTCAATTTATCCATCAAAGTTTGTAGTTCCATAACTTAAAGATCTGTAATAGGAAAAGAGGTGACACATGACTCCAGCCCCTGCTCCATCTCGGTTTGATATCAGTGATCCATCAATATAAATATGGAGCCATTCGTGTTCTGGAAATCTAGTATGGATTGTCTCTAATGCCAATAATTTTAGAACACTAGTTGGAGTATCACTTTTCTTAACTTCTTCTGTCAGGTGTAAATATAATATGTGATGTCTAATGTTTGTGTTGGATTGACTTTATATATGAAGTTTTCCTTTGAATTAGGAAGGTATACATTCTTCCTGATGTCTTGAATTTTGGAAAGAAAGCTCTCCTGAGTCTTTAGTGTATGTGTAAAATTTCTCTTGTGCCATGTATTGAATGGGAGTCTGATCAACTTTTCGTGTTGAATAAGAGCCAAGTGGTGTTAACGTAGTGTTTGCAAAATGATCTTGAGCTTTTCTGCATTTTTTGACATGTTCCTAATGGTGGCTGGATTGAATCCATTTGTATATGATGTTGCTCTTTCAAAAATTCCTCTTTACTTAAAAGGACATTATATAACCGGTGAATTAAGCTTCTAAATACTGCTAGTTGGTGTGAAACTGGGTTGCAACTATTTTTCTTTATGTAACTATCCACATGTGTGGCCTTTCTATATATTCCAAATTTTATACCATCTATATCTCTAGTAATTTTGAGGTCCAGGAAAGATTTTGTGTTGTTGTCTTCTATTTCAATTATAAACTTTATATGGTTGTCCTGTAGGTTTAGTAATTTCACAGAGTCTTCTTTTTGTTTCTGGGGATTATGGCAAAGATGTCATCTACGTATCTTCTCCAAATTTTGAACATGTGTGGAAAGGAATTTACTATGTGAATTTTGAAAAAGCTCATGTACATATCTGCTAAAAACAGAGACAGTGGTCTCCCCATAGTTAAACCTTGTCAAATGTGAAGTAATTATTCCTTGTGCAAATTTCCATAAGGTTAATAATGTCGCTTATTTTTGTGGGATCTATTGCAGTCTGAGTCAACCACTTCCTAATGAGTGTAGGTATTTTTTCCACCTGGATGCTGGTAAAAAGAGATTTAATGTCGAAAGAAACCATTATGTAGCCTTCAGGGATATTGTAGTTCTATAGGTATTTTATGAGTTCCAATATAAAATGTTATGAGTTTCAATATAAAATTGTTAAAATCTCTAAATTCACCAATAGAACTTCACATTTGGGAAAACATTTACATAATCAAAAACAACAATAAAGTGATTAACTTCGAAATCCCAGCTTTAAATGAAGTGTTAAAGCTCTGCACTCCTAACACCAGATGGCTGATGCTGGGACCGAATGGTCTTGAAAATGTTTCCTGTTTTTAAAACAATTTAAGTAAAGGTGAGCATAATAAAGTGACTCATAATGACCTCAAACTCAATCAGATGACACTAAGTTGGTGAAAATTACTTCAAAAGATTCTGTTACATTGGTAAATTTAGCCAAGTCTTCTTTGTATCCTGATGATCCTGGTCAGGACATTAGGAAAAACCATGCAACAATCCTTAACCAACTTACAGAGGTGGACAAAAGAAAATTTAATGACTGTTAATACAACAAAATCAAACTACCAAATCTTTTCACTAAGAAAAAAACCACTAAAAATAAAACTAAATTTTGAGGGTCAACAATTACCAGAAACAAAGGAAGCAAAGTATTTAGGAGTTACATTTGATACCAAACTTACATGGACCAAACAAATAGAAAATGTAATACAAAGAGCGGAGAGGCGCCTTTCACTGTTAAAACGTCTAACAGGAATGAAGTGGGGATGTTCCAGAACAACACTTAACACAACATATAATATATATATAAAACCATTGTTTACTTACTGCAGCGAAGTTCTTGTAACAGCAAACAAAAAAAAATTCAAATCTTTCAAAACCAAAGTCTGAGATTAATTACAGGTGCTATCAAAACCACACCAATAGCAGCTATGGAAATACTAACCAACCAATATCCCATTGAATATGAAATAGAAAAAGCAGAAATTTTACACATACACTAAAGACTCAGGAGAGCTTTCTTTCCAAAATTCAAGACATCAAGAAGGATGTACACCTTCCTAATTCAAAGGAAAACTTCATATCTAAAGTCAATCCAACACATACATTAGACATTACATATTATTTACACCTGACAGAAGAAGTTAAAAAAGTGATACTCCAACTAGTGTTCTAAAATTATTGGCATTAGAGACAATCCATACTAGATTTCCAGAACATGAATGGCTCCATATTTATACTGGTGGATCATTGATATCAAACCAAGATGGAGCAGGTGCTGGAGTCACATGTCACCTCTTTTCCTATTACAAATCTTTAAGTTATGGAACTACTAACTTTGATGGAGAAATTGAAGCAATTCGAATGGCCCTACAAAATCTGAATTTCACATTTTCAGCAAGCAGTTATTCTCTCAGATTCCAGGGCAGCAATTATAGCAATTACTTCCAAGTTGTCACCAAAAAACCAAACTATTATAGAATGTTGGAAGATGCTTGGCCATCTAACAGCACTTCAAAAACACCTAGTCTTCCAATGGATACCAGCTCACTGTGGACTGAGTGGTAATGAGAAAGCTGATTTTCTTGCAAAAAAGGGTACCAGCGGTGTACAAAAATCTATAGTTAATCTACCATTTTATGCAGCTAAAAGATTAGTCAACTCTGAATTCAAAAAAATTATTGCAAAATATTACTATGAAAAATCAAAGAATAAAAGATGGGAACTACCAAACATTCAAACAGTGATTCCTGAGTATCCTCGAAAAACAGCAGTTGCAACCTTCAGGTTGATTACAGGACATGATTGTCTGGCAAAACATTTAAACAGAATTGGGATATGTTCTTCACCACTCTGTCCTCTATGTGATCTGCAAGAGGAAATGGATCGAGGCCACCTTCAAATATGCCCGGCCAATTTTAGTGCCCCGTCCATCAGTGAAAAATATTGGAGAGCAAGAGGATTAATGGCTTCATTGTCAGAAATCCAGCATTAGCTAACAACAACAACATTAGGAAAAAGGCATAATAATGTATTGTCATCAGTCCTTGTCATGTGTGCAAATTTTCAAGTGAATCAGATGACTCTAAGTTCTTCCAGGCTTAAAAGCCCTGGTCTGCTGGAGTTTTGAGGTCCAGACGTTTCGTCCACACCTGCGGTGGACGTCATCGGTGGTGTAGTCTGAGTCTTCTCAGTGAAGGTTCAGTTACGACTGGAGGTGCCGTATTTATATGTGGGCCACTCACATGTGAAAATTGGTGAAAATTTTGTCGAAAAATTCCATTGGATATAAATAAACACATATACATACAGATGAAGCTAATATAAAGTACGTAAAAAAGAGCTGTTGGAAATATATTGCAAAATCAACAGAAAAACAATGGCAAATCTTGCAATATCAATACCATATTCAGCGGTAATCATCCAAAAGGAATCTACATTGCCCCTCCCCTACCATGTACATCTGCTCTATGGGGACAGTGGGGAGATGGTACGGTTAATTTAGGTACCGCCAAAGCAAACCTGATGTTATTGGGTGAATGCTGTACAGGTACCTGCATACAAGGGAGTAACTGGCAAAGTGGGGACTTGGCAAGCAGCCTGAGACCTAAGTGTTACTGGAAGAGTTACATACAGAAGGCAGGAAGTTTGAGGTGAAGTGTTATGCTTAAACTGTGGCATACATCACCTGAGTTGTGGCTGCAGTTGGAGAGGGAGCTGCTATGTCCTGGGGCTGTGTGGGCTGTCCGTCCTGAAACAAATGTACAGTAGACTCTGATTATGTATGGTTAAATCTTTATTCTATGTACAGGAACATATCTGTGTATATCTATGGAAGTTAACTCTTTGTATGCTTTTATTTAAATTTATGTATTCATTTTCTTTATGTTTTCTTTTATTTATATTATTTTTAACTTCTTTTTTAATTTAATGATAGATATTAACTATATTTACAAGGCTTTTGAGTGCCTTTGACAAATGGAATAGCTAGAGGTCATCATAAATGGGGTTGCCCGGTCAGCCCTATCCATCTTGAATGGGAGTGCCATCGATCTGGTGACTTTGGGCCAGTGTTCTATCTTATGGGTGCACTACTGCAAGGTTTGTTATTGTTTCTGCAATGTGCCTGTTGACCAGAATTGTTCTTTCAAAAAGTGATTAGACTTGCTTGTGCTTATTAACATTATCAATGGATAATGATGCTGGCTCTTATAGCCGTGGTCACTAAAGCATGTGTCTGACACTCTGCCAGGCAGAAGGCTAGAGGTTCAAGTTCTGTCTTGGGCATCGGTGTTTGTGTGTGTATTTGTATTTATTTATCTACTGATTAAAATTACAATAATTATTCATGGCATTGTTAAACATACAATGTAGGTATAAATACAACAATTAAATTATCCTTACATATATACATATTTACAAATTACAACAACAATATACCGTAAGTAATATGTACCTATAGGGTATAAGTAAGAGAGAGAGAGAGAGAGAGAGAGAGTGTGAGTGTGTGTGTGTGTGTGTGTATATGTGTATATGTGTATCTATATGTGTGTGTGTTTGAACTTAATAGAGATATACTCTGTTCATCAAGAGATTAGAGGAGATATAAACAAAGCACCGGTTTGTATCACTCCGCGGCCACGTGCTTTCACAATGACGCAACACGGTTACCTACCGCTACGCGTGAGTATAATATGCATTTTACACTACTAAATGCTATATTTACTTGATCCAAATAACATGTAGCACATGGAAATTAACTGCTACTTACGCCATCTCTGTCCACAATAACACTTTTTCATTTCCTGCTCACAATCTCGAAACCAATCTCCAGAAGCAGCTTGTGGAGGGAGGTTAGTTTTAAATCTGGAAGATCGGGTTCAGAGTTAACTGCCAACAGCACTTTGTCGGAATATTTCTCGCAGAACTTGTTAAATACGTTCAATATTGCTGTCTTTTTACCACTTCGCAACGGTTTGCCGCGCTCATGTTTCACAACATTCACTTTTTCCGTCATGTTACGTTCGTGCTGAATAATGCGCGCGCAGATTGAATTAGGCTGGTTACAGATTCACTTAACTGCGTATTCTTACACTTTAACTATGCTTAGTACACTTAGTTCATGCTTTAGCAAACATTAAATGACATTTCAGACCTCAGTAAGAGTATTTCTTCAAGGGACTATTTACACGGCGAAAGCATCAAGAGGGCGCGCTGTGGTCAAAACGCACGTGGCTTTGTTTACGTCTCCTCTAATCTCTAGATGAACAGAGTATAGTCATCTAAAATAGTTAAGGAAGGAAACAAGGTATGCGAGTCATGAAACTGCTGCAGTTTTTTTATGGGAATGTAACCGTAGCTATGAAGATTCTTATACTTCCTCTGGAAGAAAGCAATATTGAAGAGAGCAATAGTAGTAATAGTAAATGCTTTTTAGAGAGCACCATATTTTTATGTTTTGGCAGTCACATCGCTCTCTCACAACCCCCAGAATGTCTGGAGGACCACACCTGTCGTTGGTTTACAGGTCTCACCGACCTGACCAGGAGAATTATCAAAATAAATTCACCAACCATATCCTCTGATTATTGCCAATCAGAGGACGTATTACATGCCATAGCAGGTCAGCATGTTAGGGGTTAATATTTTATAGAGAAATTAGAGAAATGGAGAGGTTGGAAAAATAAAGACTCCCTAGCCCTTGGGAATCCTAATTGCATCAGGGTCAAAAGAGAACAAGAGATGACCAAGTTTATTTATTTTAAAAGTTCCTCTATTGAATAGAGATCAACGAGCTTCAAGTGATTGTAATGCTCTAGTTTAGTGTATGAGAGACAGAGAAAGTAAAGAAAGACTCTGAAAGGCAAGAGCAAGGTTATGAGAAGAACAGTTGTGACAGTGATAGCACAAAAGACTATAGACTGTGTTAACGATGAGGAGAAAATTGTGTATTTATGGTAAAATTTTAGTGATAGAAAAGTAACTGGAGTTTTGTTACAGTATTCTCTATAAACCTACAATGAAATTAATAAATCACTAATGAAGGTGTATCGCATTAACAAAAACTACACAGAACAAGAGTGGATAGAAAGAGGGAGAGAGGATATCTTACAAACAAACTCACAGATGCATGACCAACCAGATAATATGAACAAAAATTTCTGTAAAGTCATCCTAGAAACCACAAAAAAAAAATATTTCTTGTGGAAGAATTAAAAATTTCAAACCCTTTTGGAACCCCCAGTTAGAAGAACTGAAAAAGCAAAGGGATAGCTAGAAATACTACAATCTATCCTGGAAAACCACTGTACCTGCTGAATGGCAAAAAGCAATAATTGTCCCACTCTTGAAGAAAGATAAAACAGCATCAGAAATAAAAAATTATAGACCAATAGCTCTTACTAGCATAATAGCAAAAGTGATGGAAAGAATGGTGTCAAACAGGTTAAACTGGTTTCTAGAATCACAAAATTTAATATCCCCATGTCAAGCTGGATTCAGAGAGTTCCACTCTACAAATGAACAAGTCTTACTTCTCAGTCAAGAAATCAAAGACTCCTTCAATAGAAAAGAAGATAATGTATCAGTATTTATTGATTTCCAAAGTGTGTATGATTCTATATGCAGAACAAAACTACGAAAGAAAGTAAAAAAAATAGGGATACAAGGTCCAATATTTTCATGTCTATGTCATTTCCGAACACAATGCTTTATTGCTACCAGATATGGAAGAAATATATCTAAATACAAACAAGTACACTATGGCTTACTACAAGGCGCAATGCTCAGCACTACACTTTTTAATATATTTATTAACGATCTGCTACAACAAATAAAAGAATCAGGTGTGAAGTGTGCACTTTTTGTTGATGACTTAGTAATGTGAACTTCAAAAACAAAGAGCAAAAGTACAGAACTAGAGAAAACCATGCAACAATCCTTAAACAACCTACAAAAGTGGACCAAAGAAAATTTAATGACTGTTAATACAACAAAATCAAACTACCAAATCTTTTCACTAAGAAAAAAACCACTGAAAATAAAACTAAATTTTGAGGGTCAACAATTACCAGAAACAAAGGAAGCAAAGTATTTAGGAGTTACATTTGATACCAAACTTACGTGGACCAAACAAATAGAAAATGTAATACAAAGAGCAGAAAGGTGCCTGTCACCGTTAAAACGTCTAACAGGAATGAAGTGGGGATGTTCCAGAGCAACTCTTAACACAACATACAATGCATATATAAAGCCATTATTTACTTACTGCAGCGAAGTTCTTGTAACAGCAAACACAAAAAATTCAAATCTGTCAAAACCAAAGTCTGAGATTAATTACAGGTGCTATCAAAAGCACACCAATAGCAGCTATGGAAATAGTAACCAACCAGTGCCCCATTGAATATGAAATAGAAAAAGCGGCTCTTATTCAACACAAAAAGTTGATCAGACTCCCATACAATACATGGCACAAGAGAAATTTTACACATACCCTAAAGACTCAGGAGAGCTTTCTTTCCAAAATTCAAGACATCAAGAAGAATGTATACCTTCCTAATTCAAAGGAAAACTTCATATATAAAGTCAATCCAACACAAACATTAGACATTACATATTATTTACACCTGACAGAAGAAGTTAAGAAAAGTGATACTCCAACTAGTGTTTCTAAAATTATTGGCATTAGAGACAATCCATACTAGATTTCCAGAACACGAATGGCTCCATATTTATACTGATGGATCATTGATATCAAACCAAGATGGAGCAGGTGCTAGAGTCACATGTCACCTCTTTTCCTATTACAAATCTTTAAGTTATGGAACTACAAACTTTGATGGAGAAATTGAAGCAATTCAAATGGCCCTACAAAATCTTTTGTACAGAATTTCACATTTTCAGCAAGCAGTTATTCTCTCAGATTCCAGGGCAGCAATTATAGCAATTACTTCCAAGTTGTCACCAAAAAACCAAACAATTATAGAATGTTGGAAAATCCTTACCCATCTAACAGCACTTCAAAAACACCTAGTCTCCAATGGATACCAGCTCACTGTGGACTGAGTGGTAATGAGAAAGCTGATTTTCTTGCAAAAAAGGGTACCGGCAATGTGCAGAAATCAATAGTTAATCTACCATTTTATGCAGCTAAAAGATCACTCAACTCTGAATTCAAAAAAATTATTGCAAAATATTACTAAGAAAAATCAAAGAATAAAAGATGGGAACTACCAAACATTCAAACAGTAATTTCTGAGTATCCTCGAAAAACAGCAGTTGCAACCTTCAGGTTGATTACAGGACATGATTGTCTGGCAAAACATTTAAACAGAATTGGGATATGTTCTTCACCACTCTGTCCTCTATGTGATCTGCAAGAGGAAATGGATTGAGGCCACCTTCAAGTATGTCCGGCCACTTTTAGTGCCCCATCCATCAGTGAAAAATATTGGAGAGCATGGGGATTAATGACTTCATTGTCAGAAATCCAGCATTAGCTAACAACAATAGTTCCCCTGGGTGTGGTACAGAACAAGGCATATTATTGAACTCCATTTAAGCTTGTTGAGATATTTATTTGCACCTTTGTAAAATAACACAATTCCTGAACTGTTATACAATCACAATACTTTTTCTTTATACTTCTTCACAACATTTGCCACATCTGAAGTTATATTGTATGATTTAGTGGAATAGGCTAAGAACGGCATCTATCTTCCTAAAACTAGACAATCCAAGCATAATACAATATATACTTCAATTTCTTGGAGTACCACCTAGAAATACCATCTTTCTTATATGGACACTTCGATCTGAGAGTATTAAACTATATCATTTCCAATTTCTCGGAGCCTTGGCATCCATCTTTCTCAGACTCGTTGATCGAAAAAGATCGAAAAACTGGTACATTGCTGTGACAATAGAATTCAGATATTGTCTTGCTTTACAATACTTTCTTATGACATCATCTGATGACATCATATTTTGCATATTGTACTTGATTATCTCAGACGTGCCAAGAAAATAGTGTCGATTTATATTTTTAACACTTCTAAAGTTATATTTACACAAAATCATCATTGATTATACAAACATAATTGAGATTTAAAAGTTGACAATAATTATTACCTTAATAACTTGATAATTTTCTAGATAACAAAAAAATAATGCTGAATAAACAAAGTCAAGTTCATGTTTGTTTTAAATATTTCTGGAGAATCATGTAACAGAGGGTCCAAATAATGTCTCTCTTTTTACAAAATGAATGAATATATCTGCTAAAGCATTCAAATAAATTTGTCCTTTCCCCAGCATGCCCCTTTTCCACACCCAAACCATTACATATTCCCTGAATCAAATCAGTCCCATGATACACTACTTTATCCTTCATTACTGCAGAAAAAGAAATAAAGAAACAACTTGAAAGGTAAAATAGATGGGTCTTGTATAAATCTTGTTTGACTTTTTATAAGTCACTTCATATATAGCAGCAAAATCTTGTTATTGCACCCCTAACACCAAATGTCAACAAGATCAGTCACACCAGGAAGAGGGAGCAGGAAGAAGAGACCTTTAGAAACCTAAAAGCTGATGATGTCAAATGACCTTGAAAATGTTTAATTTTCCAACATTTTAAAAGTGAAGGTGAATGTTAATAAAACGAGTGACTCATAAAAACTCAAATATGAAGAATACTTCATGTTAATATTTTTAAAATTTAATAGTACAATTCTGATTAAATCTCACATCAAATATCTCCCATGAGGTCTCCCAGATTTTTATTTTCATTTAAGCGCAAATCTTTTCACTTGGATTTTGACAAAATGGAAAGACCCTATATCCATGTACTAAAGCTGGCAAATCTATCACTAAAATTGTTTCTTTCTTTTGTTTAGTTCCAATTACATGAAGTAGTGGTAACTTTGTTTTATAGTTTTTTTTGGTATGTGTATGTGAAAGAGAGAGGAGAGGCCGGGCGGAGAATAGCTACTGGATTGCACTGTAATGCTATCTGATACACAACTGCTGAGACTTTACATTGTGCCACTATCCCCAACCACTATTAAACATTTTTGCAGCTACCTATGTAATATAATGTGTATAAAATAGCCTAAAGATTGGGCCCACTTAAAACAAACCTGAAGGATGTCATTCAGCTTCATCCGCCAAAATGTATCAAAGCGGTCCATCCATTGTTTCTCTGCCAAAGAAAGTTTCAGATTGCCTCGGGTCCTTAAGAACTCCCAATCTTGTTCTTTGAACACATCAAGAGCTTTGACCTGAAGATGAGACTTTAGATCCCTAAGTGCACTGCGGTGTTCTTCTTCTTCATACTTGTACACTCTACTAAAGGCAACGTGCAACTTGCATGAAGGCCTTTCATTAAGAAAGTCAATCAAACGTTCACAACATTCACTGCACGGAGATAAACTTCCATAAAGCTTCAGTACTTCTACATTGCTGTAATGAAAATGTCCAATTTCATTCAGACAGAATTTCAGTTTCAATTTAACTATGATAGTTCGATGCTACATACAGTTGTGGATGAAAATATTGGAACAGATATATGTTTGAGCTGAGTAATGCTTAATGCAGGTTCAGAGGTATTTGTTGCTTTAATTTTGAATTGTTTTCCCCCTTTCCTACCCTACAATTTTATTATCTAGAAGCACATATTTAAAATATCTTCCTATAGGGAAGAAAATTTGCTTATTTGTCATTCGATGGCTTCCTGCTAGGACTAAAGAAAGTCATGGATAGCTATATGTCATAAGTTTTCTTGTTCCCTGCTAATTCCTCTTTTTATCAAGAGACAGTGACTGTTGTCTTTATTTTGTTGTGTAGTTAACTGCAGTCAAAATGGGATGGAAAGGAGTGCAGACAACCCAGGGAGTTTGTAACAATGTTGTAGGTTATTTCATAAAGGTAAAGCTTAACTGTGTAGAGATGACAGTAATACAAGGAGCTAAACTGTATTTTTTAACATTGTTCAGCATTACAGGAAGTGCTGCATAAACCAGAACTGGGTGTGGTATGAGGGTTGTCTATAAAATAAGGTTCCCAAGGGTCCGCAGTTGCAAGCAATGCTGTTACAGAAGATCTGGCAACACTGGCATATAGCTTGGTTCTCCCTCTCCCAGTACACCCCCCTGTGAGCTGTCTGTGATGCTCATTCTTGGTTTGGCAGCTGTTAGAAATAGAGCTTCCATTCGCTTCTTCCACCAGGTGCAAATTATGCTTTGCGATGCCTTTTTTGTGTGAAAAAAGCCTTCACTGGTGGATATTCATTCCCAACTGTGTGAAGTGTACAGAGAGCAGTGTATGAGCATACAACACATGCACAAATGGTGCAGAGAACTCAAAGACGGATGTACAGACATCCATGATGACCAATGTTCTGGACGGCCATTGGTTTCGGACAAAATGATTGTGAAAGTGGAAGAAGCAATGTTGAAAGATCGAAGGGTGATGGTTCGGGAGACCTGTGAGATGATTCCTGATGTCAGCAAGACCTACATTCACAAAATTTTGACAGATCATTTAGGGTATACCAAGGTGGGTCCCGAGAAGCTTACGAAGGACCACAGACAAAAATGTGTTAAAGTGGGCCATGAATTTCTTCAAGCTTACGACCAATCCCATCAACAAATTTGGATGGGATACTGTCAAACACCCTCCTTACAGCCCATAACCTAGCCCCAAATGACTACTATCTCTTCCTTGACTTGAAGAAACACCTGGGTGGAACGCATTTCAGAACCAGAGAGGAACTAAAAGAAACTGTTTTAAGCTATCTTCACAGTGCAGCGGGAGAGTTCTATGATGCAGGTGTATAAAAGATGGTAAACCACATGCAGAAATGCACTAATCAGAATGTTGATTATGTCAAAAAATAGGAAAGAGTCTATTATATTCCTTATTATATTCCGCATTTATTCTAAAACTATTTCAATACACGAACTTAAAGGAAATCCTCCTTAAAATTAAATTACAATTCAACAAAACGAAAATTTATTTAAACAACACAAACTTGCTTTCCAAAAATGTATTATTCAATGTCAATAAATATGTTTTTCATTGTGAAAAAACATTGGGAACCTTATTTTACAGACAACCCTCATACAAGCGGAGAAAAATCTAATGGTCTCTGCTCAGGTGGAGTACCTAAGTAAGCATATTCATGTTAGGACTTCGGAGAATCCTGAATATGTACAATTCCTGAACCCCCAGATGTAAGCCATCTGTGACTAAGGTCAGCCAGGGAAAGCATTTACAGTTTAAAAATGAATATGTAGCCTAAAGTATTAATTTTTCAGATAACATACTGTGGTCAGATGAGAGCAAATTTAACATCCATTCAAATGTTGGGCAAATACAAGTGTGAAGAAATACTAATACTGAATGGAAGCCAAAGAATATGTGAAACATGGCAGCAGAGGAGTAATGGTGTGGGGTTGGAAACCTCATATTTATAGATGGCAATATGGATTCGCTTCAGTATAAAGCATGTTGCTGAACTACATCAAGAGCAATGTTGAGAAGTTGGGCTTAAGAAACTACTTTTTCCAATAGGATCCTAAGCACACATCACAACTTTTTTGGTTATGAGTAGTGTACAGGACACTCCATACCTTAAAACACCACCACAATCCAGAGACTGCAATCCAAATGAGCAGAGCAGAAAAGAACCTGAAGGCCATTTGTGAAAATACTATGTAAGATCCAAAGTACATCCGAAGGAAGTTCTCTTGCAAGAATGGGAAAATATCACCTTGAAATTTACAAAAAAGCTATGTTCACTTGAAGTGCAATATGTTATCTTCAGTTTTTGCAAGAAAGTAATACATAGCAAAATAATGAATTTCTTAAAATACTCTTGTTCCAATACTTTTGTCAAGTTGAAACAAGTTAGTTTTATTTCTAAACATTTAAGATAGAGTTAAATTCCCTTTCATTAATTATTAGTATTACTATTTAGCATAATAAATAAGGATATATATCACAATTTGCATTTCCTTCAGAAAATTTAGAAATGCACTCCAACATGCCCTGTCAAAATTGTCCTGTTCCAATACTTATGTCCATAACTGTAGATTCATAAAATTTCCCTATTGCCTAAGCATGAATTTTACTTCTGTATAAAAAATATCAAATATACAGAATGAGACACTTTAAAGCATTATCTCCTATGCTGTAACTGATATGAGAGCCTGTTTTCACTGAGGACATAAAGGGCTCAACAAGTAACCTAACTTGTTCAGGAAAAATACGAGATGTAATAGCTCTCACAGAACTTTTTCTACCTACTAATTAGCAAGTCCTCAGATAAGTATCCATTAAATGTTGTGCTATTTACACAAAAATGTATTCTTTTGTCACCGTTCTGTTAATGATCATAAAGGTTTGCATAAAAATTGTTTTAAATTATGCAATATAGACTCCTTTGCTTGCATGATGTGAAGACACAACTTAGCTGTTTTAATTCCACAAGCCAATATTTGTTACTAAGGAGCTTGAATGGAAGAAAAGAGGATATTATTTTCAAATACATTCCATTAGATGAAGTACTTCAGATATGGAGAATGTTAACATACAACAACAAATATTTTGAGAAATAAAAAATAATTTTAAAAACTCTGATGTGTTGCACTCACATGACTTTCTCTACTCTTGTACTAACCATTCTTGCAAACTCTTATTCTTCTATCTTCTTCATGTTAGTTCAGATAAATATTTGCAGAAATTATCTTATTGCTTATTTCCTTGTAGGTGCAAGTGTAATATGGGAATACAGTAGTCCTTGGGCAATAGTCAAATCTTTTAAAGCTTTGAGAAGCCATACTCTTTGCATGGCTAATATATAAAAAAAGTTAATGATCTTCCATTTGACAAAAGTTTAAGTATTCCAAAACTCACACAAATAGCAAGGAATATGTCCGAATTGGTTCACTCTACAAAAAAAAAAATTATTTGGACATAAATTCTGTGTGTTTTAGCAAGATCAACATTTTTTGTATAGCAAGATTATGGTCTATCTCAGGGACTGCCAACTGACATGCACAGTGTGCTTATACAGTTCCCACGGTGCCGGCATGCCTGGTCATTGCTGGCGAGTGCGAGGGAGATATGCCAGTGGCGTTCCGTAATCTGCACTTGTGTTACCATTAAATAATTAAGGACAGGGTAGTAGTGTATAATACATGGTTTAATATGTCTTTGGTACCTGTTATTAAATTATAGATAAAACAACCCAATACCAGTAAGATCATTATAGCCTTCAATCCTATACATACAACCAAATGATGGCATATAAAAGCAATATTTTTAACTGTAAGAACGAAACAGTACTTTGTGGAAATTAGCACAATTTTGATCCTGAAACAATTGAAAAATATAAAATAACAAAAGAATATTTACTATACAGTGCTAATGTTACACAGAATACTTCATATTAAACAAATATACACATTTCAATTAAGAATTTTATACATTCAGCTTTCGGTAGACACTCTTGCCTTCTGACATCTTCTGGTTTTCATAATATTCGCCACATTTGGAGACAGTGAAACACAACTCTGAACCCTTAATGCACACTTCAAGTTATGATCACTGATGTTGGCTTCTCTGAGGGTTTTAATGCGTTTCATAGCTGAAAATAAGGATTCACATACATAGGTTGAACCAAACATTGCAATCATAGATGCCACACGCCTATGCAATCGAGGGAATCTTGATTTAGGAAATCTCCTGTAGAAATCTAGCAAACTTCCTCTGTTTCTGTAACTGTCAGCTAACTCAATGTCACATTTCAAGGTGATAAGCTCCAGTTGAACATCTTTGGGAGTAACATCAGTATTCATGCTAAATGGTGTAGCGAATAAATCAAAATTCATTTTTAAGCCTGTGAGATCGTGAAATATTTCATCAAACTCACGGGAAAGTATGTGCAGATTTTCAACATAACATCCCACTTCTAGGGAATCACAATCATGGATCACACTTTCCAACCTGGGAAGATGACAAGGACGTCGTCTTTGACAGTTGACGTTCCCATAATGAGAGCATATTTTTAAAAGCTTCAATGCTACTGAACATATCTCTGATTAACTTTTTTCCCTTGAAGTGAAACATTCAAAGTATTCAAATGTTTACTTATATCGGCCATAAATGCAAGATCACATTTTCACTTAACATTCGCGAACTCTTCAATAGGTTTTCCGCACATTTCTATGAACATACGTATCTCACCCAATAATCCAAAGAGTCTGCTTAAAACCTTGCCTTGACTGAACCACCTAACTGCTGTATATCACCATACTCATGCTCCAAATCCTCTAAGAAGCTTTTTGATTGTCTGTGTTTTAGACCGTGGGACCTCAGTTTGTTTACAATCTTCACAACCAGACTCATTACATTGTCTATATTCAGTGTTTTGGCACATGTTTTCCTGATGAACTGTGCAATGAACTGCTGTTATTTCTTTTGCTACTTTATTTTTCAGGAGGGCCACAAATCCGTTGTGCGAACAAACCATAGTTGGGGCACCATTGGTGGCTACCAACATGAGTGTATCCCATTTAATCCCTGCATTTTCCACAACATCTACCACACAGTTCAGAATGTCCGATCCTGTTGATGTGCCTTTTATTGGCAGCAGATCTAGCATTTCTTCCACAACTTCCAAATTTTCATTTACTTGGTAAGTCAGTGCTCTCATCAATAGTAATAGAGAATGCAACAAATTCTCTTGCTCTTTCAATAATTTATGCGTAAATGTTGTCCGCCAGATCTTGAATTCTGCGTGAAATAGTATGAGGTGACAGACTGACACTCTCCAACTGGTGAACACTGGCAGCTATAAGCATACATTGTTTAATAAGTGGACCATCAGAAAAACTATTAGATGATCTGGCAATTTCTAGTACTATTTCGTAACTCACATAAACTCAGGTTTTTGCCATTCTGCCATCCCCTTCATCCTGTTCCTCTTCCTGCGATGTGATCTTTTCCCTGAGCTTTTGTATCTCTGCAGTATGTCCTTATTTCTCTAGGGCCAAATATGCATTAGCATGCAATGTATTAAAACTATCGCTGAAGATTAAATCGTTTCAGCACTTGCAATTTTTTCAAGCAAATTAAGCAAATAGCACCACCGCTACATTCCATGAAGTACTCAGGTTCCCATTCGGAATTGAAATAATGTGTCGGCATGGGTGCCCTTCGCTTTAATGAGTGCCCTTCCATATCAAACTGACACTGAAGTACGGACCGCCACTGCTAAGAGAGACAAACCGACCGCTACCACTGCGAAGCAGTATATTTGGGATTGAAATAAAGTGTCGGCATGGGTGCCCTTCGCTTTAATGAGTGCCCTTCCATATCAAACTGACACTGAAGTATGGACCGCCACTGCTAAGGGAGACAAACCGACCGCTACCACTGCAAAGCACGAACTGAGGCAGCAGGGTGCTTGTAGCCCAGCACATGCACCGCGGCAAGCGAGTTGGCTGTGGCTGGTCTATCTCTAACGGTTTATCAGTTATGCAAAAGTCATCCAGAGTAAACAGGACTACATAGACAAAGCCAGAAAGTTCAAAACATACATTTCCTTTGCCATAACAGTATCTTAAACTTGGCATTTTAATCAAAATCATTAGAGCCATTTTTGAGAAAATCAAAGTTTTCGAAAAATTTATCATGCAAAGAGTAATTTAGGGTGCAACAATTTTCTTCAAAACCTTCGTGTCGTATTCTCAAAAGATTTTAAATCTCCAACTTTGGTTTTTAACCGACTTTTTGTTTTTGAGTTATGCTGTCCAGACTGACAGACACACACACATGCATGCACACACAAACACACATACAGACTTTTTCTAAAATACTTTATTTGGATTCAGGGGCCTAAAAACATATATTTCCAGCGAAATCTTGACATCGAATTTTTGGGTGGAACACAATACTTCCTCTTATACTTATACATAGTAGAGAAAGTAAAAATCAACAGCAAATTGTAATTAATGTTCCTCCACAGAATAGCCATATGCAGGACAGGATTGAAAAAGGTAGAGTGAGACTGAAAAATTCAATGCCATGATCCGGATTTGAACCATGGATCTACCAGCTACCGTCCGTTTGCTCTAACCAAAAAACTATCATAGTCAACTTGCTGACACAGCAGCTGGATGGTAACCAGTAGATCCATGGTTCAAATCCCGGTTATGGCATTGAACTTTTTAGTCTCACTGTACCCTTTCCTAACAGCAATTTGTCTATACTATTTTTCTGTAGCACATCTTAATTTATTTTCTTGCTTTTCAACTTACAGAACATTTTTCCACGTAAACAGATCTTTGAGTTGGAAGATCTATTTGAAAAACTTTGGCTTTCATCTTTAAAGCAATGTAACCAAGAAAACTAAAAAAAAATATTTTTTTTTTCTAATTTTGCATACAAGAGGCTGAAAGTGTTGGGAGATATATGTTTTGAAAGTTGCAAAATAGTCTAGTTTTTAACATGTAAGTACAGTAGAACCCCACTAGTCTGAATTAATTGGTGGTATGGTCTGTTTGGACTTGAAAATGCTTGGATTATCCGAAAAACAAAAACAAATGTATATAAATTCAGTTACAATAATAGCAACTACAAGGTAACATAGTGTTACAAGTTGAGGAAGTGGTATTTTGGTTACCATGCACAGCCAGCTCCAAATGTTTTCCCATGGACAAGAGGGTGATGGGGAAAAAGATGAACAGTGTTCTTATGAACTACTTCCACCTGGTCCGCACAGCCCAACGATGGCTTAGCCAGAGTTATTTACTTTTGTGTGTGTTCCTCTGATGTGTGGTCAGCGGGGAGCAAACAAGAAATTAAACAATTAATTTTATTCTACCCAAACAAAACACATTAGCACATTCTTTTCCATCTGTATTTAAATAATCCACATTGCTTCTTGTGGTAGCATTAATGACATTTAAGAAATATGCTTAAACAGTTCCTTAAACAAAGATAAGGCATATGATGTATTTCTTGTTACTAATAACAAAACAACAATAACAGCCATAATAATAACAACAATAATAGTAATGATGATGACAATAATAGTAATTAATAATAATAATAATAATAATAATAATAATAATAATAATAATAATAATAATAATAATAATAATAATAATAATAATAATAATAATAATAATAATAATAATAATAATAATAATAATAATAATAATAATAATAATAATAATAATAATAATAATAATAATAATAATAATAATAATAATAATAATAACAATAACAATAGATAATAATAACAACAATAATAATAACAACAACAACAATAAATAATAATAATAATAATAATAATAATAATAATAATAATAATAATAATAATAATAATAATAAAAAACAATAACAATAATAATAACAATAACAATAATCATAGTCATAGCCATAACGATAACGATGAGGAGGATGAGGATGATGATGATGATGATGATGATGATGATGATGATGATGATGATTTGCATGATATCCACTGAAGAAGAAATCAGGTTGACTGCACGGCGAATTGCTTGCTTGACTTCATCGCTGCTACCTCGGACTGAGGGGTGAACAGCGTGCTGTGGTTCAGTATGACAGCTGTACCGTACAGATAGGGAGTGTTATTTTCTGTGCGATCCGTGTTTACATACGAGGTGAATAATGTCTTCAGCTTTAGGTGATGGTAAATTAAATAAGTTATTGGAAGAATTTGGAAGAAATAATTTCGTACTGAATGGCGATACGATACACTGTAAGTTATGTTATTCACAAATTAGAGATTCCAAGGAGAAACGGAAATTGTTGAAGCAACATTGTAATACCAAAAACAAAGCACTTGTTGCAGCATCAAAGAATAAAGAACACGACCATTTGTCACTTCAATCGGAGTTTTTTTAAGACATGTGCAAAATAGATCATGTAAAATCATGTAATGATCCTGGCTACGCTACAATGGTTCATATAAAAATTGGTTTACAACAGTTAGACAAAATATCATCTACGTATGACGAACACAATGCAAAATATCTTACGTTTGCTCCCGTTACATCATGTGACGTTGAGAGAAGTTTCTCGCTGTATAAACATTGTTTAAATGACAAGTTTTACTTTTGAACAATTTAAAAATGTATTATTGTTCACTACAATGTTTTTGAGAAACGAATAGATGACGATATGACCTGGTGTAAATAAACTAGAGCTTCTTACACAGCCCTGCCCTTTTGTTTACATGTTCTGAACTCCTGTGCTACGCCGTCTGCCAGTCACCACGGAGCGTGTATAGTACGAGCGCGCAAACATTGTAAGCGATGGGATATTTATCCTCCCTCTAGTCATTACCTACTGCCTTCCACACAGTTTAAGTATTTACGGCAAAATCATCAATACAAACTAGTATTGCATTTATCTTAGTAAAGCACGCAATCGTAATCCAAGAAACAAACATAAACAAAACACAAAGATCGCATTATTTACGATTAATCAGAGCTTTGGTATTCAAAATTAGACCGACGAACTTTTACACCAGAGAAATGGCTGATGTCTTTGAGAGAGTACGGCAGAATAGGACACGCCGATGCACTCTTTGTGTTAATCGCAATGGGCGTGCGTTCCAACATTTACTTTGTATAGTAAAGCTGTGATTAACTGTAAGCAATGCGATGTTTGTGTTTTGTTTTTGTGCTCTATGTTTGTTCTTGGATTAAGATTGTGTGTCTTACTAAGATAAATGCAATTATAATTTGCATTGTTGATGTTGCCGTAAATACTTAAACTAGGTGGGAGACAGTAATCTATGACGTTAGCTCGTCTAGCGCTTAAACGAAGCACCGCAGCAAAAAACTTTCCTTAGCACAAAAGGGCTAAAAATAATGTTATCTATCAGCTCCCAAAGCTTGTTGGTCTAATTTTGGGGCCCACTGTATATATGTATATATTATACATGTATATATGTGTGTGTGTCCGTGTGTGTCTGTGTCTCTCTCTGTGTGTGTGTGTGTGTGTGTGTGTGCGTGCGTGCGTGCGTGTGTGCGTGCGTGCGTGCGTGCGTGCGTGTGTGTGTGTAAAGATATTAGATGTATTCTTCTGACCTGTGGAGATAGCTGATCGCAAGTACTAGTGGCGGCGGAGCGTAGGTAGTTCAGTTTGTTTTACTATTATTAGTGGTCATTCTATAATAATTTATGATTTTTGCTCATAAATTAATACAGAACAGATGCTTGTTTGTGTAATACTGTGCCGTGCGCTACGATGTCAACCAAATAACATATGGATTTTGTTTTCGAATTATCCAGAATTTTGGATTAGCGGGGCTCTACTGTATATGAAGCTTTGTCCAAGTAAGTAAAATGAAGATTTGTAAGTAAGGGGTTGGAAGTACGACAGCATTAGTCTGAAACTCAGAGGTATTTACCTTCTAGTTCTGAAGTGTAATAGGCCAGAGTGGAATGCCTCAGATAGTAGCGTCTGTGGTCCGCATAGGGAGGAAGTGGGTTCCATAACCTTCCTGGCCCATGTTTTTTTTTTTTGGGGGGGGGAGGGGGCAAATACTGGGAAGGATAATTACATCCCCCAAATTTCTCGTTACTCCATTTCATCTCATTTCTCATTTCACTTCACCTTTCATCCTCGATGGATGTTTCAAGATTCTAAGCGTTGTGGGGTTTTCGTCATGCATGGCAGGGAATTTGCTCTCTATAAATCCTCATCCTCCGGATCGGCGAATTCTTTGGGTCCCTGGTCCCCAGGGGGTGTGTAAGTCTGTAGGAGGGAGGGGAATCTGTTGTGAATACTAGCCGCCCCCGGGGAGTTTCAACCTGTAGCTGTTAGGAACCCTGCCCTTTGCTGGCGTCTCTTCTCAGTAGTCTTCCACCTTACCCCTCCCTTTCGGGTGCACCCCTTTAGGGTCATAGGCGCAAAAGATCTTCCAGAGGTCGAGATGCTAATTCCCTCTCCATACTTTTATCATAGAGCCAATCGACCAGAGGTTTGTACAGACCAGTATGTAAACCTTCAAAATAAGGATATAAGGTATGTTAACTTTTGATAGCTTATAAATTTGCTTATAGAAGTATCCGGTGTTTGTGTATAGTGGTTAAATGGTGCATATTTATATATGAGGGGCTGAAAAATATGTAGAAGTAATGTTTACAAATTGTCACGTAGCATTTAATTTTTGTTAGGTCCCACAGTGTAGCAACATAATGTATAAACAGAAGAGATGGCCAATATTGATAACATAAGTTGAAAACAGGTGCAGGGAAACAACTTTTTGAAAGTTGTGAGTAGCCTATAACTTTTGCAAGTTCTAGGATTAATATTTCCAGAATAAACTACAGATTATCAAACGTTTTTGTTTCGTAGGAATTAAGTAAAGATATAGATTACCTTTTGCAAACTGCATATAAAACTTGTAAAGTAAGCAGCCTAAAATTTGTGCTTGGTTTGTACTTCGGTATCCAAATGACGTAGATTGTTCAAACAGTGCATTTGTACGCAGAATGTTGAAAATAAGTAAAGGGTGGTTTCTGAAGGTTATCAGATACTTATAAGTTTTGTCGGGACCTAAAGTGCAAGTTTGTGACAAGTTTCCTCTAGATCAGTTGCAGGTTTGTATCCTAATGGGTTGGAAATATTAAAGTAGGTGCTATTGAAGTCTGTAATGAAACTTGTAAGTGTGCCGGGTCCCACATAGGCCAAAAGTACTCGATAAAACCCTAAAAGTGATTAACTGCAAAGCTCAGAAAATGAACCCTTGCAACAGTGCAAGGTGTTTTTGCGGATATCTTGTGTTGGAGATTGGAGATAGCCTTCAGGGTCTTTCCCCGCAATACCAAGGCCATCTTGTATCCGATAGGAACGGTTTAATGCGTATATGGGCATCTCACTAGATAGTTCAGATTGCGGCACATACACAGCCCGTCGTTTGAGTCCCAAATACGGCATTCAATGAACCTGCCTCGACTTCTTTATTCGTATCTTACTCCTAGGAAAATGTCCACAAATAAGAATAGTTATGCTCGTTTAACAAATTAGCGCCTAACTTCGTCATGGAGCTTTTCCTCATACAAAATTGGTAACATCGTAATCTACATAAAACAATTTATCAGTAAAACCGCAATTTGTAGAGATTTTATGAACCATTCTTACCGTTATTCTTGCGTTTCTTTCTGCGCTGAAAGTATTTTAGCACAATATTCTGCTACACTGAAATTAATAAATCAAATGTACCTGGGAACGCTTTTAAAATGCTGTTATTATTACTTTATCTACTGCGTGCTTAAGATTAACTGGAGGAAGTATTGTAGTCCACCAAAAATATATGTTTGGGGCATCTTAATTCCAAACAAAACATTTTAATAAATGCCCTATATGTGTGTTTGAGAGAGAGAGAGACCAGCGTCACTCAAAAACAAAACATTGAATAAATACCAAACTTCATAACAGAAGTTCATCACCTCCTGTTATGTAAGGTGGAACAGGCAACTGCATAGGAAAATACTAAACTGTAAATAGATTACTAATAAATACCTAAAGAAAGAAACAATAGCAACATGATTTAACTATAAACAAACTACAGATAATAATTACCCCACAATAAAGTTTAAGTACAAATATGTTACAAACAGGATGCAAATAGTACAACATTTTTGGTAGAATGGATGTATTAAAACCTAAAATGGAATGTTCACATTCAAAGTTATGCAATTGAATTTAACGGGTGTTCTTTCATTGTACGAGTATCATGCATACTTTCAATCTACTCTCTCCTTTGAAATAATAGTTTGAGGAAATTCAAGTGGAGCAATATATATTTCTAAAATACAAAAAGGGCAATGCGGACAATGCTACATGTTAGTGAAAAAGAAACAGTGGTAGACAGTTATCTAAGGATTTGAATATATGTTACCCATACTTTGCATTTATGTGTATGAAACGTCATATTATATTAAAATTAATCTTAGTAGGTATAATATGTACCACAAACTCAAGATAAATTTACCTGACACCAAAAACAAAGATCAACTTCACACTATTAAGTATAATACAAGTCTGTTTGGAAAAAAAAAAAAAAACTTTTGCATGTACGTTTTCGAGATAGGTATCCGTTGTTATTGTTTGAATTTTTCAGTATTTGGTCATTTTTAAAGTACAATTTAACTGTTTCTCGTGATGTGGAAAGAGTAGGGAATTTTTAGCCCAGAATATGGTATGTAGCAACTAATGCTTAATAATTTGATTGTCGCTATTTCCTTTGAACCTATAACGAAGTGTGTAATGAAACTATTTATACAAACGTTTATAATAATTAACTTTAAGCAGGTAGAAGTATACGCTTTTTCAATAATAATTTGTAGAATATAAAAATAAACGATAACGAATAGAGGAAGTAATGTGAATGCAACACTTTTCCCCCGAGCAACCCAACTTCAGTAAAATAACCGTCCACTTATTGATAAATCTGCACCGTTTTATCTTGCACAAAACACTAGGTACGGAATTTCTGTGAAGTATTTGCTTCTCCTTTGTATACAACTATGGCTTTGGGGACCTCAAAATATGACAACAGCTTTGCTGTAAATATTAAATACCTTTTCAATTTATTTTCTGTCTCCTGCAGTCTATTCAAAATTAAGGTTTCCGAATGTGCTCCCTTGTTACCATCTGCCCCGTTCCAAAAATGGAAGTCCCTTGAAAGCGTGTCTCCGTCAGGAAACCTGAACATTGCAACAGCAATGACTATGCACCTCCCACGTGTCTCATCATCGCTACCAGGTCGGCCACTCCACAAAAAGTGATAACCTACGTCGTCATGTTCGGAACCCGGGTACAGTGTGTCGTTGCAAACATCTAAATCCGAAGTGTTATTCATATCTGTTGTTAAATCGAATATTCGTTACAAACAGTAAATTATGTGGAATATCCTAAACTGAAAGCACTGATCAACACATATGGGTCTACAGCTGACACCTTCCGCATTGCACAACACTTCACTTCTGACCCTTCTGACTGTGCTTTTGACGTTGCATTGCGCGTCAGAACCACGTGACAGAGACGTCCTTCGTGCTTAAAAAAGGCACAGCCTCCAAAGAATAAAAAATTCCCTCACTTCTAACGTGCCTTATATACGGGAACAGAATGTTGATATAAATCAGTGGCGGCTCATGACCTAAATGTAGTGTACTGTACAATAGGAAATTTTAAACATCGGAATAATTATAGCACTCACTCGACAGTGGCGAAAAAGGAAGTCCACGAGGCGATGCTTCTTATTGCAGAACCGAACAATCACTCTGGCTTTGAACCCTTCGATGTTGCAAATATAGGTATTTTCAATTGGATGCATGGCAAGGGCAATGGACTTTTCTTGTAGCATAGCGTTCTTTAAGAAAAATGTAATTGGTTTAAGGGACAACAAACGTATTTCCAGCTCAGAAATAGTCATGGGTGGGTACATTGACAAGGATTTTCAAAAGCTTAGTACTCAGTGGCGGCTCGTGACTTGTCGCAGTGGGTGAGCAGTACATTGCATCCTCTCCACCTTTACTCCCTTTCTTTCTCTGACACACACCGCACAATTTTAATTCTAAATTCATATGGGCGATTGAGGTCTTATGTTTTGCTACTTTTTGTTTTAAATGACCAATATCACAAGAACTATTATTTGTCCAGACACTATTTCTCTAACTCGTAAACAATAGGCACGGAAAACAGCTTCTCTTATAGGAATAAACCCGAAAGATTTATCTCCTTTAGTTTCGCAGTTATTCATTTCCACAGTTTCATAGATTCAAATTTCCCGCTATGTGCAGACACAACTGCATGCAACTTGCTGCAGAACACAAACATAACAAGCAGTAATAAACAATGCAACAAAATAACTATTCCAAACTGAAGTATTGGCCTTAGTAAATTACGCCATGAAGAGTAATTATAGGCATTTATAATCGCTTTAGATGTAATTGTGTTTGTAACATTAATATAATATACAAGATGGCTACATTATATTTAGAACCGTCACGTTGGCTGCCTAGTAGGTTCTGCTAAACAACGGGAGGGAAGTGCTCGTAGCAAGGAAAACAGAGGGACTTGTACGATAATGTAGTGCGCTTGCGTGGTAAGAATCGTCTTGTCGATTATGCTGCCTTAACTCGCCGTACTCTTAAATGCAAGCTTTGCACCGCTCCCTGCGTACCCCTCGCCTAAAAGCTACCTTCGCCAGTCGCAAAATCGGGTTTATGCGTTTCAGCTTGTTGACTGAATGAGCTGACATTTGGTAAGAGGGTGCGGGAAAATTAAACGAGCAAGTTCATATACGTACAAGAAAGTTGGACATTCGACTTTCTCATATGCATGTCTACACACATTCGCATGCGGAAAAAATTAGTGGGTGTGCAGTTGCGAGTATGCGATCACCCAGGAACCGCCACTGTTAGTACTTCAGAAAATGTTTGCTGAAGAGTGTTTTTGGTGATAAACAGCAGTAAGGACAGCGCTGTCTCGATATTTCTTAAATCTTGCCTTTATACAAAACAGAGATTCCCGTATGAAATCTTTTCTGTTCTATCATACTGTATGCGTGGCTAACGGTACAAGATCTGCATCAGGAAAACATCTTGAATACTCCTGAAATTCCACGAGCTAAGAAATAGGAATAACTGCTTGCTGGTGGTCCAAAGTTTGGAAACAATCATAGGCTTCTTGCACGATTCTGTCACAAACTTCCTTGGCGCCGTCATCCTGTTAGCTTTCGGCGTTCGCTTTTTACATTGTACTTCAGAGTAATTGCAATACCTACCAATATGGTCTCTAATGCGACTACCAGCTTGCACAAAAATTGTTACACTGCCGTTTTACTTTCTCTACTACGTATAGTAAGTAGAGAAAGTATTGTATTCCACCGAAAAATTCGATGTCGAGATTTCTCCGGAAATATGTTTTGAGGCTCCCTGAATCCAGAAAAGAGTTTTTAGAAAAATATCCGTGTGTGTGTGTGTGTGTGTGTGTGTGTGTGTGTGTGTGTGTGTGTGTGTGTGTGTGTGTGTCACTCTGGACAGCATAACTCGAAAATTAAAAGCCAGTTAGAAACCAAAGTTAGTATTCAATATACATGTTTAGGCTTTCACGGCCGGCGTTAATCCAGTAGAACGTTATTTCCGGGCATGTAGGCCGTGGTCCTGTCGACGTTTCGCCCAAGACTCCGTTGGGCATCTTCAGAGAGCTAATTAGAGTTAGCTAGTTATTAACCAGCCAGGAGTCTCTCTCTCTCTCTCTCTCTCTCTCTCTCTCTCTCTCTCTCTCTCTCTCTCTCTAAAGATGTCCAACGAGTCTTGGGCGAAACGTTAGATGCTTATTCCTCGACTGGACCACGACCTATAAGCCGAAACTACGTTCTGTTGGTATTTAAGCTTAATATATTTTAAGAATGCCACACGAAGATTTTGAAGAACATTCTTCCACCCTAAACCACCCTTTACATGGAAAATGTTTTGGAAATTTTAATTTTCTTGAAAATGGTTCTAACGATTTTGATTAAAATGCCACATGTTTAAGATATTTTTATGACAAATGAAATGTATATTTTGAATTTTCTTACTATAGGCTATGCAGTCCTATTTACTGTTGATGTATTTTGAATAACTCGTTAACCGTAAGAGATAGACCAAATCTTACAATACAAAAAAATGCAGGCATCGTTAAAACACAATTTATGTCCAAATGAATTTTTTTGTGAAGTGAACCATTTCGCAGATATTCCTTGTTATTTGTGTGAGTATTGGAAAACAAACTTTCGTCAAATGGAACGTCGTTATTCATTTTAATATGTTAGCCGTGCAAAGAGAACGAAATTTCAAAGCTTTAAAATATTTCACTATCGCTCAAGGCCTTCTGTATTCCCATATTCCTCTTGAATCTACAAGGAAATAAGCAATAATTTCTGCAAATGTTTATCTCAACTAACACCAAGAAGATATAGGAATAAGAGTTTGTAAGAATAGTTACTGCAAGAGTAGAGAAAGTCATGTGAGTACAGCACGAGATTGTTTTCCTTTCTTTTACAGCGTTCATTGTCCTCAGCTATAATTGATCATATAATTTGTCAGCATTAGCTGGCGAAAAAATGAAGCTAAAGTAGAAAGCCTTCTGTCTTCCAAATTTCCATAGAGTCCATTTGCTTCTGAGCTGGTGGTTTCGGAATTTGATTTTTCCAAATTTAACATCCTCTCGAGTAAATTGTTCTTTTATTCATACACTAAAGTGACTTCTCGATTTGAGACTCCGCGTTGTTCGTGATGCACAAAGGATCCTGCGTGCTGCAACCGCTTGTAATGCTGACACTCGTTGCTTTGAATAGAAAGCAGGGAAAATAGTGTAATTCTGCAATGCACACTTCTACATTAATAGATTTAGCCGGTGCACATAACAGTGCACAAATGAGCGTCATGATACTGCAGTTTAGTTATTGTTGTGCCTCACCTATTTTGCCGCTTATTATACTCACGTCATCTTACATTTGAGAGTGAGTTTGAGTAAGGAATCTTTGAATATGGCATCTACTTCTTTTAGATGCATTTAGACACCGCATCTGCAGTTATTGCTCCCGTTTAAAGAAACTCCAAAATCATTCATACGTGACACCATTTATTTGGTAGCGAAATAGCAAGATTTAATTATGTTCAAAGGCACCCATACCCTCAAGGGTAAAAGACTATGGCGCACCCCCCCCCCACAAAAAAATCACCCTCCCCTAAATTTTACTGAGGTCTCATTTTCAACTACTTACCTTATTTTTATGCATGTGGAAAGCTTCGCATACGAGCTTTCTTAATAAGTAGGATTATAGAAATTGTGATGATACCAGTACACAATAAACACTTAACAAATAACTGGAAAGTTAAAAAAAAACAATAAAGTATCGTAATATTTACAAAATAATACGAATAAAATGTTTAACAAGGCTCTGTTTTATTGATTTGTTATTCAATGTATCCGCTTGCATCCATCTAAATAGACAATAGATAAAATGTATCAACGCTACACGTTTGAGCATACTATTTCGGCGCCGCTGAGCTCCATGTACATGACCCAATACTTACAGTTGTCTTGGAAGGTTTTCAATCGTTCCGTGGACTCGAGTTCTAAGGCCCTCCGCTGACCTTACAGGAGTGCCATACACTATCTCCATACACCTGCACAGAAAATAGTCGAGAGGTGTCAGATCTGGTAACCGCACTGGCCATGGAACTGGTCCACCTCTACCAATCCATTAATTTGGATATGCAACTTTGAGTTGATTCCACAGATTTACATCAAAGTGTGCTGGAGCTCATGTCGGCTGTTTTCGCAGCTGTGTACTGGTACGTGTCGCACCTGTTGAAAAACATTACTGTACTAGAAAGTACACAAGTAATGCAGTAGGATACGCACCAAGGACTCTACTTCCCAAATAAAGTACCTTTATGTTCTTGATATATTAAACAAGAATAATGGATACCGATTGTACAAGAACTGAGTCGGAGAAGGCTTCTTCAGATTCATTGTTGTTACTGTTGGAGGATGAATCATCCACTATATCATAATAACTCGCACAAGTATTGCAGCCAATTACCCATATACAGATCAAAGTTACAAGTTTGGGTACTCAGTTTTTGACGTTGTTCTCTTTGCACAATTTTCCAGGTGGTATCGACCAAATTTATGACTGCACAATTTGCACGCACACGTGGTGCTTGGCACGAGGTATGCTGATTTCTTACAGATGATATGGTGAAACCCGCAGATCGCCATCACTGTGCATGTATGTGCCTATCTCAAAATATTCTGCTGCCCAGGATCGATCAGTCATGGTACCTATAGCATAGAATTCTGGATGCATTTCTTCTCCTTTTTTTTTTTTTTTTTTTTTTTTTTGGTCATTGATGCTAGAACTATTTATGATGCTTTTGTGTTGGGTAGGAGCATTTGCAGTCTGATATCTTCGATGAGTTAGGATGCTCTTGCTAGGAGATATACAAGCCTGGACCGCGATTTCTTTGATACTTCAATTGCCTTTTTATGTTGACTGCTTTGATCCTTTCTAGTGTGGTTGGATTTTTTGCCGTGAGGTGTGGCTAAATTTCTATAGCGTAGGTCACTATCAGCAACTGCAATGCTAATAGAGCTAATCACATTGTACAAGACTGCAATTCGTTCCCAAAATAGGTTTTGTAGCTTCTCCACTTAACGACAGTAACCTTCCCGGTCTTCCAAAGTAATAGCATCAATGCCCTGTCTCGTCTGCAGGTATTTGGACTAGATAGCTCACATTAAGTATATTTTACCCAAACTCAGCTCTGCCAATCCGAGCACTGGTAAATGGGAGTTCTATAGACACACTTAAATTAGTGTGCTATGCATATTTTAACTGTTATGGAATATTATTTTGGGGCAATTCAGCAGAAAGTAAACGAATACTCCTCATGCAAAAGAAAGTTATAAGAATTATTTCCAACGCCCATAGCAGACTCTCTTGCAAAGATCTCTTTAGAACACTGAATATATTAACCTTATCCTGCATGTATATATTCTCGATCCCAAAATTCTTTATATCCAACCGAGCCACATTTATAACAAACAATGAACACTCCCATTTGAATACATGTATTTAAACTTTCTCGTTCTGGTTATCATTACCGTAACTTTGAACCTGCCGTATATTAAGGCAGATTCTGAAAAAAATTAAGCCTCAGAACCAAGTATACCATAAGTAACCTATTAGCGGCGCTTTCATCTGCGCAAACGCCTTTTATTTCCTAACTTTGCCAACGGATTTTGCTTTCTCTACCGGTAAGTAGGGGAAGTATTGTATTCCACCCAAAATTTTGATGTCGAGATTTCTTCGGAAATATATGTTTTGAGACACCCTGAATACAAAAAAGCATTTTTAGAAAAAGGCCCGTGTGTGTGTGTTTGTGTGTGTGTGTGTGTGTGTGTGTGCGTGTGTGTGTGTGTGTCTGTCACTCTGTAGACAGCATAACTTTAAACGAAAAGTAGGTTAAAAACTAAAATTGGTATTTAAGTTCAATGTCTTTCAAGGATGCGACACGAAGATTTTGAAGAAAATAGCCCCATCCTAAACTACCCTTCACATGGAAAATTTTTCGAAAATTTGTATATTCTTTAAAATGGCTCTAACGATTTTGATTAAGATGTGATGTGTTTGAGATATTTTTATGACAAATGAAATGTATATCTTGAATTTTCTGGCTATTTTTGGTAGTGTTTAACGGGCGCTTTTACTACTACAGCACCGCAGGCGGTTACACCGATGATACATGGCATGAAAATGGAGCATTGGTGGAATGAGATGGCGGGGGAAACCGGAGAACCCGGAGGAAACCCGCCCCAGCGCCGCTTCGTCCACCACAAATGCCAAATGCGGTTACCTGGGATCGAACCCGGGCCACTTTGGTGAGAAGCGAATGGTCTAACCACTCGGCTACGGCGCGGCCTGAATTTTCTGGCTATATTCCCTGTAGTCGTAGTTACTCTGGACGACTTTTGCATAACTGATAAACCGTTAGAGATAGACCAAAACATACTACACAAAAATGTAGATCTTGCTAAAATACACAATTTATGTCCAAATAAATTTTCTTGTAGGGTGAACCATTTCGGAGATATTCTTTGTTATGTGTGTGAGTTTTGGAAAACTTAACTTTCGTGAAATGGAACATCGTTGTTCATTTTTTGTAATGTTAAGTATGCAAAGAGAACGGAATCTCAAAGCTTTAAAAGATTTGACTATCGCACAAAGCCTACTGTATTCTAATATTCCCCTTGCACCTACGAGGAAATAAGCAATAAGATAATTTGTACAAATGTTTATCTTAACTAACACGAAGAAGATACAAGAATAAGAGTTTCTAAGAATGGTTAGTATTAGCGTAGAAAAAGTCATGTGAGTGTAACACAGATTTTTTAAGTTCAACTTCTGTCTACGCAGCTCTCATCAATGGAAACAAATTGGCTTTCCTACATTGCGAAGAAGTTTAATTTTTCTTAGATACCTGCTACACCAATTTATGTGTGATTTTTCAATCAAAATTTCCCTCTTGTCTCCGCTTTTCCTCCATTTAAAGTCCAGCTGATGTGAAAATAAATGACACTTCTCTCCTAGGAAGTAGAATTTTATTCTCGTACCATCAGCAGTAGTTTGGAACAGGTAGACACTACTTTTCTTACACTACATAAAATTCTTGTATTGTTCGCCGTATTACTCAACTAAACAACATTTCTGTCCTGAGGTCTAATGCGATGTTTATCTGGCGTACGTAAATTGAAGAGGGTCCTTGTTCTTTTGGTTTCTTTCTCTTTTGATGTTTGTAATTAATGAGGGTGATACATCTTTGTTCAACAAGAGGAATGACCAGTTGGGTGTTTTTCTTTTTCTCTTCTTTTTTCTTTCCTCGACACAGGTTTCAACAATGTTAGCAACCTATTGCCAAGTTTGACCGTGTAGTGTTCTTCTTTTCCAACTGGACATATTTAAATAACTAAAGACCACTTGTATACAGCTCTAAGTGAAATATGCTGGGATACTAACGTTATTTATGGCATTACCGTGAGCCGTCGCGCGCGCGCGCGCGTGTGTGTGAGTGTGTGTGTGTGTGTGTGTGTGTGTGTGTGTGTGTGTGTGTGTGTGTGAGAGAGAGTGAGTGAGTGAGTGTAAGTGAGACCGTAGGCTTGTCAGAGAGCACAGCCAGCGAAGCCCAAAAATGCACAGAAGCACCTAACAGATACACATATTGACATCTGGCGTACAGTCGAAGGGTTCCCTCTACCTAGGGAGAGTGCGACGAGGCGACCCTAGCGGCCCGGAACGCAACTTCCAGGAAAGGATATCCAGAGCGCAAGCATCTATGCCATCTGTTCGCATCCGTGGGAACGTAGCGTGCTACCAACCAAACCTGAAAGATGACAAAGGAGGGAAATGAGAAATGAAGGGAAAGGAATCCGTGGAGAAGAGAGTCCACTCCAGCATTGGCCTAGTCATAAGGGGAAACCACGGAAAACCCCAAGTCAGAGTGATCGGTTGACAGGGATGGAACCCGGAACCTCCCGAAAGCGAATCGCACATGCTGCCGTGTCACCGCCGTTATGTGTACTCAACGTTCATTAAGAGTGAGAAATAGGTTGAATGCTCTGATTGTAGGAAAACCTATGCATTTAGTAAACATTTGCGGCGACATGTTTCGAAATGTCATCACGATAAATTAAATGCCATTGCACCTCTCCTAAAAAGTACAAGAAAAATATAATCAAAATGCAGCTTGAAGGAACAGCGGAAAATAATGTAGGTATAATGAACAAGTGACCGCCTCCGTTGCGCAGTTCGTAGCGCGCTTACCTCTGGCGCGGAGGACCCGGGTTCGATCCCCGGTATCAGCATGAGAGGTCTAGCACCGGGTGCACTCAGCCTCGTTAGGTCCCGGGGGGACCAATTGAGGAGCTACTTGATAGAAAAGTGGCGGCCCCAAGTCGTGAAGACCGCATAACTGGTGGGGAGGGATCGGGATGCTGAACACGTACCACCCTCCAATACTGCACCACACCAATGACGTCTGTATTGGGCCGAGGTGGGGGACGCAGCGGCTGGGCGGTAAGGCTTGGCTCTTCATATGCTTTAGTGTTGGGGCTTAGTTTCTTATAATGAACACATGGAATACATGAAAGACGTGTTAAATCAGAAGTACTTGAGTTCTCATCATTTTAAAACTTCAAGAGTTGAAAAGAAGAAGCTGAGGCTGCAACACGGTCGTGCTTTGTGAAAATGTGTGGTTCTCATGCCTGTGCTGACAATGCTGTAACACCTTATCATGCGTGTCATGGCTGAGTGAATTTCGTCTCCGGAACACCCCGCATATCTTTTGTGGTCAGAGGCCTTCAGTCAGGTGCGGCTATTGAAGGGAGGCTCAAGGGTGGCACTCCCCAATTAAAAACTGAAAATAATATTTTTTGGTCTCTATATGTCCGTTCTAAAGGTATACTTGTACGCAAAATACGTTTAAAATTGTTCCGTTTTCTCCTACTTAGTAGGTACGCTAATTTTTAAGATGACGGCCTGCTGGGCTCGGGTTGTGACAGCCCGGGCGCTTTGTGGTCTGTTTTCGTCGGTAACCATGACAACGGCATAGCTGTAAGGTTATCCTACTCTCTTAGTTAAGACCAACGTAGGGCTGACAAAAATGAGCCCGGTGTAATGGAATTTATTTATTTTTTTTAAATCAAATTACAACTAAGCAAAGGCTTATCTAGTAATATTTTCTTCTTAAGTAGGTTCACATGTACAGGCGAGTCTTCCAGTGAAGGCCCCCATAGTTTACACATAGTTCTTGCGGTCTCACATTAAGTCATCTGGCTTTATTCTTTTCAGTCTTCGAACTTCACAGTTAATAAGCACCTTCAACATCTCCTTGTTTTCACGGTGCTGCACTTTTAAATGATGATGGAATTTATGGAGTAGAAACTCTTGTTCTTATTCTTTCTATAGCGTTGTTAAGGTTGGTGTGAATTACCATAAATTACTTGCTTGCACGATTTTTCCCATAATTTTTTGATCATTATGAGCAAATTTGTACAACTGAATGTTACTTTTAAGTACACAGAAGTGAGCTCCAGTTGAAATTGACTGGGTTCAAATTGGAGATAGGAAAGATGGAAATGACCACTGTCATTTCAACTTCCGAGGACACGCATATACCTGAAGTACAAAGGGGATGGCATTTTTCTTTGTATGGATATTTCAGGGCTTACAGTTCTGTAACCTGCTGATTTCCAGTTAGTAACCAATTGGCTTGGCTGTCAGTTGCAGAGCAATACAGTTAAGAGAAAATGAAAGTTTGTGAACTAAAACAGGTTGTGTTTAGTTCGCTAAGTTTATCAGAAAACTTAGAGATTAAAAACAGCGGCCGACCAAAGTCTGAGCTTAATATTGTGCAAATACAACCCCAGTGTAAGAGGAGATTCTTTTACTAGAAAATTTGATATTTCATTATACGAAAAAGTTTTCTGGCTGTGTGGACGTGAAGAAAAAAACGCGCTCTTCTGTTTCGTGTGTTTGTTGTTCGGCAGTGGTGGTGATGATGCGTGGACCAAAGACGGAGTATGTGATTTGAAGCATCTGCAGGAAAAACTAAAAAAGCATGATGGTTCTTCTAAGCATAAGGCTAATGTAGTCAGTTTTCAACTTCTAGGAGCGTACAATATTAGGTCATTTTTAAGTTGTGCTTATGAGGAATCCATAAAAAAAGTACAACGAAGCAGTGGAGGAAAATCGCGAGGTTCTGTCAACGATAATAGATATAAAATGATATGGTGCATGTAATCTTCCTCTTCGCGGTCATGACGAAACCGCCACATCCAGAAATAAGGATGTGTGTTTAGAAATAGTAAGTCTTTGTAAGAAACTCAGTCCTGCTCTTAACAGCCATTTCGAAAACCCTACCGTTTTTAAAGATACTTCTAAAACCATCCAACGTGAGTTGTCAGATTGTATGCTATATGTTTGCGGGGATTTCATTTCTGATCAAATTAAACAGTCTTCTTTCCTCGCATGTATGGTTTATGATACGACGGATATATAGAACACTGTGCAGACAGTACTAGTGTTTCGATAAGAACTTCAAGGCAAAGTTTACGAGCGCTTTTGGACATTTGCAAATGTAGAATCGCATTATGCAGGTTTATCAAAGTTCATTTTGGAAAAAATGCTTCCATTGATTGGAAACTGTACCCAAAAATTAATCGCCCAGACTTATGATGGAACTACTGTATTTAGAGGTCATTTAGGTGGTGTTAATGTGAAAGTTAAAGAGGTGTATAACAATGCTCATTATATTTATTGTTATGCACATCAATTGAACAAATTAATGGAACAGGTCTCCTCTCACATTTCAGGTGTTAAAATATTCTTCCATAACATTATGGGTATCTGTATACTTTTTTCTAACTCTCCTGAAAGGACTTCTGTCTTAGAAAGAACGAATACCAAGACCTTCATAAACTAGGTGGAAGTTTTGCTCTTGATCAGTACAATCCATCTTGAAGCACAAAACCTGGCTTATAATTTGTTTTAAAAATGTCCATTCTGGAAAGTCTAAGAAATGTAATTCTGATACAATCAGCCAGGCAGCAGGATTCTTAAAATGGCTGAATGACTACACTTTCCTCTATTGGTTGAACTTCCTCAGCAAACTTATGCCTCATGTTGACGTTCTGTATGATCAGCTGCAAAAGGTAGAAACAGATGTGAAAGTACGGCAAGCAGTAAGTTGTTTTGAAAATGTAGTGCAGAAAATTAGGGACCAAATACAGTCTTCTGAAAAAAACATCTGAGGAACCACAACAAAAAAGAGATGTGGATTTCATATACAGAATTTTCATTCTACTGCAAAACAAATCTGTGACATAATTCTCTACCAAACGAGAGATAGTTTCGGATTCACAGACCACCTTTGCGGCGCAAAATTGTTTCCGCAGGCCAAATCTGAAGATTACAGAAAAATGTTACTCCTAGATAGCATTCACAATTTTTGTAAAGCTTTCGCCGATGTATATAAAGATGTACTGAAAACAGAACTTTCCGTTTTCTATTCCTGACTAGAATTTGCCGATAGTGATGTAAGTGGCTGTTTGAACATTCTGAAGTTCTTCATTTCCTTCGGTTTGGATACCACCACCTTCAAAGAAATATCAAAGTAATTAAAATACTAATTACACTGCCATGACTACCACCAAAACTGAAAGATACTTCTAAAAATTAAAATTAATAAAAACATTCTTGAGGAACTGCATGAATAAGGACAGATTGACTGCATTAGGCATGTTATCGATGGAGAAAGTGTGGGTGTCCGACATGCCTGACTTCAACGAGCTCGTAATCGAGATAAAATGTGAGAAGAGCCGTCGTATGGAGTTCCAGTTTAAATGAAAGGTAATTGCATCAGTATTTTTCTTTGGCATGATTTGACATTCTTAGCATAACAAGTCTTCATTTTAATGTAAACTCCCTGAAGTTAAAAATTCATGAGCCGCCACTGCCTACAGTAGTATAGTGTTCAGAGCAAAGAGCAATGGTTTGTATTGCAGTTGCCCATAAAAACAATTTAGCAACGCTTTTAACATGTAGTTATTCATTACATATAGCTGGCAATGTCGAATCAACAAAATCTATTTTTGAATTGTTTTGCACGAGAATTGTAGTTGTGAGGGTTTCTGTGCTTTCCAGTATCACTAATTCTTTAGTGATCTACATATGTTGGAACATAATTTATAGCGCAGGTAAAACATTATTATGAACTTGACAAAACATCTATGTTTATCGAGGTAAGTTAACGTCAATTCAAATATTATGCAATATAATATGCATTTGATACAGATTTTGGAGACACGAACGATTCTTGGGATCACTGGGCGCCCAAGTGCAAACTAGTTGCCTATAAAGTTCGTTAATAATTAGTTATGCATAGCACCAAAATTACTTCGGATTATTATAGAGCTACCCTATACTCTTCACAAGTATTTTTAGAGTAGGTATCACATTCATTTCTGCACAGGAAGTGAAACTAAGTTTCATTATGCTGAAAGAGTAGAAACTCCTGGTGCCCTCACCTACTTCCGTTGTTGGACGTTATATCACCATGTCTTTATAATAATCCTTTCATCCAAAGAGGTTAAAATGTCAATGGTATAGGGGAAACAGGTTGTCGGCAGTTCCCAAGTATTCAAAATGACCAACATCACACTAAACTGCAGGGGAAATCACACTAATAAGCAGTACTGCCAACCTAAATAATAAAACCTCAGATATCACAGGGTTAAAGTAACATGCTTTCAGGCGACAATACTGCTTGAACGTCGTTACCATACAGAACCCACGCCTTCGGCAAATCTTGTTCTGCAATAACACCTTTGGATAAAATCACTTCTGAACGCTAAATAGCGTAATATATTTGATACACTACTGTGTTGCGAACACAAAAATAACAACAGTAATGTGTTAGAATGCTCTAACATAATTCAAGACAAAACCACACATACCCGAGCAATACACTGACGTCCACACCCACAGATAATACGGCGTCTAAACAGACTCTTGTTTTGAAATCTATCCGTATATTGGTTGGCTTCCCTGCTCTGTTTAAAAAAAACTCGGAACACAACATAACGGACGCAACATCAGTTACTATGGCCGTAGATTTACCACGGTTATATTTTACGAACAGTTGGCGGTACTAATGCAGCGTAACCGATGAAGTATCACCAAATATAACCAGGCCGCGCCATATTGGGAGGAGGAGGGGGGGATATATATTAGTGCCATCTTCCTAGGAGGCGCAAAATTCGCTCTGCGACTTGTGTTGAGTGCACACACGTTACATACTGCTTGCTGATTGGAGGAAAGCAGTTCCAGTACTTCCCGCCAGGGGGCAGCAGGACAACTTCCGCCGCGACCGTGGTGGAGCTACTACGACCAACTGTGCCAGGCAACAGCGCAGAAACCGCGTGTACCCTATAAGAGGCTTGAAAAGCAAGCTTTAGGGTACACCAATAATCGATCCTGCTTTCTTGGAGGGGTGTGAGCTGGTGAATCGAGAACAGGCAAGCCCCCGACATTAAAACATTAAAACTGACCGACAGGCGAGATTGTGACAGCAGGTCCGTAGGGCCACAGCCAAGGGGAGGGGCTTTCATTCTATTCCCCGGAGTCGATAGGGCTCACATAGGCGTTTCCTTTAAGGGGGGATCCGGTCCTCTGCGACAGCCGGATGGCGACGGCAATGACACCCGACGAAAACGGGCAATTACCCGGGACTAGTTCCCAACTCTCCCCACCTGAAGTGGCAGAACCCGCGGCCAAGAGGCGCAAGGGTTCCAGGAGGAAAGCCGCGGCCCCTCAACGGGTACCACCAGCAACAACAACTGGATCCAGCAACCCACACCTCCCACTGTCTGAGACAGAGTCCGAGGGGGACGATACTGTGCAAGACGAAGGCTTCACTGTCGTTGAGCGCAGGAGGAAGCGAAAGTCTTCGCAAACCTCGCTGCATCCCCCACAATGGGCCGATCAAACACCCCTAACCAAGAGGGGCACAAAGATTCCGCCTATAATAGCGGATTCTTTTACTAACCATATCAAAATTATGAAACTCCTAGCGGCCAAATTGGTCAAGGGATTTGAGGTTCAAAGGAACCCAAGAAAGGTACATATTTGAACCTACACGCCCGAAGATTTTGAGAGGGCGAAGCAGGTATTAAGGGAGCAGAATATCCACTTCTACTCCTACTCGACCCAGCGTCCCAATGTGGAAAGACGCATAATCCGAGGACTCTCCTCTGAGTGCACAGCAGAGGAAATAAAAGAGGCCCTGCAAGAGGAACATGACATTACAATCTCAGCTGCAACGCAGCTGAGAAAGACCATTTGGACCGAGGAAGGGTCCAAAAAGGTTCCTATGCCACTATATCTATTAGTGGTGGAAAAAGTCCCAGGCCAACAAGTACAGCCCATAGACACTGTGCGCACCTTCTTCCACACTGTGGTTAAGGTGGAGCGATTCTATGGGCAAGACGGTTCAGCCCAATGCCGCAGATGCATGGGTTTCCACCATTCCAGCCAGGCATGTGAACGAAAGCTCGCATGCCTGCGTTATGCGGGGAACACCTCGTTGCAAACTGCGATAAAGGCACAGAAGAAAACGAGTGTGCCAATTGCCACAAACCCAATGTAAGTGCTTACAAGGGGTGTGAAGTGCGGCAAAATATTATTGACAACCACCGCCGCGGTCCAAACCATGTGGCACCAGTCCGCAAACGGGTGAGCTTCGCCACCGCCTTTAGCGAGGCTGAAAAAATTGTGCAGCAGGTTGAAGCTGCACAAAATGGACCAGCATAAGTACAAACTGTGCAAACTGCACCAGCCACTAGCGTGGAGGAGAAAATAGCTGTACCTCCACGCCCCTCTCGCGGAAAGCGAGAAAGAAAGGAAAGAAAGGTTGAAAGACAGCGGTCAGCTCTAGTTGAGCAAGAAGCCGCGTCTGGTGCAAAGCCTCAAACTGCCGAGGTACCCACCCCGGCCCCAACCCAAACCATACATGCCCAACCGGCACGCACCACCCCGAAGGCCCCATTGGCCCCACTCGGAGGTGCTATATCCTCGGCAGACCTCGAGGAATTCAGGACCCTGTCCAACTGGTTCGGGGATATGATCAATCGGACACTTCCCATACTGCGGAGGTGTATGCAGACACTAACGGACGACAATGTTGACGTCCTTCAAAAACATCAAATCCTGCTGCAAACACTAGAGCAGCTGTTCCCTAAATCCTCCCTGTAATGGCCTACCGTGTTGTGCGTAGACCATTACGCGCCGCTTTCTGGAATGCTAATGGCGTAAGGGAACAACGTCCAGGCATTCTAGAATTTATACAATCCTACGGGATCTTTTTTTTTTTTTTTTTAAATTAACGTCCTCCAACATTGTGTCATATCGGACGAATGAATGAAATGAAATGGGTGAAATGATGCTCAAATGAGCCCGAGGTCCATGGAGCTTTAAGTTACCCGACATTCGTCTTCTCAGGGTAGAGAAAACCTCGGAAAAAAAACCTTACCCGGATCGATATCCTCACTCATGGTTACCGAAACACACCTGCATGCTGGTATAAACTTCTCGCTGCCAAGTTACGTCGCCCATCGGTCTGATCGGGTCGGCCGACAGGGCGGTGGTCTTCATCAAAAGCATTATCACGCACACACCTTTTCCTCTTCCTGCCCTTCAACACGTGGAGGCTACTGCCATTAGGCTTGCCATTGGCGGGTGGACACACTGTTCATTGCGGCTTATGATCCTCCAGATAATCGCTTCTATGAAGCAGATTATATCACTATCCTTAACCTACACCCAGTAGTCTGCATCGCTGGAGATCTCAACGCGAAGCATGGGCTCTGGTACAGTCGCACTAGCAACCAGAGGGAGCGCGGACTCTACCGCCTCATCAGCGGAGACCCAAACCTTGTCGCGCATGGGCCAAGAGGTGCAACATTCCATCCGGCCCGCGGCAGGCCTGACGTTTTAGACATTATGATCACCAAAAACATGCCATTGCATTTTGACTTCTCGGCAGTAAATGAGCTGGATTCTGACCACGATCCTGTCGTGGTGGATTCCACAGTAGCCATGCCAGCTCTGTTAAACTCAGACTGGACACTTGAGACAGACTGGGATGCAGCAGTCCTAGAACTCAACCGTTCCGTCGACCCTCGAACACGCATCGATGATCTCGAAGCGCTGGAAGAGGCAGCGACGAATTTTTCCCACCAGATTCTAAATGCGGTACGCGCACATACTCACCGCATTCCCACCAACACCTCAGACCCTAGAACCTTACCTATAGAACTCCGACAGTTGATAAAAGCCAATGCAACTGTTCGGAACCTATAGCAGCGTTTTCGCCATCCCAGGATAGGAGCAGTATACCAGAGGCTCAAAACCTTGGTAAGGCGACTGCTCCGTGCGCACAGAACAACAGCCTGGGAAAACACTTTTCAGAATGTAAACCTTCAGGAAAAGAAACCATGGCGAATTATAAGGGCCTTGAGGAAGGACAAGACCCAATACCAGCATCCCTTGCATGGCACTCGTGGGCGGCTCACCTTTGAGCCAGACAAGAAAGCCACTGTGTTCGCGGACCACCTTGAGGTACAGTTCGAACCCCGGGAGGACTCACAAGACGAAGACATTACTGAACTTGTGGAAGCAACTGTGGATTACCTCTATGAGGAACCACGGCGGCTACACGAGGAGATCCTAGTTCCTTTAATCACCCCGAAAGCGGTGATCTCCGAAATACAAAGTCTAAATCCAAATAAATCCCCTGGACATGACGGCGTCACTGTTCACATGCTCCAGCACCTACCCAAAAAGGCTGTTATCCGCTTAACCCGGATTTTCAATGCAGGCCTACGTCTCCGTCACTTTCCAGTTTTCTGGATGGAGGCGAGGGTGGTGTGTATATTGAAACCGGGCAAGAACTCAGTCTTTTCTAACAACTACCGCTCCATCAGCATTCTCCCAACCATGTCAAAAGTTTTTGAGCGGTTGCTCCTTACCCGCCTAACGCCTCTTTTTGAGGATAGGCAACTCCTACCGGATCACCAGTTTGGTTTTCGCCGGGGTCATTCCACGACCATGCAGTTGCTGCGTGTGACCGAGATGGTTTTCCTTGGTTTCCAGTAAAACATCAAGACCATAGCAGTTCTGCTGGACGTGGAAAAGGCATTCGCCACAACTTGGCACCAAGACCTACTGTACAAATTAAAGCAGGCAAACATCCCTCCCCCATATCTCACAATAATTAGCAGCATCCTTCAGGACTGCACTTTCAGAATGAAAGTGGAAGGAAAACTGTCCACACTAAGAGACATAGCGGCAGGAGTACCAGAGGGCAGTGTACTCTCCCCGCTACTCTTCGCAGCATACATGTCCGATTTCCCCACGGAACAACACACTGCGACATGCCAGTATGTGGACGACGTACTCATCATGGCACAAAACAAGAATGTGAGATATTGCCTTCCTCCCCTTCAACGACAACTCGACGCCGTCGGCCGTTGGAGTGAGAAGTGGAGAATGGCTATTAGTCCAGCGAAAAGCTCCGCTCTCCTCCTTGGTAAGGTTCGCCATTGGCGGCCAGAACGGTCACTTCGGCTCAAGCGGAGAAATATCCCATGGGTAACCTCCGCCAAATATTTAGACGTTCTCCTCGACCGTGGACTAACATACGCCCCACACGTCCGCACAAAGGTCAGACTTGGTCACGCTGCGCTCAGACAGCTCTACCCTATCCTCCGATTCACCATGTCCAATCACCTAAAACTACGCATTTACCGGGCAATCATTCCGCCATTAATCTTATACGGCTGCGAAGCCTGGGGATCAGCGGCACCTTGTACCATACGCAAACTGCAGACAGTGCAGAATAGGGCTTTAAGAACTATATATGATGCCGGACGTAGATTCCCGTCTTACATCCTTCACGACCACTCCGGACTACCCTACATCATGGACTTGGTAAAGTAGCGATCCCGAACCATGCACTCCAAACTTAACTCCCACACCAATCAGCTGGTATGGGCATTAGGTCAATACGACCACAGAGAAGGAAAGGACGCCCTTGGATAATGGAAATGCCACTCCCATCTTCTAACACATACTTACCCCAACACTCATTCCTGCCCCCTTCCTGTATCCAAAATTAGGTATACGGAAAGAAACCATTGCCCGAGACACAAAAGCTTGAAAATACAAGGACACCTTTACTACCGCACAGATAAAGTCGCATTAGCGGCTAGGTGCTGTGCAAATAAACATACCGTACAGGAGAACCTGTACGACCTGTTCTCGAATGCTGGAAAAATGCTGGAGGCGCAAAAGTTATCACTTAACCAAGGGTGTCTTGGGTTAATTAGCTCCGCTGCTTCCTCATTACACCACACATTCCACTGCATTATCGGTTTCTCGCTACCTGACACTGCTCGACTTGCTGGTTACACAAGCTGGCTGGCTAAATGTGCAGAACTGGGCACTGGGTGCACTAGGATGGATAGACATTCTGATCGTACTCACATCCCAAGTCGATAGCAAGAGAGTTACCAATCACCACCATTAACGGACATTGACAAAAAGCTTGTGAAAAGACTTCACCTAATATACCTCACGGGTAAATCCGTACTAAACTGATAGGTACCGTGGGCATACATTCCGCCCGGGTAAACGCGAAAGACCTGTTTTTGCTCTTGGGTGCGTAATGTCAGGTGAGTCAGCCACCCCTTATTTTTTGGAAGGTAGGCCACCCATCAAACGGCATGTGCGCTTTAGTCCAGTTTTGCTCTTACTAAGACGTATTACTAACGTTCTTAGGTAGACGAATGCGCAAAATTCAGAAGAACAGAGGTTTAAGAAACAGAACTTACTCCTCGCTAAAGTAAAGCACAACTCAAAACATACCACTCGTTTACTGAGAGGCAATTCAGGGTTTCAGCCGATTTCACAACATTTTTATTACATTATACATAGCAAGACAATTCAATAAAAGCTTCTGATAAAATGGACCTATCATATGAGTACACAGCAGTTTCTTGTGCTTAGGGTCAGGGTTAGGTGTAGCAAATTAGGTGCACGACCCATCCATCATGGACCCGTAAAGTCAAGACGTATATATTATTAAATAACGGTTTATTTAAATTTTAGTGCAAACTATGTCTCGTATATCTCAAGTAAATAATATACATAATAGGCTTTTTTGTTTAAGTAATAATATTAAAACGCTCAGCAAAGGGTCAAAGCTTTCTTATAAACCTACGCACGTAAAGTCGCGAAGCGGCAATGCTCCGGCGCCTGGCAAAGTTCTATGGTTGAACTCGCAATGTGCTTTCAGTCAAGCCATCAAATAGTGAATTGAATTATCACTGCATCCTTTGCGCTAATGTCAGGGACATGGGTTCGCGTCTTGGTGTTGTACACAGAGCACAAATAATAATAGACATCGAATTTCTGATGATCTGTAGGGGCATTTATAGGACAAGTTTCTGATATTGGTGTCAACCAGTTTGAAAGGGGACACGTTACCTACCCGCCCTTCCGGTTGAGAGAGGGAGCTATACCTATTCGTAATTAGCCAATGAGTTGACAACACTAACATAGGTGCATTTTATTGGTTTAATACAAAACACAAGGCATGATACAGATGCAAGTGACAGTATCAGCCAAGAAAATGAAAGCATAATATAATAAGGTACCCTACAAATGGTAAGGAATGAAATGCCCTCAAGAAGGCATCGCTAATTTCTTTCCATGCTGTCTGTACAACTGATTTTATACTCATCAAAACTTGAAAATCTAATTCACATTAATCTAATTTTAAAGTCCCTGAGGGTTCAGGAAGTTATAATTTAAATTGTTTTTGGTTGTCTGTATTTTGTAATGGAATAGGTATAATGGCTTCTGCCCCATTGGATTGGTATGATATGTGTAATTATGAATGCCAACTCCCTTGATTCTCTGCACATATGCTGTTGCACAATATTTGGTGCCAGTCCTTCACAATACAGATGACTACATTGATATGCTTTTGATATATGGAGGAGCAAGAGTCAATGCACAAGTACCTCAGCATCTGTACCAGGAGAGATATCCTACAGACAGCAACAATACCACAACATGGAAATAAAACAACTAGAATTAAAATAATAACAGATTTAAACATAATAATTGTTCAACCAATGTTATTTGTCAGTATTACATGGTAAAACAATTAGTAGGTGCAGACAGCGTCAAAGAAGATCTCTCTGCACCTCCAGTTTATGTTACCTTTCTTATCACTGTACAAAGCCATGGCAATTTCAGTGGCTGTTTTAGGCCAGGTTGCAAGGGTACATTTCCTAAAACAACCACTGCAATGGCCGCACTTTCATACAATGACAAATAATGTGAAATAGATGGGAAGTGCAGAGAGATTTTCTTTGGCAGTCTTTGTACCTCAACTTTACAGAAAACGGATTACTTACAGATTGTGATTCCAACTGAGCTACCTAGTAACTTGAGAGATAAACATAATATTTAACATGTAGTATTTGCTGGTCCCAGTGTACGTTTTCAGTGGTGGAAATGTGAGCTATCTAATTATGAGTATGTTAGAAGGTGATGCTCTAACATCTATATTAGAACTAATTTCGTTGAGTGTGTAACTAAAGACATCCATGTCAAATACTTGGGTAGAACCTAGCATAGGAACCAATGTTCTCATGTCAGAGTATAAAATACAGATTGAATAAAACAGGAAAATAAGGGGCAGCTGGTATATGACAAAATTTAGGAAGTGCCTACACTTTTCATTTTTTAGCATAGTCCATTGCATTTATTTTAAGTGGTGGTAATTCATGTGCTGGTATCAGGTTTTTAAGAAAAAACACGCAACAGAATGGTCATTGACATGCTCAGAGATCTGCAGTAAGGAGTCCAAAATAACTAATAATACAATAATTTCTGATACAATGAAATCAGACTACCAAATCTTTTCACTAAGAAAAACACCACTAAAAATAAAACTAAATTTTGAGGGTCAACAATTACCAGAAACAAAGGAAGTAAAGTATTTAGAAGTTACATTTGATACCAAACTTATATGGACCAAACAAGTAGAAAATGTAATGCAAAGAGCAGAAAGGCACCTTTCACTGTTAAAACATCTAACAGGAATGAAGTGGAGATGTTCCAGAACAACTCTAACATGACACACAATGTATATATTAAGCCATTATTTACTTACTGCAGCAAGTTCTTGTAACAGCAAATACAAAAAACTCAAATCTTTCAAAACCAAAGTTTGAAACTAATTACAGGTGCTATCAAAACCATACCCAGCTATGGAAATACTAACCAACCAATACCCCATTGAATATGAAATAGAAAAAGCAGCTCTTATTCAACACGAAAAGTTGATCAGACTCCCATTCAATGCATGGAACAAGAGAAACATTACATATACACTAAACACTCAGAAGAGCTTTCTTTCCAAAATTCAAGAAATCAAGAAGAATATAGACCTTCCTAATTCAAAGGAAAACCTCATATATAAAGTCAATCTGACAAACATTAGACATCACATATTATTTACACCTGACAGAAGAAGTTAAGAAAAGTGATACTCCAACTAGTGTTCTAAAATTATTGGCATTAGGGACAAGCAATCCATACTAGATTTCCGGAACATGAATGGCTTCATATTTATACTGATGGACCATTGATATCAAACCGAGATGGAGCAGGGGCTGGAGTCATGTGTCCCCTCTTTTCCTATTACAAATCTTTAAGTTATGGAACTAGAAACTTTGATGGAGAAACTGAAGCAATTCAAATGCCCCTAAAAGATATTTTGTATAGAATTTCACATTTTCATCAAGCAGTTTTTCTCTCAGATTCCAGGCAGGCAATTATAGCAATTACTTCCAAGTTATCACCAAAAAGCCAGCTATAGAATGTTGGAAAATCCTTACCCATCTAACAGAACTTCAAAAACACCTAGTCTTCCAATGGATACCACCTCACTGTGGACAGAGTGCTAATGGCAAAGCTGATTTTCTTGCAAAAAAGGTACCAGCAGTGTACAGAAATCTATAGTTAATCTACCATTTTATGCAGCTAAAAGATAAGTCAACTCTGAATTCAAAAAAATTATTACAAAATGTTACTATGAAAAATCAAAGAATAAAAGATGGGAACTACCAAACATTCAAACAGTAATTCTTGAGTATCCTTGAAAATCGGCAGTTTTAACCTTTAGGTTCATTATGGGACATGATTGTCTGCAAAATATTTGAACAGAATTGTGATGTATTCTTCACCTTTCTGTCCTCTATGTGATTTGCAAGAGGAAATGGACCAAGACCACCTTCAAATATACCCGCCACTTTTAGTGCCCCATCCATCAGTGAAAAATATTGGACAGCAAGAGGATTAATGACTTCATTGTCAGAAATCCAGCATTAGCTAACAACAACAATGATTTCTGACATTTTCCCTCCCCATTTTCTAAAATGATCTCCTACGATTTTCTTATTTGCTACCATGTATAGGTACTTTAAAACAATGTAAAAAGTGGCAGCAATCTGTGTTCTATGTGTTATTGTTTTGCTATAATGATTATTAAGGCTAGGATTTTTGTGCAATATCAACATGTAGAATAAGTGTATATTTATGTAATAATATTACTTGAAGTATGTACTGATACATGAAAAGCTTTAAAACATGTAATATTATTTTAATTTAATTTTTATATGTATGATGTATTAAACATTATATTACTTGAAAAGTCCTTGTTTTATTAATTATATTTTTGCAAAATAGAGTGTGGTATAATAATTAATTAAGCATGTAAATATTGCAGCAAACGTAAACAAATTACATTATTATAAAGATACATAATTTTTTTTATTTTTCATAGTCACTGTTTAAACTATCTGTCCACTAAATATTTCTCTGCAAAATCCAATGTACTTCATTCTGAATTGCAATGAACTATCAGATACATCTCCAAGTTCTCTTGTTATGAAATACTGCTGGTGAGAGAGGAAGTTAGTTGTACACAGAAAATCACCTCCCCACACCACAGGAAGTTGCTCGTGGAAATTTAGGTAGATTAAATTTTTCATGTCAGATAAGATTTCTCTTTCTCACTGCTGAGGATCATTCACACTGTTATTATTGTCAAGAAGCCAGGGCTTCTCTTTATAAAAAAGCTCACATTTCTTCATTATTTGTATTCCAACATTCCCTTCACCAGCACTTAACTTGGATTTTACATATTACACAATGCTGAATGATTTCTACAGTGGCATGCCACAAGTTTGTAATTTACAAATACTGTCAGCAATGAATCCAAAGTCAAATTAGATATAAGCTGACACTGTACCTTAGAATCAGTGAAGGCTTCACTCACTGAAACTGCAGATTTACTGCAAAATAATCTATCACAGACTTCACATCCTGAAAATATTCACTACAGAAGCAGGCAGCTTTTGTCTGTATGACAAATTCTCCTCTTGCATTGCCACTATAAAGTAGTACACAATAATGTAATTGACCATGAGCATAGATCATGCGTTCCTTTTAATTTCAGCAGAATCAGTAGCCTGCTGTTCATGAATGTGAGTTTGTTACTAAGACCGACATCATCTGTTTGTGTGGAGGCAGAAGCCAAGGTCATGCAGAGATGACAGTAACCACATGAGACTGGGTTCTGCTTGAAGCTACTAGAAATCATTGAGACTGCAGTTCCAGCATGAATAAGAACATTCTGTTAACTGTCGCGGTATTATATAAGAGTGTGGACAGCAAGTGAGTGAGTGGGTGCAAGACTGAATTGTGTTACAGTTGCATTGAGTTACCAAGTGAAAGATTCAGTGAGATAGTGAAGGTACATTGAGTGTTTAGTGAAATTGTAGATGCTTTAACATTAAATAAAGATTGTGTTCTAGAAACTGGTGTTAGTCCTTTGTTACATTACTAAACAAGTATACTGTTAGATTTTACTGTCCCTAAGGTGTCCAGTGCCTGATTTATTATTCAGGCTCAGGAACTCAAGCAAGATTCCATAGATGCTGATGGAACTGTTATGCAATGTACTATTTGTGATTCAGGAATTTTTTTAGATGAAAAATACCAGCAAGATTGCATCAAATAATATATTTTCAGCTCTAAGCATCAAATCAATAAGACTCTTCAGGTAAATGAATCACGTAACTTCTATTACAAAATCTGCTTCAACAGAGTTCTTCAAAAAGCCAAAAAGGTGAATTTAATTTGTGTGCAGCTCTTACACAAGCAGGAATTCCACTCAATAAGCTGAATCATCCAGCCTTCAAAGGATTTCTTTAAAAATACACAAAGATGTCAATGCCCGATGAATGTACTTTCAGAAAAAACTACATGGACCCTGGGAAGGGTAGAATGAGACTGAAAAATTCAATGCCATAGCTGAGATTTGAACCGCGGATCTACTGGTTACCATTCTACTGCCCTAACCACTAATTTACCATAGCCAATGTGCTGACACAGCATTAAACTCTCCAGCTCACTCGCATTTTTCCTGGTAAACAGATGTTAAGGTATGTTATCTCATATGGTTTGAGATCTCCTTGTGTGGTTGAGTGTGTTGCTATGTTGTGAGAATTTTGACAAAATTAAAGAGTTTGTGCTTTCTTTGGATCCAGCCAATGCAGGTGCAACTTCCAAGGCACAGCAACTTCTATTACTAGAGAAAATACATAATTTGGAGACAGTTGTGTCCACAGTTACAAGTACCTGACTGCAGTATTAAACAATTGGAAGAACAAGGTCTGGAAAAGGAGAAACAATGGGATATTTTTACTTCCATGAGGGAGCAGTTAGATGGCAAAGACAAACTTGAGTCTAGTCTTCAGAAGAATTCAGACAAGGAGGAATTTGTCACATCTGTAGAGTTGCCATTCTGAGTGAATACAAGGTTTGTCCCTGAAGCTGTAAAATCGTTGTGTCCTAGTTATTCGATCGCCATTTGAAGCTGAAGTCGTTGGTGACGTGACGTTGCCCTTCGATGTAGCTCGCCTCGGCTAGTTCTGCATAAGATCTCTTTATCTCGGGTTTGCGTAAGTGTAATGGACAACCCAAGAACAACTTTATATATTGTTTATTTATATTAAATATTTTCGGGAGATATGCCGAAAATATTTGTATATGTAGAGGAATCACCCCCACATCCGCGCAGCACGAACTCCCGTACTGGTCTCTGGTTGAGTACTGACTCGACGCTTCTCTCTTACCCACGCTAAGAAGCCGTTCGCTTCCTATTTGAATGTCATGACGTCATCCAAGAAAGCCTCGTATCCAAAATGCTATTTCCTTTTCCCGCAATTTAGAAATGTCCCTTTCTATTATAACATTTTCTTTTATGAATTTCAAATATATAATTACCTTTTTAGGATTAAACGATGTTTACTTTATATTTTATTAAATATATCGCGCGACTTTTAAGGTTGGTAGACTTGACTTTCGAACGTGTATTTAAACTATGTGGTATGACGTCATGACTCGTTAATTTCAAACCAATAATGCGTTTATACTACAAATTTAACGACTATCATTTACTCATATCTTGCTCACCTTACAACACTTGCTACTCTATTATCTATGTTATTACTTAACACTTATCGCAAATCTCACATCCGGCAATTAAATTAAAACGTGTCTTTTTCAAAAGCCCATTCGATCGGAAATCTAAATTTCGGTATCAAATGCCCCCATTTATGTTATTTTATTATTTCATAATAAAATAATGTAAATGTCTTGCCCGAAAGAAAAATTAAAAATTACTCCTGTATTTTGAATAATCGGCAACACTCCCATTATATACAATTTTCAATTACACTGTTTTTGAAATTGGTTATTAACACATTTTCTCATTAATCTTTTTAACATGACAAACAATTATACACTTGACTTAACATTAATCCTTAAATACTAATTACAATATGTTATGGTTTCTTCTGTGAAGCTTTTATATAAAGGTTAAATTTCAAGAGTCTTTCTTTATACTTCCTTCTTTTAGTTCATGTTTGCTCACTTCGCTCTCACTATCACTTGCACTGTGATTTTTCACTTTTGTTATTGTAACACATATCTGTACTATATCCTTTAAGCACTAAAATGTACATATATTTATATAAATCCATTACACTCTTCAGACAAATTCTTTCTTTGTCTTGCTGTGATAACTATCTATACATCTAAATATTTTAACAAATGTTTACAAAGTAAATATTCTGTTTTCTCTCTATGCGGAAATGAACAATTTAACAATCTTTCTGAAGCTGTTATTGTGAGCTCTATACCATATATTCTTAAGCTCTTTGTAGTAGATAGCAATTCACATTCTGCATTTTTCATGAATATGTAAGTACCTGACCAATATATGATTTTCAAGTAAGCTAACATTTACATTTTATCTCAAAGCTGATTGGGCGCCAATAGACAAATGACATTTCCAATTTTTTTTTTACATTAAATCAAGGTTCCAAGGCACCACACGGTTTCTTGTATGGTCGAAGGAGTTGTTTATGCCATCTTCCCAGACATTTTTCATTTTTAACATCTCTTAATTCATAGGTATGATAACCAAATTTTGATATAATTTCTGCAGGACCTTTATATAACAATTCCATCCTTTTGTTCCTACCTCGCAAGGCACTTGATAATTTATGGTCTTTAACTAGTACCCAATCGCCTATCTTAGGTTCCCATTTATGTTTTCTACTCTTTTTCTTTAATTTTCGCTTCTCTGCCTTTTTCTTGATTCGTTCAAAAGCAATTTTCGCTCTTTCTTCTTCACTTAACTGAATGTCATTAATTTTCAGTGTTTTTGGTACCCCGATCAATATTGGTTCTGGTTCAATTCCTAACATTAATTTCATTGGTGCAAACCCAGTAGTTACATTAATGGTGTGATTGATAATCTTTTCTATCAATGGACAATATTTTACCCAATCCTTGTGATTATGATGTGTAAGTATACGTAAATAAATTCCTATATCTTGGAGGACACGTTCTGTTGGATTCCCTGATGGAAAGTATGATGAACAATAATTTAGTTTTCTCGAGTCTAATGTCACCCTAATCTTTCCATTGGCCTTATTTACAATACATAGGGGATTCACAAATTCTGAATTCGAAATCTCAATAACCTCATCTTCTAACATTGACTTTATAACTGCATCTACCTCTTCTCTTATTGTACTAGGGATAGCTCTCGCTTTATGTGTAAAAGGTTTGATGGGTATCATCTCAAACGAATAAGTATAAATATTACATTTACCAGGTTTCTCAGAGAATACTTCTTTATTTCGGATTAATATTTCAAACAATTTATCCCTCTGTTGTTCATTTAGTTGATCAGCCTGAGTTACTTTTTTTCTCAACAATTCTTCTAAGTCTTCACTACTCTCCCTATCATAGTACCTAGTTGCATCAGAAACCCTCAAATTGTCTATGAAATCATTTTTATCCCATTCTACATTTTCTTTATTATCGACTCTGTACTCTTTGACATTTACTTCAGTTAATTCCATAGCTCCTACTTTAACATATTCTACAAAGAATGTATCCCCTTGGATTTCTTCTTCCTCTTTTTCTCTTACAATAGTTTCTGAACTACTATCTTCCACAAAAGGCACTATAATGGTCTCATCTTCAACTTTCATTTCTAGAATCATGTTTTTAAAATTCACCACAGCTTCCCAGGCATAAAGACAATCACAACCTATTATAATATCTGTCACAAGTCTTCCTACAATCAGAAATAAAATTCCAAGTATTCTCCCATTTATTTCAATATTTATCATTGCTTGAAATTTTACTCTTTCTTTTCGTTTTCCCACAGCTAGCGAGCAATATATCCCATTAACTGGTAAAGACATTACTTTAAAACCACTACTTTGTAAATTATCATAAAAATTTTGTGAGCATACTGTGCTATTTGATCCCGTATCTATAATTGCCTTGTATTGTTTTCCATTTACTCCAATTTTGATTTTAGGTGGATCTCCTACTTTTTCGTTTTCGTCGATTCTATTTTTACATTCTCTTTTCTTTTGTATCATCATTTGCCTTCCAGGACTATTTATTTCCGAGTACTTATCACAATCATTACTAGGATACCCAGTTCTCACTGAAGGCGCGTTTGACCGGGTCTGGCGTTTCCCTGATTTTTAGGTATGGCTCCTGTACTATTTCCCAAATTGTTACTTCTGTTTTCCTGCATTAAATCGGGGTTACTTCCTACCATGTTTTTGACCGTGTTAATGACCTCGACCATTTCCGCATTTTCGGGGGAATTTCGTCCATTAGAATACCTTTCTCCCTGTCTTGGTGACCTCGGTCTAAACTCATTATCTCCGTTTGTCCAATACCCATCATTTGAATTTCTACTATGTCCAAAATAACGTCCCCGTCTACCTCGATCAAATCTATTTGTATTCATATAATTCACCCTTATATTTCTTCCCCTTTGATTCCCATTTCTATTTTGGTGACGCCCTTCCTGGTTATATCTACCTTGATTTTCCCACCGGAATGATTCCATCCTTGGTACTGGTCCTTTATATCTTTCCCTAACCTCACTTCTATTCTGATAATACTGTGCCCCTTGCCCGAAAGAATTGACAGTTTCTTTTTCTTCATATTTATTTCCAAATGCGTGTTTTGGCTTATTGACTTCTAAGGCTGATAATAATTCGATCATAGCTGCAATGCTATCGGGTCGGGCTATGATTAGGTAGTGTTGAAGCGTTTCCGGAAAATGTGGAGTAACTATATTTATTAGATCTTTTTCATCCAAGGGAGGATCCAACATCTTCGATTTTCTCGCTATTCTCATAAAATAGTTGACCATCGATTCCTCCGATCTAGGATTAAATTTTCCATTGCTTAATTCAACTCTAATATTAGCCTGCCTACTAGCTCCCCAATATCTGGTTAAAAAGATGTTTCTAAAGGTCCTGTAATCATTATTGTTACCCATAGAAAGGCCTAGCCAATTAGCAGCATTACCCTTTAGGCATTTTCTTACTATCACCATCTTGTACTCCTCTGGTATACGTTTCACCGTGAAGTACTCTTGTAACCCTTCTAAAAAGGCTTTAGGATCATCTGAATCTTCATTTTCAAAAACTGGAGGTGTCATTTCATTTAAGACATGGTTAGGCCAATGTAAATTTGAATTGTCACCTATCCCTGAGCTATTTCCGAGATCAGAATGGGAATTACTGTTACCCCTATTTTGCATCGAAATGTCAGCTGATACACCTGGTATTGCCTCGTTTCTTGCAACTTCTTTACTAAGATTGTTGTGATTACATGCATTTTCACTTAATCTCAAATTTTCTAAGGCCTCTTTTACCTGAGTAATTTCTGTTACTACTCCTTTTATTTGGTCTGTAACATCCTCCAAATTTCTAGCCTGCCTTTCACTTTCTATATCAGATCTTTCTATTCTAACTTTACACCCCTGTAACTCTTCTCGAATTTCTTCCCTGTCTTTATCTAACCTTTGTACTACCTCTTCCCTTTGTTTGTCTAAACTATATGTTACTCTTTCCCTTTCTTTATCTAATTTTTCACTAACTTGTTGACCTAATTTCTTTTCAGAATTCTTTACTTCTTGCCTTATTGTCTCTAATTCTCCCTTAACCTGTTCTACCTGTTCTCTATTTTCTTTTACTTCACTACTAACTTTATTAATTTCCTCCCTAACTTCTTCCCTAAAGGTTTCTAAAGCTCTCTTCTGATTCTCCAATTGCATTCCCAATTCCTGTTGTCCCTTCTCTAATTTCTGTCCTAACTCTATACTAGTTTCATCTATCTTTTGACTTAACTCTGTACTCATCTTTTTCACTGTTCTTAATTCTTTACTATTTTCATCTATCTTTTGACTTAACTCTGTTCTTAATTCTTTACTATTTTCATCTATCTTTTTACTTAACTCTGTATTCATCTTTTTCATTATCGTTTGAAACATATTCTCTATTTCTGACATAAATGCTGGCCTTTCTGAATTATTACTAAACATTTCTGAACTACCTCTAGGTGTTTCTCTAACGTTCTGATCTTCTAATTCTTGGCATATTCTGCTACCAATTACATTCTGATTAAATTCTTCCATCCTACTTACACTTTTCTCAATTTCCGGACTGTCAAAACCTAAAAAGTCTGTATCACTGTCTTCCATTTCTAAGCTATTTACATGTGTTTTTCTACTCACCAAAATTTTCAATATTTTCACTATTTCACTTTAACTGCACTTAAACTTGTTCACTACACTTTTCACAGATGTTGACACGCTGGGCACCTTCTTGTCTGCTGGCTCGATGCTGATCTGGTCGTCTTGGGGGTTTGGTCCATTCTTTCGGCGCCACACGTTGGGAAGCCAATTTGAAGCTGTAAAATCGTTGTGTCCTAGTTATTCGATCGCCATTTGAAGCTGAAGTCGTTGGTGACGTGACGTTGCCCTTCGATGTAGCTCGCCTCGGCTAGTTCTGCATAAGATCTCTTTATCTCGGGTTTGCGTAAGTGTAATGGACAACCCAAGAACAACTTTATATATTGTTTATTTATATTAAATATTTTCGGGAGATATGCCGAAAATATTTGTATATGTAGAGGAATCACCCCCACATCCGCGCAGCACGAACTCCCGTACTGGTCTCTGGTTGAGTACTGACTCGACGCTTCTCTCTTACCCACGCTAAGAAGCCGTTCGCTTCCTATTTGAATGTCATGACGTCATCCAAGAAAGCCTCGTATCCAAAATGCTATTTCCTTTTCCCGCAATTTAGAAATGTCCCTTTCTATTATAACATTTTCTTTTATGAATTTCAAATATATAATTACCTTTTTAGGATTAAACGATGTTTACTTTATATTTTATTAAATATATCGCGCGACTTTTAAGGTTGGTAGACTTGACTTTCGAACGTGTATTTAAACTATGTGGTATGACGTCATGACTCGTTAATTTCAAACCAATAATGCGTTTATACTACAAATTTAACGACTATCATTTACTCATATCTTGCTCACCTTACAACACTTGCTACTCTATTATCTATGTTATTACTTAACACTTATCGCAAATCTCACATCCGGCAATTAAATTAAAACGTGTCTTTTTCAAAAGCCCATTCGATCGGAAATCTAAATTTCGGTATCATCCCACTGGTTTCTGTGGATCTCAAAAGAAGCTTAATCATCTACAAAGACATTCTATCTCCTAATAGAAACAGACCTACTCTCAAAAATGTAGAGATGCTTAATGTCTTGAAGTACAACAACTTCATGTTTTTCCTTCTTCCGATGAATGATAGTTTGATGTGCTTGTTTATTACTCTATGAACTAGAGTAGAGGAAAGAGAAATTGTTGAATTAATTGAATATACCAGCACCTTTTCATCCCTATTTTTAACTCATTTGAGCACCCTTTCCCCTCCATTTTTCATATGAAATTTGCATCTAAAAATTCTAACTCTGGTAATAGCCATCTATCTATTGAGTGTACTAAAACTTCAACTTTGAATAAAATTCTAGCTTAGTGCAAAAAGACATAAAGTAAGAAATACTCATTAATGAATGTATTTAAATTGAGTATCGTCCTTCTGAAGTACAGAGTCTCTTGCTCATGTGGCAAGAGAAAAACAAATATAACTCTGATTTTATCAGAAAGGTATGGAATGAAAGGGATTCTGGGTATAAATTAAGAAACTACAAGATGTTGCATCTGTCAGTTTATCAATTTTTTCAAGAGTAGAGACAAATGATAACGCTCTTAAAAGACTTCCTGCTGAATTAAATATTATTTATTTTGCTAAATTCATAGGTAATGGTAGATAATGGAAGATGAAAGTAATAACAAATTTGTGGCACCAAGGAGAGTATCTTTTTGTGGGGTAGAAAGTGACGCCATAGTTCGCAAACAACCCCGATGTCATAAATGCAAAGGTCTGTACTATTATTTAAAACTACTCTTTTTAAAAATGTGTATTTAGTGTTTTAGTAGTTAAACATTTTGGTTATATGATGATTACATAATCTATTTTACTCTTTCACAATAAGGAATACAAATAATGTACCATTTTGGAAAACACTGAATCCTGAGAATATTGCTGGTAGAATACATTAGATTAATGGTGAGCACTGAATTTTAATGGTCCCATATAGATAAAAGATTTCCAGATTAGATAAAGTTGTGCAAAAGAAATGTGTCCTAGGCAGAGTGGGAAAAGATGAAAAGAATAAGGAGAGGAGTAGTTTACATTGCTTAAAAAGAAACCAGCCTCATTTCTACAGCTGGGTTATGTTGTTTTGTACAAAGTGGTTGTGGTCCCAATGTGAAATTCTAGGATTTTCAGCAGCTTCTTTGATTGCAGTATCTGCTCTTTTGTTTCTGAGTATGCCAACATGGAAAGAAAACCACATTAGTATATTCTTCTTCCCTAAGGTATCTATTGTACAGCAACTGGATGTGAGCGTTCAGGTTGTTCACTGGTATTCTCTGTGGAGGCTGAGTAGAGCACTAATTGAGTCAGTGAAGATGATGAAGAGACAGTCATTTTTGATCTTCAAGGTGATGTGCATGGCTAGTACTGGGAACACAAAAAATCTTCGAATGGCTTGCACAGTGTTTTACCAGTCCACTTTCTTGGTGCTCATTGCTGTTTACTGCTTTCATAGAAAGGTGCAAATGAAAACATATAACACTTTTAAGACTACTTTTAAAGGCTTTACTTACCAACTTTATGAAAGGAGATGCTGAAACTGTCCACTGTGATCCATACATTTTTGACACCTCTTTAGGAAACTATCCATCACTCACTGTAGTTCACAGTGAGAAATGCTGGCAATTTCCTGGCGGATATTTTCTTTTAACTCTTTGAGGGTGTATGCATTTGTCTTATACATTTTATGTTTTAAGTTATCCCAGAGATAGAAATCACAGGGGGTTAGGTCAAAGGACTGAGGAGGCCACAAACCTTTACTAATAATTCTGTCCTGAAACACACTTTCAATTAAACTGTTCTAACCAAAAGATTGCCCATATGAGCTGCTCCAGAGTCATGCTCCAAGTCTGTTAATTCTCTATAAAATGGGGCAAAATTGTATTTATGTAAGTGCAGGCATCAACTGTTGACTTTCCCCCAGGGACCTACTATAGTAGGTACGGTTTTGGCATACCCGGGGTCCCGAGCTATGCTTTCAATTAGGTTCCCCTAAGGAGTAAGAGGGCATAAGCTAAATACCCAATCAACTTTGGTCCACATATGTGTTTGACTTCCTACCTTATATCTCAATGAGCACAGTTGATGGATACCTTTCACATGGGTTGTTGGTGGATGGGGAGCCACAAGGGGTGACTGGGTAATCGCATAATTCCCAGCCCCTGGTTATCATGTACGACCTGTTTTCGTATCCACTAAAGTTCAGTCCTGGGGAGGGCCCATTGTATGAGTTGAAGCACTCCTGAAGGCAATTAGGTCCCTCAGCCTATGCACTGGGAGGTGAAACCCTAGGGCAAGCAAGGTACAGACCAGGACTCTCACCTAAGATGGGGTGCTGTCCAGGAGACATTTGCAATGGTGGAGGATATCATTGCCATGACATATTCAAAAAATCTGATGTGTTGCACTCACATGACTTTCTCTACTCTTGTACTAACCATTCTTAAAACTCTTATTCCTACGAGTATATCTCCTTCTTGTTAGTAAAGATAAACAAATAATTTGTACAAATTATCTTATTGCTTATTTCCTTGTAGATGCAAGGAGAATATTAGAATCAGTAGGCCTTGTGCGATAGTCCAATCTTTTAAAGCTTTGAGATTCCATTCTCTTTGCACACTTAACATATAAAAAAATGAACAATGATGTTTCATTTCACGAAAGCTTTAAGTTTTCTGAAACTCACACACATAACAAGGAACATCTCCGAGATGGTTCACCCTAAAAGAAAATTTATTGAGACATAAATTGTGTATTTTAGCAAGATCTACATTTTGTTGTATAGTATGATTTGGTCTATCTCTAACGGTTTACCAGTTATGCAAAAGTCGTCCAGAGTAAATACGACTACAGGGGCTATAGCCAGAAAATTCAAGATATGCATTTTGTTTGTCATAAAAATATCTCAAACATATGGCATTTTAATCAAAATCGCTAGAGCCATTTTCAAGAGAATCAAAATTTTCGAAAAATTTTCCAGGTAAAGGGCAGTGTAGGGAGGGGCTGTTTTCTTCAAAATCTTTGGGTCGCATCCTTGAAAGACATTAAACTTAAATACCAAACTTTGGTTTTTAACCAACTTTTCGTTTTTGAGTTATGCTGCCCACAGACTGACACACAGACACGCATACAGACCTTTTTTTAAACATGCTGTTTTTGGATTCAGGGGGCCTCAAAACATATATTTCCGGTGAAATCTCAACATGGAATTTTTGGGTGGAATACAATACTTCCCCTACTTACCAGTAGAGAGAGTAAAAATCAAACCAGTAATTAGCATTAGTGTAATGGAAGTAGTCGAGTGTTGTGATCATCATTATTTAGTTTTTTCTAGAACTGAGGAAGGTAAAAAGGTTTTATCTTTGAGCTCATTTATAATCCAGAAGGGCATAGATAAGGTAGCTGGGCCAGTGAAGTTGTGCACTAGATCTCCAAAGGGCATGCTCAAAGTGCATTCAGCAGACCAGGCAGCAAAGACACAAAAAGCAAACATGTTAGCCAGCTACCCAGTACAATGTGACCTACACAGGACATTGTACTCCTCATGTGGTATGGTTAACACACAAGAATTACATGGACTAAGCAATGAGGAGATTAAGGGTAATCTTGAAAAGCAATGTGTTACCTGTGTTTAGCGAGTATCGCAAAGAAAGAGACGATTTGAAGCCTACTCAAACCCTGTTCATGACCTTTGGGTAGATTCCCCACAAAGGATTAAGGCAGGATATGAATTGATCGAAATAAGGCCATACATCCCGGATCCACCCAGGTGCTTTAAGTGTCACCACTTTGGAGACACAAATGAACTGTGTAATAGAGAAGCTACCTGCATCAACTGTGCAGGTGTCATGCACGACAGTCCATTTTTATTGCCTCCTAGTTGTGTCAACTGCAGTGGTAAACATCCAGCTAGTTGTAAGATTTGAAGCTCTGATCACATCCAGCTAGTTCCCCACAATACCCCCGTTTTATGGAGAAAAGGGAAATCCAGTAGATTCGAGTTAAAGACAAGGTGTCCCTGTTAGAAGTACAGAAACTCCTGCATATCCGACAACCTACCCTTCCAATGTCTGGTACCCATAGCTCAGTTGCAGCTAAGCTGGTACTGAAATGAGAAATCGCTATGCAAACCAGTGATCATAATGGGGGCACAATTTCAGAAAAAAATTCTCACAGCATGAAGAGTTCCAGAGCCTTCAACATCTAGAGCAAAATCTGTTTCCTAACAAGTCTGCAAATACACAGAAAATTTCTACAAGATCACCGTAAAAATTGCCAATCTCCTACAATGACACGAGTAAGCCCGTTATTTATGACACTTTGCCAAAAAAGTTCAGGACATAGTATGTGCGAACTGACTTCCTCAAAGAAGAAAACGTGTCTTTTCTTAGTAAACCACAGGGAGATTCCTCTTCTGAGGGACCCTTGGGACGAATACAGACTGGCAACTTTCATATTAGCCTTAGAAACCAGTTCGAGGCTATCAAACCAAAGTTCACTATAGGGAAATGCACCTCATCAGTCAAGGAGATGTAAGAAGATCCTGCCCAAACTGTGAGAATTCCAGTGAAAAAGAACCAGGATGAAGCTTCTGAGAAATGTGTTAGCCCAATACATAAGAAGAGGGCTAAATTGAATTGACGATGGCCTACTGCAAGGTAATGGAGTACTTATCCCGTTCAAATATTAGCTTAGCTATCCTACAATGGAACATATGAGAATTAGAACACAACAACTAGACCTAGAACTTTTGCTCAATAAGAATGAGCCTTTGGTCGTATGTTTGCAAGAGACTAAGTTGCATCCATAGCAGGCACGGCTAGTCAATATGTGCTACAGTGCTATAGCACAATGATTATTTTGCAGAAAATAGTTTCTTCTTTATGTTAAACATATACTCAATTATTATTGCACATTTTCTTTCACTTTCACTATTTTATATCCAGCGCGCTAGTGTTCTTTGCTCATTGTGTGCGAAGATGATGCACGCTTCACATACACGAGATAGGTGATGCGTTGGGTGCTACAAAATTCTTCAGTCCTTTGCAGGGAATGTAGACCAATCCACGCATGCGAAACATAGGTGTACGATTTTGAAATCTGTTCTCCTATTGGTTGAATTTACCTAGCGTTGTGCTCTCATGAAGTGGAGCACATGAATTCATGCTACTTCTGTACAAAGTTGCTAGATAGCAGGATTGAAATGTCATCTAACGACTTTGCTTGCTGTTATGGAACTTCTGCCATCTATGTGGTGTTGAGACAACTATCTGTTTGCCGGTGATAGACCTTACACGCAACAGAGAGAATAAAACCCTCAGAAGTTGGACATGTGGAGCAATTTCTGTTGGCACTGCTTATTTTTGACAGCAACAAATAACCGTGAAATACTCCATAAACTCAGGTTATGAACGTCAGTTTCGTGTGCTGAGCAATATCAGTGTTGTGTACACTAAAGTGAATTTTGTGGACAGCCTAATAAATTATCCTTTCTCTAGGAGGACTCTAGAACAAAAAGTTCAAGTGAAGCAGATAGGGAGGCAAACACCAAGTCTAAACATCACGCAACCTGCAAAAGGAGGGAGAAATAATTCTTACACCAGGCGATTTAACCTCAAAATTTATGTGCATGCATGGATATGTTGATGTCAGGAAAGAAATGCTCTTTTCTGTTTTCCATACTTGCTTTTTGGGAACAGTAATTCGTGGAGTATGACGGGAGTGACAGACCTAGGGCTTATTAATGTTCTTATTAACAAACACAAACAAAATGTAAAACATTTAAGCAATGTACTAGATTTAAGTGCTTTAGGTAGTACAAATATTGTGATTCAGTTAAGCCTGCTTATCAAGAGGCGAAGCTGAAGCATAATCTACAAGTAGAGAAAAACAGATATGTGTTGTCCAGCATAATTGACTGCATAGAGTTTTGTGGTGCATTTGAGCTTGCTTTGAGAGGACATGATGAGACTGAATCTTCTGAAAATCCTGGCGTGTTTTTAGGACTTAATAGATTTAGTAAGTAACATTGATAGCGCTGTGAAGGAACACATGGACTCAAACCATATATTCAAAGGGACCTCTAAAACCATCCAAAACGAACTCTTGGATTGTATGTTAGAAGTCTGTCGTGAGGTGATTCTGGAGGAAATGCAAGAAGCTGATTTTGTGGCTGTTATGGCAGATGAAACCACAGATGTTTAGCATCAGACCCAGCTTGTATTAGTATTTAGATATGAGAAAAAAGGTGTTCCATATGAGAGATTTTGGGTTTTTTTGCAATCAGAGGGACAAAATGCAGAAGCAATTTCTGAAAGCATATTAAAAGTGCTTAATGAACTATTCAGAGCTAAACGTCATAAACTTATTGCCCAAACTTACGATGGAGCTTCAGTAATGAGTGGTGCAGTTGGTGGAGTACAAGCCAAAGTACAATCTCAGTTTCCAAATGTGCAGTATATTCACTGCTATGCACATCAACTGAACTTAGTGATGGAACATGCAGCTTCGCAGAATAAGTCTGCCAGAATATTTTTTCTTAATCTCTCTGCTTTTCCTGCCTTTTTCTCAAGATCCCCACAGCGCTTGGCAGCTCTGGATTCTGCGGTGGCTAGAAGAGTTCCTGGTGGTTCTGCAACTAGGTGGAATTTTAGATCCAGAGCTGTTAATGTCATTTATGAAAATCAGGAAGAATTGCTGCAGTGCTTTTCAGAGTTGGAAAATTCTGCCCATGATAAGACTTGTCTGGAAGCAAATGGGCTTTGGCGTTATTTAGAAGACAGCAAATTCCTTTCATGGTTGAAATTCTTTCACCGAGTAATGCCTCATGTTGATGTACTTTATAATCAGCTGCAATCAAGATCAGCTGAGGCTGTTAAAGTACAAAATGCTGTGTCTTCATTCATTCAGTGCATCTGTGACATTCGAGAGGCAGCCGATGATATATTTGTGATTCCATCTGAATCAATGAGGAAACGCCAGAAGGGAGAATGTCTAAAAATAGAAGCCAAAGAAGTGTGTGACCGCATTATCGAGGAAGCTAGACGTGATTTTCAGTCGCTTAGTCATCTCGATGCAGCAAAGCTGCTAAACTCTAAATTCTTTGGCAGCTTTTTAAGTCAGTTTCCTGAGGGTGAACTTCAAACTGCTGTGGCTACGTATACAACACTGAACAAGAAAATGTTAAAGACACAACTTAGCGTTCTGTATGCAAGACCTGACTTTAGAAACATTGACGGGGCTGTGCAACTATTGCAATACATAATTTCTAACAGTCTGCAAGATTCGTTTTCTGAAGTTACAACTTTACTAAAAATGTTGATCACAACGCCAATGACCACTTCTGAGCCAGAAAGATGCTTTTTCATGCTTAAAACGCGTAAAAACGTTCTTAAGAAACACTATGTCACAGGATCGTCTTACTGCTCTGGCAATGCTGTCCGTAGAGAAAAGCATCGCTTCTAACATGGAGGGGTTTAATACCAGGATGATCGATAAGTTCTGCAGCCGGAAGGAGCGCCGTATGGACTTTATATTTCTCCATTAGGTAAGTCTAATTATATAAAATGTGTAATCATTGTGTAGTACTGTAGCACACACCTTATTTTGTTCACCAGCTTCCACTGGTCCACAGGACACTTTCAACTCAGACAATACATCCCATTATGGTGTGATGTTATACCAGAAGAAGGATTCTGGCACATGGCGGCACTATGATGCTTGACAGACGTATGTATATATGGAATCTGTACCCTTATGGTCTGACATACAATCAGTTGCTGTAAGGATTCTACTGCCAACCATCCAGTTTACCATTTGTCACATATATTTGCCTTCATCCCATGACTTCTCGCCTATTGATTTAGAAGATCTACTTTCCTAGTTGCAACACCGTTTCTGTTGGCGGGAGACTTCAATGCACAAAACCCACTTTGGGGTTCAAGTCGTACTTGTGCAAGAGGCAGGCTCATCTCATCGCCGATTTCTTGGATAGTTACAACTTAGCTCTGCTCAACACTGGAGAGCCCACATTTCTTTCTGATTCCTTCAATAGCTTTTCACACCTTGATCTTGCAGTTTGTTCACCTCAGTTGGCAGTCTCCTTACAATGGAATGTCATCTACGATTTACACTCTAGTGACCACTTTCCATGACTTATTAGTCTCTTAACGCAGGATACGTGTTCCACACATATGCCTAGTTGGCGCCTGGACCACGCTAACTGGAACCTTTACACCCAGTTGGCCATGTTTACTTACAACGAGCACGACTCAGTGAATGATTTGTCGCAGCATCTCACCGAGAGGGTTCTCTCTGCTGCTGAACAATCTATTCCCCATTGATTTCCTGTCCCCTGGTGGACGGAAGAATGTGGAATGCCATTCGTGCTTGAAGGCGTGCTCTTAGGGCTTTTTCAACATCACCCTACATTGGACAACTTAATCCAATACAAGAAAATGCGCGCCAGGTCCAGACAAGTCATTAGGGATAGCAAAAAGACATCATGGAGCAAATTTGTAGCTTAATTTACCCGACATACACCTTCCCCGGTTGTATGGGATAATTTAAGGCGCGTAGCCGCTAAATCCGCCCATATACCAATTGCGGAACTGAAAACAACTACAGGACCTGCTGTTGATCCATTTGAAGTGGCCAACGCGTTTGGCAGTGCTTTCGCTCGTGTCTAGCTCGGATAACTACATCCCTGAGTTCCTTCTAATTAAAACTCACGTGGAATCTCAAGGCTTCACGTTTCGTTCTACAAACGTAGAAGATTACAATCGCCTTTTCACCATGGTGGAGTTAGAACATTCTCTTTCATCTTCGCGACCATCAGCACCAGGACCAGACGGTATTCACGTACAAATGTTTCAACAGCTCTCTTCTGAAGGAAAGGCTTTCCTGCTTGAGGTCTATAATAGTGATAGGATTGACAGTAAAGTTTCAGAAAACTGGCGGGAGACCACCGTTGTACCCATTTTGAAAGCTGGAAAGGGTCGACATCTTCTCCCCAACTAACTTCCTATTTCCCTCATCAGTTGCGTTTGCAAGGTGATGGAACGCATGATCAATAGACGGTGGTTAGAAACTCGCTAACTACTAACAACCAGTATAGTTTTCGACGACGGCGTTCAACTGTACACCATGTATTGATATCGACACAGACAATGAACGGATTTATGAAGAACTGTCAAACCGTTGGCACATTTTTCGATCTCGAGAAGGCTTAGCGTTGACGAGCAGGGATTCATTGTCCTCTGTATCAGTGGCGACTCGTGCCTTACAATATAGGTGAAGAAGTTTACTTAAGCATGCTGAAAATACAATGCAAAGCCGGTGTAACACGGTCCAACATTTTTACCAGACTTTTTGTATCCAATGGAGCTGTACACAAAAGAAACAGTGTCTGTCACACTATGATTCATTTTGGTACAATACAAATTACAGTTCGCGTAGTAAGCGAGAGGAATAAACATGGCGTGTGCAAATATGTATATACAGCTTTGTTTTAAAATCAGATTTAAACGGTGAGTCAAACAATGTACAAAAACTGCCTGAGGAGCACTGTTCTTGATTCCTTTTTAAAGTCCATTCAAATGTCCTGACATAACACTCGTTTCATCGTAACATTGCACAACTAATTTACGTTCATAATTAAATTCTTTAGGAACAAAATGCAGCAAAAGGAACAATGTTTCTGCGGACCTGTCAGCACTCACATCATGAAATCCGAAAAATCGTTCAACCAATGTGCTCTCTGTATTCACGTATCTTACAATGAGACTTGCACTGAGACTTGACAAATATCTGCAGTATCGTCAACTTCAACAGAAAAAAAATCTGAGACATTAATTTCGGATCTGTAAATATTCCGAAATACATCCCATCCCTTCATTTTGTATAGATTTAGAATCACCACTGCATATACTTTTAATTTTGTTATAGTGGTTTTGGATTTCTAAAAAACTTTTGGTAAACAATCTCCTTGAAATTTCCCCGACTTAGCGAAAACGCACTCTCATCATGACCTCTGAATGCAGGCTCTTGTTTACTTAAATACAATGTTGCTTTAATGACCAACTGCAGGTAAAGCCTATTTAATCTCACGTTTTCCTTGAAATGTACATGAAACAGTCTGTTTTCTTGAAGAGCGTCAGCTATTGTTTTTCTCCTTTTTTTTTTTTTTTTTTTTTTTCAAAAGCGTTTAGTTGTAATTTACATTTTAAACGTTCCGCCGAATCATTGTGCTTGTGAAGAGAACGGGTTATATTAATGAAATATGTGAATCTCTCTTTGTCCCACACGTTACTTTTGTTGCTAAAAAGTAAAGAAGGCCAACAGAATAGCAATTGCAAACTACGGCTACTGCGTAACCAAGAATAGTTATCGAACCAAGAGCTTTTGAATTTAATGTTATAAGTCTTCCCTATTTTCTTATCCTCTCTTTTAAGGTCTATATCAATATCAATGGGCCGCCCAAAGTTTAAAAACATGCTTCTTGTCTTCATCTTTCCACCTGAAAAATGGGATTTCTAACAAACTACAAATATAACGTTCATAACAAAACACTTATATTCCGTGATTTAAATATTAAAAGCACTGGAGTCTAGCAAACTCGTAAATTATACCGTTCACGGTTATCTAAAACACTACGTTTTAAGTTTACCACCAACTCTTCCACGAGGTACACGACTACTATCTTATAAGCGCGCGAAAACAGGAACCATCCCCTCTGCCGTGTTCTGTGCCACTGCCGAAGTGAAAATATTTCTTGTTTGGCTGAAACATGTGCATGCACATGTTATTTCCCCATAGTACATCGTTTCGGACGTTATGTTGCCATGGCAACCAAGCTGTTTAGTGCAGCAGTTTCTTACGTAATTCTGATTGCTGCACTTGTCCTTGCAACCGATCTGAGGGCACGTTCCCACCAATTTTCCCTGCCGGCTGCTTGGCTGTAAGTTCCAAACAAAAGAAAGGTTGGTCACTGACCCTGCTGCGGCTGCTAGCAGTTGAAATTTGTGACTAAACTGTTAGAATAGCAGTAATAATGTCAACATTAACAAAATAGAATACTGCTATTTTCAGGTGAAAACCTCTTCACCTGCTTCATTTGAATAGCCACCACTGCCCTGTATACCTGGAACATACGTGGAGGCCTACCACTATTCATTCAGGAGTTTATGAAGGACTGCGTTTCCCAAGTGAGGGTCGGCTAGGTTTTTTCTAATCCTTTTGTTTAGAAGGAGGGAGTACCTCAGGGTTGGTACTAAGTGTCACGCTATTTGCTATAGCAATTAGAGCTCAGTGGTAGCGAAAGCATGAATGCACTGGTAGTGCCACAATAGTTCCCCCAAATAGTTCGTATTATAATGCACGACGACTACCACCAGGACTACTACCACCACCGCCGCCGCCGCCGCCGCCGCAACGCCGCCGCCGCCACCACCACCACCACCACCACCACCACCACCACCACCACCACCACCACCACCACCACCACCACCACCACCACCACCACCACCACCACCACCACCACCACCACCACCACCACCACCACCACCACCACCACCACCACCACCACCACCACCACCACCACCACCACCACCACCACCACCACCACCACCACCACCACCACCACCACCACCACCACCACCACCACCACCACCACCACCACCACCACCACCACCACCACCACCACCACCACCACCACCACCACCACCACCACCACCACCACCACCACCACCACCACCACCACCACCACCACCACCACCACCACCACCACCACCACCACCACCACCACCACCACCACCACCACCACCACCACCACCACCACCACCACCACCACCACCACCACCACCACCACCACCACCACCACCACCACCACCACCACCACCACCACCACCACCACCACCACCACCACCACCACCACCACCACCACCACCACCACCACCACCACCACCACCACCACCACCACCACCACCACCACCACCACCACCACCACCACCACCACCACCACCACCACCACCACCACCACCACCACCACCACCACCACCACCACCACCACCACCACCACCACCACCACCACCACCACCACCACCACCACCACCACCACCACCACCACCACCACCACCACCACCACCACCACCACCACCACCACCACCACCACCACCACCACCACCACCACCACCACCACCACCACCACCACCACCACCACCACCACCACCACCACCACCACCACCACCACCACCACCACCACCACCACCACCACCACCACCACCACCACCACCACCACCACCACCACCACCACCACCACCACCACCACCACCACCACCACCACCACCACCACCACCACCACCACCACCACCACCACCACCACCACCACCACCACCACCACCACCACCACCACCACCACCACCACCACCACCACCACCACCACCACCACCACCACCACCACCACCACCACCACCACCACCACCACCACCACCACCACCACCACCACCACCACCACCACCACCACCACCACCACCACCACCACCACCACCACCACCACCACCACCACCACCACCACCACCACCACCACCACCACCACCACCACCACCACCACCACCACCACCACCACCACCACCACCACCAGCAGCAGCAGCAGCATCATCGCCGCCGCCACTGCCACTGCCACCACCACTACTACAACAACGACTACTACTACTACTACCGCACTGCACTGGATTAATTCTCGGAATACGCCATTGTCATTAGAGTCCTCCGTCTCGTCGTAGCCGTGTAATGTTGATTGTAACTTTCCACAGGTCGTATTCAACTAAATTTAGCACATACCTGTTCCTGTCTACTTGCTAGCTATGCTTTAGGATGGTTTCCTGATCAAGTTTAGCTCTGATACCTGTGCTGCCTAATACAACTAGGTTCATCAAATCACCACATTGTTTATACCTATGCTACTTGGATTTCTCGTGGGTCTTTTTTTTTTTTTTCAAACGTGAACTAAATCCATCACACCTTTCTTTGACTAATTGTTACTGCCACCAAACAGAATGCATAGAGAACAGAATAAATCGTTTTTCACCTCACATTCACAGATCCATTTTCTTTTCTGTGTGTGTGTGTGTGTGTGTGTGTGTGTGTGTGTGTGTGTGCGTGCGTGCGTGCGTTAGTGTGTGTGTGTGTGTGTGTGTGTGTGTGTGTGTAAATGTCCCTATTGAATTTCCTAACGCTGTTAACCCTTGCACTTTTTTGTTCTGTGTTTATGTGCAAAACAGGAGTATGTCTTCCCATCTTCCCATCGGTTATTTCTCGATGTAACAGTGGAGTATACAAATAATTTAAAATATGTATTTTCTCGTTTTATTAAGGTAGTACCATGGCACGGAGGCACTACCCCGGAACCACCCCTGAATTAACTCAATCTGGAAATGTGTTCCACCTAGAGTTTCGTTATGCCTATTTGTGGACGACTACTGTACTTCACAGCGCACGGCTGCAGCAATGTTTGGACAACTTTCGAAAACGAAACTCAAAAAATGGCTTTCGTTTCTCAACTGAGAAGTGAATCTGCGTTAATTTTTGGTGCCGTAGGAGACGATTACCGCCTTCGCTCCGTTTCGGTCCAGATTTACTTCCCTTCGCAGATGAGACGCGTTTCTGGGGTTGATCTCAAATAAGGAACTTAGCTGGTCATCGCATATAGCAGAGCTAAAAGCACGTTGTGACCGCTCCTTGAATATCTTAGGAGTACAAAATGTCAAATCAAACGGGGGGCCCTAGGACTGGTTTGCTGCCAATGTATCGCGCATTGGTCCGATCCAAACTAGACTCTGGGTGTATCATTTGTTCTTCAGCACAACCATCTGTGCTGAGAAGATTAGACACAGTCCATAATCAGTGCATTCGCATAGCAATAGGGGCTTTTCCAACTAGCCCAGTTGTCAGCCTTTACGCCGTATCGGTAGAACCTCCTCTGCAATATCGGCGTGACGTCCTCTTAGGAAATTATGATTGTGCACTTATAGGTGTATGCCTAAACACCCAACGTTTGCTTCCTTTTTCAACACCTTGCTAAGTGAGCGATATAGGAAGAGCATGCTTAGTCCCAAGCTAGCGGGTTTTCGGTTCCGGAAGCTACTTAAGAAGCTCACTATTGAAATGCCTAACATGTTTCCCAAACGGGAGAGGCTCAAACCCCCCTTGGACGCGAGGTACATCCAATGTAGGTCTTGGGATGACTGTATACCAGAAGTCCACAATGCCTATCTCTAGTATCGGTAGTTATTTTTTAAAATTTTTGTCAGGTTACACTGATTTACTCCAATGGATCAAACAGCACCAGCAGTGTTGTATGTGCTTATGCTTATGGAACCGAACCACATACATTGTTTAGTACTTCCATTTATACTGCAGAGCTGTATGCAATAAATATACCAAGCCTTTTTATATGTGCACCGTCATAAATTAGGTGACAGCCTTCGTGAGCTGTACAACCACCATCCCATTGTACATTATCCAGGATGGCCTCCATATTTTACATGCTTCTAGCATTAACGTGGTATGTGCATGGATTCCTGGTCACATAGGCTTGCCAGGGAATGAAATGATGGATTTGGCTGCAAAGGCTGCAACCACAGAACCCAGTGTTACCATCTCTCATACTACTCTGGAAGACTTTAGACTTGGAGTGCGGAGAACAGTGCTGTTGTGATGTTACAAAGAGTGGTTAGCTCAGTGTGGTAATAAGCTTAGAGAAGTAAAAGAACTTCCGATAAACTGGATAACTTCCTCTCGCATATCTTGTTGCGAGGAGGTTAACTTTGCTCAGTTATGCATTGGCCACTGTAATTTTTTGCATGGTTACCTTTTTAAATGGAAGCCTGCTCCTCTTTGTCCACTGTGCAATAACCTTTTGTCAGTCCATCACATGCTGCTAGAGTGTGATTCCCTAGCACACCTTCGAAACTCTGCAATTGCTTGTCAGCTTTGCAGAGATCCTCACGAACAATAAACAAGCAGTCAAAAGAATTTTGAAGTTTCTATCAATGGTAAATGTGAAACTAAGAATTTATAACTTTAGATCTCAAAATTTCTTACTTTGTGGCCCCTTTTTTATAATTTTGTGTTTTACTCTGACTTTTCCCTATGTTTTGTATATGTATATTTATTTGTTTTGACTAGTAGTTCTATTTTATATTGAAATTTATCTCTGGCTTTTGCCATGATCCCTGTTTCTAAGTGTGCTGTTGACCTAGTAGTTGAGCACCCTTAAGCCTAAACCTTACCTTACTGTTGACTCAAAAAATTGTCTTATAACTCAGAATGTAATGTTGTTCATGATGACAAATTTGGTGTATGGTGCACCATTATCAGAGAAAGGTTTCTCAGAGCTCCAATAAGCAATTTCTATCTCTGGGTAACTTAAAACATGAAGTGTACAAGACAAATTCACACACTGTGGAAGAATTCAAACAAAATATCTGCCAGGAAATTGTGAGCATTTCTCAATGTGAACTATGGTGAGTGATTAATAGTTTGCTAAAGAGGTGCCAAAAATGCATATATAGATGACAATGACGAGTTTCAGCATCTTCTTTGATAAAGTTGGTCAGTAAAGCCTTTAAAAGTAGTTTTAAAAATGTTGTACAGTTTCATCTGTGCCTTTCTATGATGTCAATAAGCACTGAGGATGCCAACAGGCAAAACACTGTGCAGCCCATTCAGAGGCTTTTTCTCTCCTGCCAGTTGACAAGATAACATGGATAATTACCTATTTAAGTAAACTGTATAGCAAGGTTTTGTTTGGTAAAACTATGGTGTAGCTACTTATTGTCACATTTAAAACCATTGGCAAAAATGTGTAGTGAATTAGCATACCAAACTTACTGTTGGTGTTTTTAAATAGACAAGCCATGTGTGGGCAATGTTTGAGAGGTAGAACTGGAACTGAAAAATTCAATGCTGCAGCTGGGATTTGAACCACAGATCCTCCACTTATCAGGCGGGTGCTCTGACCATTAAGTTACTGTCACAACCTGCCAGAATGACATTGAATTCTGAAGCTGTAATATAGCTTCCTAGTTATTACCTCGCCATTTGAAACTGCAGTCGTTGGTGACGTGATGTTGTTGGTCACGTTGATGTGGTTTGGTGTGTTGTCTCCGGCTAGCTGAGCTTGATCTCTTTATCTCGGGTTTACGTGAGTGTAAAGGACAACCCAAGAACAACTTTGCAGATCATTTATTGCATCTGTAAATGTTTTCGGGAGTTATGCCGATTCTATATGTGTATCTGTAGAAGCATCTCAATCACATCGGCGCAGCACGAACTGCACGAACTCCCGTACTGCTCTCTGGTTGAGTACTCACTAGACGCTTCTCTCTTACCCACGCCAAAACGACCGTTCGCTTCCAATTTGAATGTCATGACGTCATCCAAGAAAGCCTCGTATCCAAAATGCTATTTCCTTTTCCCGCAATTTAGAAATGTCCCTTTCTATTATAACATGTTCTTTTATGAATTACAAATATATAATTACTTTTTAGGATTAAACGATGTTTACTTTATATTTTATTAGATATCTCACGCGACTTTTAAGGTTTGTAGAACTAACTTTCGAACGTGGATTTAAACTATGTGGTATGACGTCATGACTCGTTAATTTCAAACCAATAATGCGTTTATTCTATAAATTTAACGACTATCATTTACTCATATCTTGCTCACCTTACAACACTTCCTGCTATATTATCTATTTATGTTATTACTCAATATTTATCGCAAATCTCAGATCCGGCAATTAAATTAAAACGTATCTTTTTCAAAAGCCCATTCGATCGGAAATCTAAATTTCGGTATCAAATGCCCCCATTTATATTATTTTATTATTTCATAATAAAATAATGTAAATGTCTTGCCCGAAAGAAAAATTAAAAATTACTCCTGTATTTTGAATAATCGGCAACACTCCCATTATATACAATTTTCAATTACACTGTTTTTGAAATTGGTTATTAACACATTTTCTCATTAATCTTTTTAACATGACAAACAATTGTACACTTGACTAAACATTAATCCTTAAATACTAATTACAATATGTTATGGTTTCTTCTATGAAGCTTCTATATAAAGGTTAAATTTCAAGAGTCTTTCTTTATACTTCCTTCTTTTAGTTCATGTTTGCTCACTTCGCTCTCACTATCACTTGCACTGTGATTTTTCACTTTTGTTATTGTAACACATATCTGTACTAGATCCTTTAAGCACTAAAATGTACATATATTTTTATATAAATCCATTGCACTCTTTAGACAAGTTCTTTCTTTGTCTTTCTGTGATAACTATCTATACATCTAAATATTTTAACAAATGTTTTACAAAGTAAATATTCTGTTTTCTCTCTATGCGGAGATGAACATTTTAACAATCTTTCTGAAGCTGTTTTTTTTTTTTTTTTTTTTTTTTTGTGAGCTCTATACAATATATTTTTAAACTCTTTGTAGTATATAGCAATTCACATTCTGCATTTTTCATGAATATGTAAGTACCTGACCAATGTATGGTTTTCAAGTAAGCTAACATTTACATTTTATCTCAAGGCTGATTAGGAGCCAATATACAAATGACACTTCCAATTTTTTTTTTACATTAAATCAAGGTTCCAAGGCACCACACGGTTTCTTGTATGGTCGAAGGAGTTGTTTATGCCATCTTCCCAGACATTTTTCATTTTTAACATCTTTTAATTCATAGGTATGATAACCAAATTTTGATATAATTTCTGCAGGACCTTTATATAACAATTCCATCCTTTTGTTCCTACCTCTCAATGCACTTGATAACTTATGGTCTTTAACTAGTACCCAATCGCCTATCTTAGGTTCCCATTTATGTTTTCTACTCTTTTTCTTTAATTTTCGCTTCTCTGCCTTTTTCTTGATTCGTTCAAAAGCAATTTTCGCTCTTTCTTCTTCACTTAACTGAATGTCATTAATTTTCAGTGTTTTTGGTACCCCGATCAATATTGGTTCTGGTTCAATTCCTAACATTAATTTTATTGGTGCAAATCCAGTAGTTACATTAATGGTGTGATTGATAATCTTTTCTATCAATGGACAATATTTCACCCAATCCTTGTGATTATGATGTGTAAGTACACGTAAATAAATTCCTATATCTCGGAGGACACGTTCTGTTGGATTCCCTGATGGAAAGTATGATGAACAATAATTTAGTTTTCTCGAGTCTAATGTCACCTTAATCTTTCATTGGCCTTATTTACAATACATAGGGGATTCACAAATTCTGAATTCGAAATTTCAATAACCTCATCTTCTAACATTGACTTTATAACTGCATCTACCTCTTCTCTTATTGTACTAGGGATAGCTCTCGCTTTATGTGTAAAAGGTTTTATGGGTATCATCTCAAACGAATGAGTATAAATATTACATTTACCAGGTTTCTCAGAGAATACTTCTTTATTTCGGATTAATATTTCAAACAGTTTATCCCTCTGTTGTTCATTTAGTTGATCAGCCTGAGTTACCTTTTCCCTCAACAATTCTTCTAAGTCTTCACTACTCTCCCTATCATAGTACCTAGTTGCATCAGAAACCCTCAAATTGTCTATGAAATCATTTTTATCCCATTCTACATTTTCTTTATTATCGACTCTGTACTCTTTGACATTTACTTCAGTTAATTCCATAGCTCCTACTTTAACATATTCTACAAAGAATGTATCCCCTTGGATTTCTTCTTCCTCTTTTTCTCTTACAATAGTTTCTGAACTACTATCTTCCACAAAAGGCACTATAATGGTCTCATATTCAACTTTCATTTCTAGAATCATGTTTTTAAAATTCACCACAGATTCCCAGGCATAAAGACAATCACAACCTATTATAATATCTGTCACAAGTCTTCCTACAATCAGAAATAAAATTTCTAGTATTCTCCCATTTATTTCAATATTTATCATTGCTTGAAATTTTACTCTCTCTTTTCGTTTTCCCACAGCTAGCGAGCAATATATCCCATTAACTGGTAAAGACATTACTTTAAAGCCACTACTTTGTAAATTATCATAAAAATTTTGTGAGCATACTGTGCTATTTGATCCCGTATCTATAATTGCATTGTATTGTTTTCCATTTACTCCAATTTTGATTTTAGGTGGATCTCCTACTTTTTCGTTTTCGTCGATCCTATTTTTACATTCTCTTTTCTTTTGTATCATCATTTGCCTTCCAGGACTATTTATTTCCGAGTACTTATCACAATCATTACTAGGATACCCAGTTCTCACTGAAGGCGCGTTTGACCGGGTCTGGCGTTTCCCTGATTTTTAGGTATTGCTCCTGTACTATTTCCCGAATTGTTATTTCTGTTTTCCTGCATTAAATCGGGGTTACTTCCTACCATGTTTTTGACCGTGTTAATGGCCTCGACCATTTCTGCATTTTCGGGGGAATTTCGTCCACTAGAATACCTTTCTCCCTGTCTTGGTGACCTCGGTCTAAACTCATTATCTCCGTTTGTCCAATACCCATCATTTGAATTTCTACTATGTCCAAAATAACGGCCCCGTCTACCTCGATCAAATCTATTTGTATTCATATAATTCACCCTTATATTTCTTCCCCTTTGATTACCATTTCTATTTTGGTGATGCCCTTCCTGGTTATATCTACCTTGATTTTCCCACCGGAATGATTCCATCCTTGGTACTGGTCCTTTATATCTTTCCCTAACCTCACTTCTATTCTGATAATACTGTGCCCCTTGCCCGAAAGAATTGACAGTTTCTTTTCCTTCATATGTATTTCCAAATGCGTGTTTTGGCTTATTGACTTCTAAGGCTGATAATAATTCTATCATAGCTGCAATGCTATCGGGTCGGGCTATGATTAGGTAATGTTGAAGTGTTTCCGGAAAATGTGGAGTAACTATATTTATTAGATCTTTTTCATCCAAGGGAGGGTCCAACATCTTCGATTTTCTCGCTATTCTCATAAAATAGTTTACCATCGATTCCTCCGATCTAGGATTAAATTTTCCATTGCTTAATTCAACTCTTATATTAGCCTGCCTACTAGCTCCCCAATATCTGGTTAAAAAGATGTTCCTAAAGGTCCTGTAGTCATTATTGTTACCCATAGAAAGGCCTAGCCAATTAGCAGCATTACCCTTTAGACATTTTCTTACTATCACCATCTTGTACTCCTCTGGTATACGTTTCACCGTGAAGTACTCTTGTAACCCTTCTAAAAAGGCTTTAGGATCATCTGAATCTTCATTTTCAAAAACTGGAGGTGTCATTTCATTTAAGACATGGTTAGGCCAATGTAAATTTGAATTGTCACCTATCCCTGAGCTATTTCCGAGATCAGAATGGGAATTACTGTTACCCCTATTTTGCATCGAAATGTCAGCTGATACACCTGGTATTGCCTCGTTTCTTGCAACTTCATTACTAAGATTGTTGTGATTACATGCATTTTCATTTAATTTCAAATTTTCTAAGGCCTCTTTTACCTGAGTAATTTCTGTTACTACTCCTTTTATTTTGTCTGTAACATCCTCCAAATTTCTAGCCTGCCTTTCACTTTCTACATCAGATCTTTCTATTCTAACTTTACACCCCTGTAACTCTTCTCTAATTTCTTCCCTTTGTTTGTCTAATCTATATGTTACTTTTTCCCTTTCTTTATCTAATTTTTCACTCACTTGTTGACCTAATTTCTTTTCAGAATTCTTTACTTCTTGCCTTATTGTCTCTAATTCTCCCTTAACCTGTTCTCTATTTTCTTTTACTTCACTACTAACTTTATTAATTTCCTCCCTAACTTCTTCCCTAAAGGTTTCGAAAACTCTCCTCTGATTCTCCAATTGCATTCCCAATTCCTGTTGTCCCTTTTCTAATTTCTGTCCTAACTCTATACTAGTTTCGTCTATCTTACTCATCTTTTGGCTTAACTCTGTTCTTAATTCTTTACTATTTTCATCTATCTTTTGACTTAACTCTGTTCTTAATTCTTTACTATTTTCATCTATCTTTTTACTTAACTCTGTATTCATCTTTTCCACTGTTCTTAATTCTTTACTATTTTCATCTATCTTTCGACTTAACTCTGTACTCATCTCTTTCATTATCGTTTGAAACATATTCTCTATTTCTGACATAAATGCTGGCCTTTCTGAATTACTACTAAACATTTCTGAACTACCTCTAGGTGTTTCTCTAACGTTCTGATCTTCTAATTCTTGGCATATTCTGCTACCAATTACATTCCGATTAAATTCTTCCATTCTACTTATACTTTCCCGAATTTCCGGACTTTCAAAACCTCTAAACTCACTATCACTGTCTTCCATTTCTAAGCTATTTATATGTGTTTTTCTACTCACCAAAATTTTCAATATTTTCACTATTTCACTTTAACTGCACTTAAACTTGTTCACTACACGTTTCACAGATGTTGACGCGCTGGGCACCTTCTTGTCTGCTGGTTCGATGCTGGTCTGGTCGTCTTGGGGGTTTGGTCCATTCTTTCGGCGCCACACGTTGGGAAGCCAATTTGAAGCTGTAATATAGCTTCCTAGTTATTACCTCGCCATTTGAAACTGCAGTCGTTGGTGACGTGATGTTGTTGGTCACGTTGATGTGGTTTGGTGTGTTGTCTCCGGCTAGCTGAGCTTGATCTCTTTATCTCGGGTTTACGTGAGTGTAAAGGACAACCCAAGAACAACTTTGCAGATCATTTATTGCATCTGTAAATGTTTTCGGGAGTTATGCCGATTCTATATGTGTATCTGTAGAAGCATCTCAATCACATCGGCGCAGCACGAACTGCACGAACTCCCGTACTGCTCTCTGGTTGAGTACTCACTAGACGCTTCTCTCTTACCCACGCCAAAACGACCGTTCGCTTCCAATTTGAATGTCATGACGTCATCCAAGAAAGCCTCGTATCCAAAATGCTATTTCCTTTTCCCGCAATTTAGAAATGTCCCTTTCTATTATAACATGTTCTTTTATGAATTACAAATATATAATTACTTTTTAGGATTAAACGATGTTTACTTTATATTTTATTAGATATCTCACGCGACTTTTAAGGTTTGTAGAACTAACTTTCGAACGTGGATTTAAACTATGTGGTATGACGTCATGACTCGTTAATTTCAAACCAATAATGCGTTTATTCTATAAATTTAACGACTATCATTTACTCATATCTTGCTCACCTTACAACACTTCCTGCTATATTATCTATTTATGTTATTACTCAATATTTATCGCAAATCTCAGATCCGGCAATTAAATTAAAACGTATCTTTTTCAAAAGCCCATTCGATCGGAAATCTAAATTTCGGTATCAATTCTCCAACCAGTTCACATTTCTCCCGCATTTCTTAAGGTTATTTAACCATGGGACATACAGCACTTACAATAGCAAGTCACCATTGGGGTAATTGTCTCTGATGTGAGACTGCCTTTGTGGTTTACTGCAAGAATTGCAAACTGGTTGGAGAATTCAATGTCATTCTGGCAGGTTGTCACAGTAGCTTAATGATTAGAGCACCTGCCTGATAAGTGGAGGGTTTGTGGTTCAAATCCCAGCTGTGGCATTGAATTTTTCAGTTCCGATTCAGAATTGTTTGTGAGAAGGGATTATGAAAATCACTTTTTTAAGAATCAGAGAAAATAAAATTTAATTTTTCTTGTAATGAGCTCAGTTTCTAAAAGTACCTTCCTTTACAAAAATGTTAATATTTTGTTACAGAACTATATAACTCGGTACCAAAGCGAATATGGGTTGCAATCATGTGTTTCCTCACAATGGCAGTGTACTATATGATATTCTCAACCTTTAACATCTTACTTATTCACATGATAGAGGTTGAAGGTGATGAACTAACTGAAACCGCGTGTGGCAATCCACTTCCAGAGGGACTATACGATGCTGTGAGTTACAACCAATATTGAAGCTGACTATGGAAAAATTGAAGCTATTAACAGTGAAGCAACAAGATTCTAAAGTAAGAACAAATTAGAAACTAAAAACTTCACTTATCTTATTATTTTGGTGCTGACCCTGGGGTTTCAAGCTACATCCAGCTGATAATTACATAAAATATAAAAGTTTTAATCCTTTTGCACATAAATTTGCTGTTTTTAATAGTTTAATTTATAGGTTAATAAATATACCCCTTAATAAAGATGAATTTGACATAGAATATAAACACATTATTAACACTGCAGTAATTAATGGTTTTAATACAGATTTTATACATAAAAGGATAGAGGAATTTAAGTATCAAAAAGCTGTCAAAGAAGTTTCAACCCTTAAAAAAATAAAAGATAATTGTATTTTTAAGAAGTTTACTTACCATCCATGGGCTGATAAAAAATTTACAAGGATTTTTAAAGAATATGGAATAAATTTGGTCCCTCAAAATAAATTTAATATACAAAATTTACTTAATTTTTCAAAAAAAGATAAAATACCAAATTATAAAAAAATCTGGCATTTATCAATTTAGCTGTTTAGATTGTGATAAAGTTTATATTGGTAAAACTAAACGTCATCTAGAAACCAGAATAAAAGAACATTTTAGAAATATTAAATATAAACAAACTGATAAATCAGGTGTGGCAGATCATTTTTGGTCATTTAATCATGAAATTAATTCAGAAGTTAAATTATTAAAACAATTAAGTAATCCAATAGATTTAATGGTTTGGGAAAAAGTTTTTATTTTAAAAAACAGGAACCGTGTTATGAACTTCGAATTACCATCTATAGATTGTATATATAAATTTTTGTTTTCAGAGATTGGTAAATAAAAATTGAATAAGAGTAATTGTTTTTCAGAAAAAATAAAAGATTGTAGCTTGGCAATGAGTTTGTTTATATGGCTTTGAGAATGAGCTGGATATAGCTTGAAACCCCAGGGTCAGCACCAAAATAATAAGATAAGTGAAGTTTTTAGTTTCTAATTTGTTCTTACTTTAGAATTGAAGCTGACATTTTCTACAGGCCTTAGAGACTACAACAAATACTTATTCAAATGAATAAAACTGATGTATAATAATCAAAAGGCTTTCCTTCCAACTATGATTTATTTTCATTGAAATTCCATAAATGATAACTTCAAAATATTACAACCTTCTCTTCCTTTACCTACAGTAGGTAGTATGTACCAAACTTAAGTTGTATCTTCTATGGATGCAATTCAGATACTTTCAACAAAATCCCCCACACTCATATTACACTTTATGTTAAGAAACAAAATTTTTTGATTAAAAATTATATATTTAGTATACTGATATGAGAAATAAAGTGTATACCTATCCAGAATTTTCTGGGGACCTCCTTTTATTAGACTGAATTTTCCATAATTTTGAATAACAAGGAAATCTTAACAGATAGACAAAAATTAATGTAGAGCATGTTAAAATATGCAGGCTAATTTATTCACCCTCTTTTAAATATTCCATGTTGTAAGTTTAGACCTTTCCTATATGTTTCCTAAACAACAGGCTTAAAATTATGCAATTCTTGCTTTCCCCCAGCTCCCCCTTTTCTTCTTTGACTATAGGAGTCTGTTAAGAGAAATATACAATATATAATAATAATGGTAATATAATTACCAAATTTTGAAGGCTGTTTTCTAGATATGGGGGTGCTGAGGTCCAGCAGTTAGAGCACTTGCCTACCACCTATGTGGCCCAGGCTTGATCTCAGGGACCCGCATGTGGTATCTGTGGTGGACGAAGCAGTGTCAGGGAGGGTTTTCTCTGGGTTCTCCAGTTTCCCCCGACACTCATTACACCATTTTGCTCCATTATCACCTTTCCAATCATTGATTTTGCCTGCATTTCATGTCATCCTCTTCCTCACTCTCATACCTGGTGCTTGGCTGACCACCCACTTCCAGATCTTCCTCTGCCTGGTTCATAGGTTCCTGTGTTCCCCGACAGGCGTCTGACCCTAGGCACTGGCTTGTAAGTCCTAAAGGGTGTAAGTCCTACATAAGGGGAGGGTAATCACATAAAGAAGAAGTTTTCTAGATATGTTGTTGTTGTTGTTGTTAGCTAATACTGGATTTCTGACAATGAAGTCATTAATCCTCTTACTCTCCAATATTTTTCACTGATGGATGGGGCATTTGAAATGGCCGGGCATATTTGAAGGTGGTCTTATTCCATTTCCTCTTGCAGATCACATAGAGGACAGAGTGGTGAAGAATATATCCCAATTCTGTTTAAATGTTTTGCCAGACAATCATGTCCCGTAATCAACCTGAAGGTTGCAACTGCTGTTTTTCGAGGATACTCAGGAATTACTATTTGAATGTTTGGTAGTTCCCATCTTTTATTTTTTGATTTTTCATAGTAATATTTTGCAATAATTTTTTTGAATTCAGAGTTGACTAATCTTTTAGCTGCATAAAATGGTAGATTAGCTATAGATTTCTGCATATTGCCGGTACCCTTTTTTGCAAGAAAATCAGCTTTCTCACTACCACTCAGTCCACAGTGAGCTGGTATCCATTGGAAGACTAGGTGTTTTTGAAGTGCTGTTAGATGGGTAAGGATTTTCCAACATTCTATAATTGTTTGGTTTTTTGGTGACAACTTGGAAGTAATTGCTATAATTGCTGCCCTGGAATCTGAGAGAATAACTGCTTGCTGAAAATGTGAAATTCTGTACAAAAGATTTTGTAGGGCCACTCGAATTGCTTCAATTTCTCCATCAAAGTTTGTAGTTCCAGAACTTAAAGATTTGTAATAGGAAAAGAGGGGACACGTGACTCCAGCACCTGCTCCATCTTTGTTTGATATAAATGATCCATCAGTATAAATATGGAGCCATTCGTGTTCTGGAAATCTAGTATGGATTGTCTCTAATGCCAATAATTTTAGAACACTAGTTGGAGTATCACTTTTCTTAACTTCTTCTGTCAGGTGTAAATAATATGTGATGTCTCATGTTTGTGTTGGATTGACTTTAGATATGAAGTTTTCCTTTAAATTAGGAAGGTATACATTCTTCTTGATGTCTTGAATTTTGGAAAGAAAGCTCTCCTGAGTCTTTAGTGTATGTGTAAAATTTCTCTTGTGCCATGTATTGAATGGGAGTCTGATCAACTTTTCGTGTTGAATAAGAGTCGTTTTTTCTATTTTGTATTCAATGGGGCATTGGTTGGTTAGTATTTCCATAGCTGCTATTGGTGTGGTTTTCTAGATATACACAAAATTGAAATGATAGCCAACTTTTAAAATAAGATGTCAATATAGATCATGATAGTCATTATATTATGTAATCTTTGCATGACCAAATGAAAAGCAACAGTCTGCAATTTAACATTTTAGAGTGTGTATCTTAAAACATCGGAAGGTTTAAACAAATAATATCAAGTATTTTGGAAATAATTAGTAGATTTATATTTAACTAAGGGGTCTCCGTCTAGGGGATATGCGAATGGCGACCACAAGGCACCCAAGCTGAGCAGAACATTACTTCCACTTACTGGTGTTTTGCTCCTCACTGAGGCTTTTCTGTCTGACCTTACCTTGGTCATCTCTTGTTGTCTTCCGACCCTGATGCTATTAGGGTTCCTGAGGGCTAGGGAGCCTTTATTTTTCCAACCTCTCCATTTCTCTAATTTCTCTATAAAACCTTATCCCCTAACATGCTGACCTGTCATGGCATGTAATACATCCTCTGATTGGTAATCAGAGAATATGGTCGGTGAATTTACTTTGATAACTCTCCCGGTCAGGTCGGTGAGACCCGTAAACTAACGACTGGTGTGGTCCTCCAGACATTCTGGGGGTTGTGAGAGAGTGATGTAACTGCCAAAACATAAAAATATGGTGCTCTCTAAAAAGTGGTTAATATTACAGCTAAGTCTCTTCAATATTTATGGTAAATATTATGCTAATTCACAGAAAGTAACAAGAAATAATAATAAGAAATAAACAATTTAATAAAGATTTGAAACAAGAAAGAAAATGTGATCCTAACACTCAATACAATATCTTTTTTCAAAATTTCAATATGCAAGAACTGAACATTGCAATTAATAATCTAAAAAACAAAAAGTCTCCTGGACCAGATCACATGCATCCAGAGTTCATAAAAAACCTTGGAAAAACAGCAAAACAACAACTATTGAAACTCTACAATCTATCCTGGAACACCACTGTACCTGTCGAATGGCAAAAAGTAATAATTTTCCCACTCTTGAAGAAAGATAAAACAGCATCAGAAATAAAAAGTTATAGACCATTAGCACTTACTAGCATAATAGCAAAAGTGATGGAAATAATGGTGTCAAATAGGTTAAACTGGTTTCTAGAATCACAAAATTTAATTTTTCCATGTCAAGCTGGATTCAGAGAGTTCCACTCTACAATTGAACAAATCTTACTTCTCAGTCAAGAAATCAAAGACTCCTTCAATAGAAACGAAGATAATGTATCAGTTTCTATTGATTTCCAAAGTGCATATGATATGGAAATTTATTGCTTTATTGCTTTATTGCTACCAGATATGGAATAAATGTATCTAAATACAAACAAGTACACCGTGGCTTACCACAAGGTGCAATGCTCAGCACTACACTTTTTAATGTATTTATTAACGATCTGCCACAACAAATACAAGAATTAAGTGTGAAGTGTGCACTATTTGCTGATGACTTAGTAATGTGGATGTCAAAACCAAAAAGCAAAAGTACAGAACTAGAAAAAATCATGCAACAATCCTTAACCAACCTACAAAAGTGGACAAAGAAAATTTAATGACTGTTAATACAACAAAATCAAACTTCCAAATCTTTTCACTAAGAAAAATACCACTGAAAATAAAACTAAATTTTGAGGGTCAACAATTACCAGAAACAAAGGAAGCAAAGTATTAGGAGTTACATTTGATACTAAACTTAATGGACCAAACAAATAGAAAATGTAATACAAATAGCAGAAAGGCGCCTTTCACTGTTAAAACGTCTAACAGGGATGAAGTGGGGATGTTCCAGAGCAACTCTTAACACAACATACAATGTATATATAAAGCCATTATTTACTTACTGCAGTGAAGTTCTTGTAACAGCAAATACAAAAAAAAAGTCAGGTCTTTCAAAACCAAAATCTGAGACTAATTACAGGTGCTATCAAAACCACACCAATACCAGCTATGGAAATACTAACCAACCAATAACCCACTGAATATGAAATAGAAAAAGCGGACGGCGGCGCCGTGGCCGAGCGGTTAGCGCGCTCGCCTACCACCTAGGCGGCCCGGGTTCGATCCCAGGGACCCGCATGTGGTATTCGTGGTGGACGAAGCGGCGTCAGGGCGGGTTTTCTCCGGGTACTCCGGTTTCCCCCGCCATCTCATTCCACCGGTGCTCCATCTTCATTCCATGTATCATCAGTGTCACCGCCTGCGGTGCCGTAGTAGTAAAAGCGGGCGTTAAACACTACAAACAACAACAATAGAAAAAGCGGCTCTTATTCAACACGAAAAGTTGATCAGACTCCCATTCAATACATGGAACAAGAGAAATTTTACACATACACTAAAGACTCAGGAGAGCTTTCTTTCCAAAATTCAAGACATCAAGAAGAATATATACCTTCCTAATTCAAAGGAAAACTTCATATCTAAAGTCAATCCAACACAAACATTAGACGTCACATATTATTTACATCTGACAGAAGAAGTTAAGAAAAGTGATACTCCAACTAGTGTTCTAAAATTATTGGCATTAGAGACAATCCATACTAGATTTCCAGAACACGAATGGCTCCATATTTATACTGATGTATCATTGATATCAAACCAAGATGGAGCAGGGGCTGGAGTCACGTGTCCCCTCTTTTCCTATTACAAATCTTTAAGTTATGGAACTACTAACTTTGATGGAGAAATTGGAGCAATTCGAATGACCCTACAAAATCTTTTGTACAGAATTTCACATTTTCAGGAAGCAGTTATTCTCTCAGATTCCAGGGCGGCAATTATAGCAATTACTTCCAAGTTGTCACCAAAAAACCAAACAATTATAGGATGTTAGAAAATCCTTACCCATCTAACAGCACTTCAAAAACATCTAGTCTTCCAATGGATACCAGCTCACTGTGGACTGAGTGGTAATGAGAAAGCTGATTTTCTTGCAAAAAAGGGTACCAACAGTGTACAAAAATCTATAGTTAATCTACCATTTTATGCAGCTAAAAGATTAGTCAACTCTGAATTAAAAAAATTATTGCAAAATATTACTAAGAAAAATCAAAGAATAAAAGATGGGAACTACCAAACATTCAAACAGTGATTCCTGAGTATCCTTGAAAAACAGCAGTTGCAACCTTCAGGTTGATTACAGGACATGATTGTCTGGCAAAACATTTAAACAGAATTGGGATATATTCCTCACCACTCTGTCCTCTATGTGATCTGCAAGAGGAAATGGACCGAGACCACCTTCAAATATGCCCAGCCATTTCTAATGCCCCATCCATCAGTGAAAAATATTGGAGAGCAAGAGGATTAATGACTTCATTGTCAGAAATCCAGTATTAGCTAACAACAACATTTTGTATAATGTAATGTTTCCATGTTAGGTGTTCATTCAAGTGCAATTCAAGTATTTTACAATTGTTGCAACAGGAATTTCTACGTAATTTACATACACATTAGGGTATGTTCTGTAACATAAAGAAAATGTGGTATGGTGAGATTTATTGGGATTTTCCTGTATTCTCCATTTATTTAGCCATTGTTGAAGCAGACCTAGTTTGTTTTGAGATATTCTGAGGCCTTACGAGAATTTTATGAGAGGCAAGAATGGTTGTGTTATCTGTAAAATTGCTTTTCTGGTGTGTTCACTTGTCAGTACATTATAAGTGTAAAGAATGTACAAAATCAGTTCAAGAACACTACCTTGGGGTACTCTGGATATGATAATATGGAAAGCTGAAGGTTCATCTTTGTATTTTATTTGGAAATGTGTATCATTGAGGTAAGATTGTAATGGAATATAGTAAGTATGAGGAACTAACAGTTTTATTTTGTCAAATGCCTGCTGTATGTCAAGGAATGAGCATTGGTAGGCTTTTCTCCAGGGGGAGGGGCACATTTTGGAAGTTTGCAACCAGATAATATCATGTAAGATTTAAAGCTTTCACGGCGCACGTTATTTATTATAGTTTCACGGGCGATCAGCCGTGTGAGGTTTGAAAATATTGAGCTTTCGGCCATTCTAAACTCCATGGCCTTCGTCAGAATGAAATGACCGTTATTTTCCCACTCCCCCTATATATACAATGTTAGATGAGAAGGGGTTGCGTTGCCCTGGCCAATGAGCGGGTGACGATTTGTGATTGGGCCTGCTGTTTCGGGCTATGTTTGTCACCGGCCACAGTGTTTTCTTGAGGGTCAGTACTTGGACCAGAATCACTATAGTTGCTGTTGTGAATGTGTTTCATGGCTATTGTCCAGGCAGGGCTTAGCTGAAGACCACGGTCCCTGTTGTAATTGTTTGGATGTAGTTTGATTTGAATGGCTTCCTTAATGACTCTGTCCCAGTATTTATCCGTATGCTCCAGAACTTTGATGTCTTCAAAGTTTATTTTGTGGACATACTCTATACAATGCTCGGCCACTGCTGACTTATCTGGTTGTAGGAGCCTGATATTGCGTTGATGTTCTTTACACCTTTCTTCTATTGTGCGTCCTGTTTGGCCTACATACACTTTACCACATTTGCAAGGAATTCTGTAAACTCCTGGGACCTTGAGTCAAAGTGGTTCTTTTACCGGTCTAAGGTATTCTTGGATTTTCTTTGGAGGTGTGAAGAAGGTCTTGATGTTATACCTAGCGAGTATGCGGGAGATCTTGTTTGAGACGGAACCGTAGAATGGTATGTAGGCTTTGCTCGGCCAGCTATCCATTCTTTGAGTGAGGCGTTGGGGGTTGTTTCGATTGTTTTCAACCTTCTTGCGTGCCTTTTTGATGTCGTTATCACTGTATCCGTTTTTCAGCAATGTGTCTCGTAGGTATTTAAGTTCCTGCTTAATGTGGTCTTCATCTGCAATATCGAAAGCTCGGTGAAACAAGGTGGAGATAACTGTCTTCTTTTGAGTAGGATGGTGGTGACTGGAGGCGTCCAAGTAGCGGTTGGTGTGTGTTGGTTTCCTGTATACCGTGTGACCTAGGCTGCCGTCCGGCTTCTTGTAGACCAGAACATCTAGGAAGGGGAGTGAGCCATCGATCTCAACTTCCATGGTAAACTTGATGTTCGCATGTAGGTTGTTGAGGTGGTCTAAGAAGGTGGAAAGTTTTCCTTTTCCATGTGGCCAGATAACAAAGGTATCATCCACGTATCTGAAGAAAGCCTTTGGTTTGTCTGAGGTGGTATCCAGGGCAGTATGTTCAAAGCTCTCCATGAAAAAGTTGGCAATAGCAGGTGACAATGGTGAACCCATGGCTACCCCATCCGTCTGTTTGAAGAACTGGCCATTGTAACGTATTTTGTCACTCCTATGTTCATCAAGCTTTGCCTATAGCTCCATCTTCATTTTGGTCATTTCAATCTTCATTTCATCTTTAATGCCCGTCATTCCTGTCTCCATTTCTTCCTTTACACCTTTCATATCCATTTTAATTTCTTGCATTCCGGAGCTTATGTTATTCAATTCAACTTTCAATTCCATTTCCATCTTCTACATACTGACCAGTATGTTTTTCAACATTGCCTCCATTGTGGCTTTTGACACCAGTGTGACAAATGACAAGTCCTATTACCTTTTAATGTCATTTTATTTCTTCTAAAACTGAATCACAATTCATGGCCTTGCAAATCACAGCTACTTTGTTCTGTCATAATCTGGACACAACTGTGCTCAACAATGCACAGCTTGCTCTGACAATTCAACTCACTTATTTAAAACTGACTCAACACTGCTTTCTCTGTCCATGTCGATTTGTTTATATAGTCAAGAAGTAGGTATTAGAAACTATTTGGGAAACTGATGTTTCATAAAGCTTCTCACAAAAAGCCCTGCACTTGAAGCTCTCAAACTATATAGAAATGATGTTTGTTCTTGTTGCATGTTGCATAGCAACATAGTGGTGTGCTTTGTTGCATGGCCATTGCCACAATGTTGTCGTTGTTGTTATTACTGTTATTATCATCATTATTATTGTTATTGTTGTTGTTATTCTTATTGTTCCTGTTACCATTGTTGTTATTTTAGTTGTTATTGTTATGATGATGGTGATATTATTATTATTATTATTATTATTATTATTATTATTATTATTATTATTATTATTATTATTATTATTGTTGTTGTTGTTGTTGTTGTTGTTGTTGTTGTTGTTGTTGTTGTTGTTGTTATTATTATTATTATTATTATTATTATTATTATTATTATTATTATTATTATTATTATTATTATTATTATTATTATTATTATTATTATTATTATTATTATTATTATTATTGTTGTTGTTGTTGTTGTTGTTGTTGTTGTTGTTGTTGTTGTTATTATTATTGTTGTTATTATTGTTGTTATTATTCATTGCCATTGCCACTGCCACTGCCACTGCCACTGCCACCGCCACTGCCACCGCCACCGCCCTCGCCCTCGCCCTCGCCCTCGCCCTCGCCCTGCCCCGTGGCCATGGTCGTGGCCGTGGCCGTGGCCGTGGCCGTGGCCGTGGCCGTGGCCGCTGCCGCTGCCGCTGCCGTTAAAGTTAGCCAACGTTTCACTTATTTTACTCAAACTAACGGTTTCCAAACACTTAGCAATTTTACTTTCACTATTTTATGACTCGCACACATAAAAATGTGTCCATCCATAGCAAATACACGGACGCTATACTAAACAATTGGCGCTGCATCACACTTCTTTTTGTATACATCCGCGTATGCGTCCATCAAATAGTTCCCGCATTGTCAGGGAAGCGATCTTTAGCTATTCTCCCTTCGCTTTCAATATTGAACACATATAATTCTTTTATTTATACATACATATAAAAATTAAATATGGAAATATTTCTTTCGTCTTTAAACAAACTTAATTGTTTGTAACAATGAACATTAGTAACACGTTTTCGTCACTAAGCCAACTCATACCAACATCAAAAACAAATTACTCTCTTAACAAATATTCACATAAACGATTTTCTTTGGGGTCTTACAATATCCTGTCTCACATGCCCCTTGTTTTGTTTTTCAAGTTGTCACCTACATTTACAATCTTGAAACACAATACAATACTTCTCCCTATTCCTCTAATACTTAATACTTTGTACAATACCCTTTTTTCTTTACAGTCTTCTTTGCTGTATGTTTTTGTCTTTTGTTTTGGCATGATACAGCATGTCTTTATAAATTTTACATATTCAGTTACCACACAATACAACACCAAGAATATTCCTAAGTTTTTACATTTGACATTGACACAAATATTTTTTAAGTGTATTATGGTTTATTGTGTGCCTTTTGACTTATGTTCCTTGTTATGAGGAGAGAAAAACAGGATACAAATCTTGAGCTAATGATTATGATCACATTTATGGCAATTTTATTCAGTTCTTTGTCCTCTGTCTTGTAAGCCTATTATGTATAGGCAGGTCGTTGAGTCAATCCTTAAACTCTGATGTTACTAATGATGCTATTATGACATTGGGTTCTTATTCACTATTGTTTGGAAATATTTATGACGTCTTTAAACAAACTTAATTGTTTGTAACAATGAACATTAGTAACACGTTTTCGTCATTTAACCAACTCATACCAACATCAAAAACAAATTACACTCTTAACAAATATTCCCATAAACGATTTTCTTTTGGGGTCTTACAATATCCTGTCTCAAAACAATTGCTCTAGTTTTCCTGAAAAGTACTGAGAACTCTAGGTACTATTAAACATAAGAAAATAACAGCACAACAGCCCATGAAGGGCCAAGGCTTGCCACCTGGCTGCTGCATCCCACACCTCAACCCACTACAGGTGTCATGAGTGGGGTGTGGTACTTGAGGGTGGGACATGGTTAGCACCCTGAACCCTCCTTGCCAGTTATATGGCCTTCACATCCTGGGGTTGCTATTTCTTCACCAAGTAGCTCGTCAATTGGGCCCTCCAGGACCTAATGAGGCTGAGTGGTTTTACTTATTTTACCTTCCAAAGCTGGGTCCCTAGTAATGCCCATGATAACCATTACGTATAATATCAGTATGAAATCATAATTTACTTTACATATGGAGAACAAATAACCAAATATCTTAATACAGATGTAATATTTATTACAGGTTGGCCCCCGTTATATGTGGAATAGTGTAGCCCAACTTCAGATGGTAGGCGCATTTCATTTAGGACAAGTATTCACAACAGTACCAGGTGGCATTCTTGCAGAGAAGGTTGGTGCACGTTATATGGTATGTGGTGGATTGATCCTTGTAGGTATTGCCAATTTGCTGATTCCAATCTCGGCCAGCAGAGGAGCAAATGTTGTCAATATGCTTCGCTTGCTGCAAGGATTCTCCTGTGTAAGTTTCATTTATTCCACATAAATCGAATTGCTTTATATTAGATAAATAATATAATTGGATATGATTAAATTTATCAATGCCACTGGTAATCATGTGAGAACATTTTTTAACTTTTGCACAAAATATGTGAATATATAATGTATTTATTACATTACAGTCTAATACAAGATTATGCCATAGAAAGTAAAGAATGGATGCATCCAAAATAGATCACTTTTAAAACTCCATAGGAAGATCTATAACTAAGGATATTTTTATTGCATAGCTTAGTTTGCTAAGGTTTGTAATTATATAATTTATGTGAATCTTCCATGCCAATCAACATCAATCCATACTCAAAAACACTTTGTGGTGTCAGTTTGCTTAATTGTTAAATTTCCAATTCTAATATTCACATCATTGTGATTGTTGACTTATTACCTAAAGGCTGAAAAGCATGCATACTTTTTTTTTACTTTCAAGACTAGTTTATTTTTCTTTAGCCATGTACCCAACTCTGCATTTGCAACCCCATGGTCAATAGGTCTTTGGTTAGATTTATAGGAATTTATTTCTACATATTACTTCCTATTCCTTAGATAGGATTGGAACCATTCATTGGCTGTTCTTCTGATGCCTTATGAATCAAGTTTTGCAAATAATTACCCATGATTTACAGTGGCAAAAGCTTTTGACAGATCTAAAAATAAACCCAATGAGTGATTTTTAAGATTTTCTGCTGTAAAGATATAAGCAACAAATAAAAATAAAGCACTATTAATGTAATTATAATATACTAATAAAATTATATATTATAATACTATTGAGAAATTGATGCTCTAAATAATTATAGCATGTGTTAAAAATGTGGACATCCCATTTTTTATCTAAACATCAAGGTTTTCTAAAAAAAAATAAGTATTTAATATTATAATTTGCTTTTTTATTTTTAAACACATTATAATGGTTGTTGACACGTTAACAAAAGTAAACTGCCATTTTTCTCATTTATCACTATCCCAAACCTCAGTAACTGATTCTGGAATCATTGCCTCGCCTTTGTTGTTAGTGCTATGAATGCCTTTTTTGCATACCACATCCTTCTGGAAACCAACTGTAATTAAAGAAATATTTTTCTCTATTGTAACCTCTTCCACTGCGTTAGTACTTGGAAATAAGAATTAGATTTTGTTTATAAATAAAATATTAACTCCATAAGGACCTACCTAGATATGTAAGATTAATTATAATACATGTAGTATAGATCATAGGTAATGTATTTATTTTAACCCTTTCAGTTCCGGTGTCCATGATCATGGACATTGGCATTTTTTTCCTATTTGTACTAGTTTTAACTGGTTTTTATGCTATATTCTTGTTATACTGTCTGTCACCAGTTAAACATACGTATTTGAGACGTTTTGAATTGTAAAAAATTATTTGTTTCACAATTTATATTGTAGTGTTTTTTTCTTTTTAAGAAAAGATGTAAAATCCATGCAATCACAGTCAAATGACACCCCATCATCATCCACGTGCGCCATCACACCGATTATTTTACGTGGGCCCTCCCTGTCCTTTACCACAGGCACATTTGGCTGCGGTTGCTGAGACTCGAACTCACGACCTCAGGCTTTGAGTGCGTGGCCAGTGCACTATGTGTTGCCTTAACGATCATGGCTATTCAAGCCAGCAGGCTGAAGGTGTCCCAGCCTGCCTAATCTAAACCGATTTCGAATTAGAGGAATAAGTAGTAAAATCACTCGGTACTGAAAGGGTTAAAAAAGAAAAAAAAAAATGTTTTAAAAATCATATACTCTAAGGACAAACAAACAAAACCTTCGGGTAGAACACTAAACTCAAACATGCTCATTTCAGTCACCCCTCACGTCCATCTTCACCTTTCGCTAATTAACGATGCCATATGGCTGACTCATTACAAAGTTCACCAATAACTTTCAAACACATCACCATTAATTGCTACCAGGGGGCACTTAGAACTTATCTCATGTTTATCTTCCGGCACATCAGTAATGTATTCGCTGTTACTGCCACTGGCAGGCAGCTTCCATCTTTCACCACTGAATGTGCAGATGCTTAATGCAGTACTGCAGCAGTGAGGTTGGACCTCAAGACTTCCGGTGGGGTCTTTTAGTGAGTAGTGCTGCCCTGGTTCAATTCTGGGTAGGAGTCTTAACTCGCATGCTTGCATGCAGTAAGGGCGTAAGTTGTTTTTTTCCACACAAAAAAAAAGGGCCTTTTAAAAGGAGTTTGCTCTTCTTAGCTGATTTTGCAAATAACTTTCTTTTAGCTTTCTTCTCCATGGTACATATGGGAGAATGGGGATAGACAAATAAGTATATTGAGCATCTTTACTTTTCATTTTGTGGAATTCATTATTAACAAAATCTTTAAATCATGTGAAAAGTTATAAAAGCATTGCCTGCAATTAAAAGAAACTTAACTACTTCAAAGTGTTATGTACTTCAATGTTTGCAAGTAATATGGAAAACAAAATCTAAACAAATTTATAGAGGTTATTATTACAAAAAAAATGAATTTTTATTAACTGCATCAGAGCCAATTTGTCTCAGAATGTTTTTGCATTGAGATGTTAGATATTATTCATCTGTCATGTTCCTATTTTTCACAATATTTCTTCTCCAAAGTATTAGACTCCAACATACTTTTAAAAATTCAGAGCCTTGAGCTTCATTCTCACTGCTACTATCTGGCATTATCATTTAGCTACTATTAAGAATAATGACACACCCAGAAATGTTCCTACCAGAGCAACAATACTTCTGTACAAGTACTAACATGTGCGTTCGGAGATATTCTATACAGCTGATAAGTATCATTTTAATGTTAATAGATGCATAATGATATTGTATACACAGCACTTTTAACTCACATATGATAAAATCATGGCTCACTCCCCTTTTTTCACTAAGTATTTCAGTTTAATAGGATGCTATGCCCCTGCATAAAGCACAAACACACCTTATTGTAAAACATGATGATGATGATGATGATGATGATGATGATGATGATGATGATGATTATGGTGATGATGGTGATGATGGTATTGATGGTGATGATGGTGATGGTGATGATGATGGTGGCAGTGATGATGGTGATGATGGTGATGGTGATGATGGTGATGGTGATGATGGTGATGGTGATGATGCTGATGGTGATGATGGTAGTGATGATGGTGATGATGATGATGCTGATGGTATGATGGTGATGATGGTGATGGTGATGATGCTGATGGTGATGATGGTGGTAATGATGGTGATGGTGATGATGCTGATGGTGATGATGGTAGTGATGATGGTGATGATGATGATGCTGATGGTGGTGATGATGGTGATGATGGTGATGATGGTGATGGTGGTGATGGTGATGATGGTGATGATGATGATGATGATGGTAATGATGGTGAAGATGGTGATGGTGGTGATGATGGTGGCAATGATGGTGGTGATGATGCTGATGATGCTGATGATGGTGATGATGCTGATGGTGATGATGGTGGTGATGATGGTGGTGATGATGGTGATGATGGTGGTGATGTTGTTCCTAGCTAATAAATGTTTGATCACATACTTGAAGTACGATTTGGCCAAAATAAATGAGCAATAGCATGTTATAAATGTATATTCAGCTTTTTTACAATATATGTTGCATAAATGAATCATAGATAAAATACCACTAACCACTGTACTTGACATGTTACAAAATTAGCTTTAATAACTCCCTCCAGCCATGTTCTAACTTTACCTGTTTAGTATTGAAGTCCAATTTTTTAAATTCTTTCCTAAGTAATTATATCTCTGTCTCAAGTTATTCTCCTTTGAATTTCAGGGCCAGATTTATCCTGCAATGCAGTGTACATTCGCAAGATGGGCACCTCCTGCAGAGAAAAGCAAATTTGTCTGGACATTATTTGGTAAGAATAAAGTGATATAATAATGGTGATGATGATGATGGTGATGGCGGTGGCGGTGGTGGTGGCAATGGCAGTGGCGGTGGCAGTGGTGGTGGCGGTGCGGGGTGAAGGTGACAATAACCTGTCAGAATGACATTGAATTCTGTCACTTTGTCACAGTAGCTTACTGATTAGAACACTCACCTGTTAAGTGGAGGGTCTGTGGTTCAAATCTCAGCTGTGGCATTGAATTTTCAGTTCCAGTTCTACCTCTCAAACATTGCCCACACACGGCTTGCGTGTTTAAAAACACCAACGGTAAGTTTGTTGGCATAAATAAATAATACTTTACAAGGATATTTTGTATACCCACTAATAAATGATAGAGGGGTAGAGAAAGTCATGTAAATGTAACACATCAGGTTGCTTTTGTAGAGTTGTTCCAAGATATTCATTGTTATTGACCTGAATTTTCTAATACCTACATTTTTCTCAAATGGGAATCCATTATTCATGCCTCTGCCCATCCTCTGATCATGCAAAGAGAACAGAACTTCAAAGCCTTTATACCAGCTCTTAAAGCATTTGCTATCATTCATGTCTACTATTTACATTGTATCTACAATGAACTAAGTAATAAAACATTCCTACAATCTGAATTTCTACATCTGAATCAACATGAAGTAGATAGTAGAATAAGCTTTTACAAGAATAGTCTGTGGAAGAATGAGTAGAGAAATACACATGAACATAGCACATCAGATAACTGTATATTATAGCAACATTTCTTCATCATGTTTTTAATCTTAAAAAAATTGTTTATTATAAATTTGTAATATTGTTGTTAGCTAATGCTGTATTTCTGACAATGAAGTCATTAATCCTCTTGCTCTCCAATATTTTTCACTGATGCATGGGGCACTAGAAGTGGACGGGCATATTTGAAGGTGGTCTCGGTCCATTTCCTCTTGCAGATCACATAGAGGACAGAGTGGTGAGGAATATATCCCAATTCTGTTTAAATGTTTTGCCAGACAATCATGTCCTGTAATCAACCTGAAGATTGCAACTGCTGTTTTTCAAGGACACTCAGGAATTACTGTTTGAATGTTTGGTAGTTCCCATCTTTTATTCTTTGATTTTTCATAGTAATATTTTGCAATAATTTTTTTGAATTCAGAGTTGACTAATCTTTTAGCTGCATAAAATGGTAGATTAACTATTGATTTCTGCACATTGCCGGTACCCTTTTTTGCAAGAAAATCAGCTTTCTCACTACCACTCAGTCCACAGTGAGCTGGTATCCATTGGAAGACCAGGTGTTTTTGAAGTGCTGTTAGATGGGTAAGGATTTTCCAACACTCTATAATTGTTTGGTTTTTTGGTGACAACTTGGAAGTAATTGCTATAATTGCTGCCCTGGAATCTGAGAGAATAACTGCTTGCTGAAAATGTGAAATTCTGTACAAAAGATTTTGTAGGGCCATTCGAATTGCTTCAATTTCTCCATCAAAGTTAGCAGTTCCATAACTTAAAGATTTGTAATAGGAAAAGAGGTGACATGTGACTCCAGCACCTGCTCCATCTTTGTTTGATATAAATGATCCATCAGTATAAATATGGAGCCACTCATGTTCTGGAAATCTAGTATGGATTGTGTCTAATGCCAATAATTTTAGAACACTAGTTGGAGTATCACTTTTTTTAACTTCTTCTGTCAGGTGTAAATAATATGTGATGTCTAATGTATGTGTTGGATTGACTTTAGATATGAACTTTTCCTTTGAATTAGGAAGGTGTACATTTTTCTTGATGTCTTGAATTTTGGAAAGAAAGCTCTCCTGAGTCTTTAGTGTATGTGTAATATTTCTCTTGTGCCATGTATTGAATGGGAGTCTGATCAACTTTTCGTGTTGAATAAGAGTCGCTTTTTCTATTTCATATTCAATGGGGTATTGGTTGGTTAGTATTTCCATAGCTATAATTGGTGTGGTTTTGATAGCACCTGTAATTAATCTCAGACTTTGGTTTTGAAAGATTTGAATTTTGTTTGTGTTTGCTGTTACAAGAACTTCGCTGCAGTAAGTAAATAATGGCTTTATATATATTGTATGTTGTGTTAAGAGTTGCTCTGGAACATCCCCACTTCATTCCTGTTAGACATTTTAACAGTGAAAGGCGCCTCTCTGCTCTTTGTATTACATTTTCTATTTGTTTGGTCCATGTAAGTTTGGTATCAAATGTAACTCCTAAATACTTTGCTTCCTTTGTTTCTGGTAATTGTTGACCCTCAAAATTTAGTTTTATTTTTAGTGGTATTTTTCTTAGTGAAAAGATTTGGTAGTTTGATTTTGTTGTATTAACAGTCATTAAATTTTCTTTGGTCCACCTCTGTAAGTTGGTTAAGGATTGTTGCATGGTTTTTTCCAGTTCTGTACTTTTGCTTTTTGGTTTTGAAGTCCACATTACCAAGTCATCAGCAAATAGTGCACACTTCACGCCTGATTCTTGTATTTGTTGTGGTAGATCATTAATAAATATATTAAAAAGTGTAGTGCTGAGCACTGCACCTTGTGGCAAGCCACGGTGTATTTGTTTATATTTAGATATATTTCTTCCATATCTGGTTGCAATAAAGCGATGTGTTAGGAAATGACATAGCCATGAAAACATTGGACCTTGTATCCCTATTTTTTTTACTTTCTTTAGTAGTTTTGTTCTGCATATAGAATCATATGCACTTTGAAAATCAATAAAAACTTATAAATTATCTTCTTTTCTATTGAAGGAGTCTTTGATTTCCTGACTGAGAAGTAGACTTGTTCATTTGTAGAGTGGAACTCTCTGAATCCAGCTTGACATGGGGATATTAAATTTTGTGATTCTAGGAACCAATTTAACCTGTTTGACACCATTCTTTCCATCACTTTTGCTATTATGCTGGTAAGAGCTATTGGTCTATAATTTTTTATTTCTGATGCTGTTTTGTCTTTCTTCAAGAGTGGGACAATTATTGCTTTTCGCCATTCAGCAGGTACAGTGGTTTTCCAGGATAGATTGTAGAGTTTCAGTAATTGTTGTTTTGCTGTTTTTCTAAGGTTTTTTGTGAACTCTGGATGTATGTGATCTGGTCCAGGAGACTTTTTGTTTTTTAGATTATTTATTGCAATGTTCAATTCTTGCATATTAAAATTTTGAAAAAAGATATTGCACTGAGTGTTAGGATTACATTCTCTTTCTTGTTTCGAATCTTTCTTAAATTCTTTACGTTCCTTTTTATTATTTCTTGTTACTTTGTGTGCATTAGCATAATATTTATTGAATGTTTCGGCTATGACTGCATCATTTACTAACATTTTATTGTTGTGTATGATAGGTGTGCTGTTGTTTTCTTTCCTGTCCTTGACATTTTTTATGAACTTATGAGCTTTGTTACCATCTGTCCTATAATCCATTTTTTCTAAGAAATTATTAAAGTGATTCCTTTTAGCAGTATTAATTTCTTTTTTTAGTGAGGCACATTTCTTCCGCCATATTTGTGTATCTGATATGTTTTTTGTTTGTTCAGCTGTATTTCTAGCTATATCCCTTTGGTTTTTCAGTTCTTCTAACTGGGGGTTCCAAAAGGGTTTGAAATGTTTAATTTTATTCTTCCACGAGGAATATGTTTTTTTGCAGTTTCTAGGATGACTTTACAGAATTCTTTGTTCATATGATCTGGTTGGTCAACTCACAAGCTGTGAGTTTGTTTGTTCTTTAAATTTATGTTCTAATTCAGTTTTATGTTTGTTCCAATCTGCTTTTTTGAAGTTCCAATACAGATTCGTAAGACCTTGACTGTTATTTGTATTCTCTAGTTTTATATCAGCAATTACCGCTCTGTGACCAGAACTTGGATCTTCTATAACTTGTTTTTTAATTTTTGAAACAATATCTGTTGTAGCTAACAAGAGGTCTGGGTTACTGCCCGCTCCAGAATAATGTATGAAGGTTGTAATATTGAAACAGTGTTAAGTGTAACATAACATGACTAATTTATTTGCAGGTTGTTTGTTTGGTATAGTGTGTACATTTTCAATTGTTAATGTATCACTGAGTATTACACATTACTGGCCAGTCGTATTTTATACTGTGGGAAGTATATCTATTGCCTGGGCTCTTCTGTGGTTGTGGATAGTAAGAGACTTCCCCGAAAAACATCCTACAATAAGTACTGAAGAGTTGCAATATATACGCAAATGTATTGGTCCCACTGTCATGTCTGAGGTGAGATAATTGCACATTGTAGTTTCAATTTCTTAATATTTAAATGAACTAATGCTTACCAAAAACTGAAGGAATGCTTTGCCTACCTCTAATATCTCAAATATTTGAGACTGCATTGAAAGCTTACCAAGACATGTGAATTAGATCAGAGAGTTTAATGAAAAAATTACATATATTAATTTTACACCAAAAAACTTTGTCTAACTAAGGACACAGTATGAAGGCAATGAAATTATGGAATCTAGTAACAAAGTTTCTTGGTCTTAATCTAAAGTAAGCAGATAATACTTGCAAATAAGCTATTCATTTGCACCGTAATTATTTTTCACGCAATTCAATGTAATCAGGACCAGAAGGACCAAAATGAGCTCAGTATTTTGGAACTGGATAATTAACTTTTTCACAAATAAGAGAAACAGCACATTTTCTTTACTTTCCTTTATCAAAAACTTACAAAATAATGTTTTGGAAAATTTCAGTAGACATTAAAATGATGTTCTTCTTGTACAAGTAGAATTTTTGAGGTTCAAACATTTATACCCAAATAAAAAACAGGTTTTCTGGTTGTAAATTTATTTTATTCCAGAGAAAACAAGGAACAGGAAAACAGTAATAGAGTTAACAAGGTAACAGAGAGAAGTTGTAAGATGCAATACAAAGAAGATTTATGTAGCTAATGAAGCAATACAGAATGTTTTTGTTGCCAATTGTGTGATAGTTGAAGCACCAATACAAATAAAAGTAATAAAAATAATGGCTGGGGTAAAATAATTAATTCATTATAAATTGCAATTCAAAATATTTGCAACTTTAACTCCAGCTAGTAAGTATATTCAAGCTGTAGGTACTTTTATTTGCATGCTAGCAAACACTCCAAAGAATACAGATAAAAATTACTAAAATTCAGATAAAAATAACTTAAAAATTGAGATATACATAGTAGTGATCTGACAGAAGCAAGGCTTACACCAAACACATACTAATTTACAGACATACTGTAAGGGATCTATTACAGTGGCATAGTATTATTTAATTTACTTAAATTGTCTATAAATCATAATAGAAGTTCATGTGAGCAAAAAGAAGACTTGTATCATTCAGAGAATCTATCCAAGGAGAATTTTGTTGACTCAAATGATAATTGTATTCATTTTTTTCATTAAACTAATTAACTCCTTTAGTTTCAATGAAGAACTGAAGCTATAAACAGTGAAGCAAAACAAATTTTAAATAAAAAATTACTAAGACACTGAAAGCTTCACTTATCCTAATATTTGCTGCAAGTTCTTGAAATATAATGCAAACTATAGTTTCATATAACTCCATCATATATTCAGTGCTTGTTATGATAGTTACTATAGCTACACTAAATTACTTAAAATCTACGTAATGCCAACTTTTGAAAACAAAACAAACCTATTAGTACAATTCATAGAAGCCTAATATTTCAAAATTCATAACACAGTCCTTATTTTTTAAAATATCTTCTCCCAAATCATTAAATCGGTAGGTCCATTTAATTGTTTTAACAATCTAACCTTAGGTCTTATTTCATGATTAAATGACCAAAAATGCTCTGCTGCAGTTGACTTATCAATCTGTTTATATTTAATATTTCTAAACTACTCCTTCAGTCTGGGTTCCGAATGATGTTTGGTTTTACCAATGTAAACCCTGTCACAATCCAAACACTAAATTGATAAATACCAATATTTTCATAATTTGGAATTTATCCTTTTTAGAAAAAGATTAGTAAGTTTTATATATTGGTGCAGCTTGTTAATTAATGCTGTGGTGATGGTGCTGAGCTTTTGACTTTTTTGTTACCTCAAGTTGTGGTACAGGCTGAAATAACATGGACACAGGATAAAACTTTTTCACAATCTTTTATTCGCACCTTTTTCACTGGAAATCATACACGTGTTATTTAGGTGAGCATTCTGGTGCTGTTTTTTAATTAAAGGTGAATGAGCTGAGCTTTGGGACTCTCTTACTATTTTGGGTCATGGTACAGGTGAAATAATTCGGACACAGGATATAACTTTTCTATAACACTTTTATTTGCACCTTTCTCATTGAATATTACTCGCATAACACTTTAATTAACTTTTGTAGTACATGAGCCTACTTCCTTAATGGTTTCTTCTCATTATTAGTTGTTTTAAATCACTTTTAGCATCCACATCTGCACATATCACAAAACATGTCTTCTCTCTCTGGACACTATGATTCTAAGAAAAATTTAGCATCTTCTTTCACAATGCATTTGTATTCATACATGTATACGTCCATTTCCCATAGCATATCCCATGAAATCATCCTACATGCTAAATAATTCCCGGATGTTAAGGGAGCGATCTCTACTTATCCTCCCTACACTTTTAATATTAAATATAAAATGATTCTAATAATTATACATATTAAATTTGAACATGTTATTTAACATTAATGACGTTATTAAACAATTATTTCTCTTAAGAGTACAATAATGGTAACACACTCTTAGTACTTAACAAATCCTCACCAACATGAAAAATAAACTATATTTTCAATAAATATTTACATAAATGATTTCTTTTTGGGGTCTGGCTACATATTCTGTCTCAATTCTATGCACGCAGACTGACTTCCACAAATGTTTCTTCGTACTGCTTGTCATTTTAAATTTTAAACAGCATCTTAACTCACACATCTCAAAAACATGTCGTGACTCTTCAGTTAATGGGACGCTAAGACATTGAATCTAGCACATTCCTTAACAACGCGTCTGTATTCATACGTGTATGCATATACTTTTTTATGGCAACGCCTATGATGTCATCTTACATGTTAAATAGTTCCCAAAATGTTGAGGAAGTGATCTCAATCCATCCTCCCTACACTCCTAATATTAAATCTAAAATAATTCTTATAATTATACATATTAAATTTGAACATATTACTAAACATTAATGACGTTGACAATGAAACAATCGTATAACACTATCTGTACTTAATAAATGCCTACCAACATTAAAAATAAACTATATTTACAATAAATATTTACATAAATACTTTCTTTTCGGGCTCTGACCACATATTCTGTCTCAATATTATATTTGTTTTGAGAAACCAAAGTTGTTCCATGTTCTTTAAAAATTTTTGTAATTTTCTTATCTGTCCAAGAATGGTAAGTAAACTTTTTAAACATATAATCATGTTTTGTTTTCTTGAGGGTAGAAACTTCTTTAACAGCTTTTTGATAACAAGCAAGGGTGGCTCTGGGGGTAGTGCCTCTGTGCCATGGCACTACCTTAATAAAATGAAAAAATACCTATTTTAAATTATTTGTATACTCCAGTTACATTGAGAATATGAGCATTAATCTTAACACTCTTAGATGCAATGAAATGGCTTGTCTGCCAATGGAAAACCATAGAAGCTGAAGGAAGCAACAGCGAGTTACAAGATTGCAACCTTATTATATTATTATTCTATGGATTCGTGCCACTTCATTCTGGCTTAGATTTCCAGTTTTGTGTACGTCAAGTCTGGGCGTCAGCAGGGTTTGGAGAGGAAGGGAAACAGCCAGTTTGTAACTGTCACGACTACCATTGGCAGCACATGCAAATTATTTGCAAAAACTTTATCACACACTTAGCAAGATGGGCTATATTGCAAAATGAGAAATAAGCCATCAATCACTGCTACTGAATAAAAGTAGAAAATCGTGTCTTATTATATCATTAATTTTCTGTTGTTTACACTTGCAATTTCATGAATAATTGTTTTCTATAAAGTTAGTTGCACTGCCGTTAGTCCCAAACATTTGAAAGAGAAGTGTGCTTGGGAGTAGGGACAGTAAACACATGGTAACACTCGAGTGTGTGAGTGATTATGTTGTGTTATAGTACTTATGAGTAAAATGAATAAAGTGAGTTGTTTACTAAGTAGTCCATTTCTGCATTATCATTAGAAGAAACAGTGAAAGTAAAATCCATGGGAAGACCTACTCCTGATCTGCACATAAATACAGAACAAAAAAGTGCAAGGGTTAACCACGTTAGAAAATTCAGTAGGGACATTTACACGAAAAAAAGGAATTGATCTGTGAATGTGAGGTGTAATACCTTTTATTCTGCTTTCCATGCATTCTATTTGGTAGCAATAACAATTAGTGAAAGAAAGGAATGATATTAATTGACTCACCTTTTAAATTAAAATGACGGAGTTAGTTCATGTTTATAAGCAAATTTATGGCCAATGGACCATAGTTTGTAAAAGTAATATGTTATCATTGTTACTTATTGTTCAACTATTGAACAGATTGTAATTTTGCAAATGTATAAATAAAAAAAAAAAGAAAAGTTCTTGTTTGGGAAAAAATAAGACCAACGAAAAATCCAAGCAGCATAGCTATAAAGAATGTAATGAACCTAACTGTATTAGGCAGCACAGATATCCAAGCTAAACTTTACCCTCAGTATCAACAAGCCATCCTAAAGCATAACTAGCAAGTAGACAGAAACAGGTATGTACTAAATTTAATTGCATATGATCCTGCAGAAAGTTACAATCAGCATTACACGGACACGATGAGTCAGAGGACTCTAATAACAAAGGCGTATTCCAAGAGTTAATCCAGTTCAGCATTTTAGTAGTAGTCATAGTCATTGTAGTAGTAGAAGTAGAAGTAGTAGTCTAGTCATGTAGTAGAAGTAGCAGTAGTCGTAGTAGTAGTTGTCGTGCATTATAAAACCTCCTATTTCAGGGAACTATTCTGGTACTACCAGTGCATTTATGCTTCAGTCACCACTGATAACAAAGCACTGAAGATATGATGGAGTCATAAAACTATAGTTTGCATTACATTTCAAGAATTTGCAGCAAATATTAAGATAAGTGAAGCTTTAAGTCTCTAAATAATTTTTTATTTAAAAAGCTTGTTTAGAAATTGCGTTCTATTCTATATCATTCTTTCTTCACTATGATAGCCTGCAAATGCAGAAAGCTGTTGAATTTTTTTTTAAATAAATAAAAATACTTTTAAGTTAGAATTGATATAAATTTGTTTTCTAAGTTATAGCTTTGAAAATAAGTTGGATACAACTTTAAACATGTCAGCTGTGGAAAATCTTGCAATATTACTGAGATAAGTGAAGCTTTTAGTTTCTAATTTGTTCTTATTTTAGGTTGTTTTCTAAGGTTCATTAATGGATAAATTTCCATCTCTGATAAACACTTCTCCACCATTAGAGGTTGTAAATGTGAAATGTGTGACTATTTCATAAATGTTCACAATGTATGTATATTCTGTACATCAAGAGATTAAAGGAGATGTAAACAAAGCCACATGCATTTTGATGCTTTTGCCATCTAACTAGTCCCTTGAAAAACTACTGATACTAAGGTCTGAAATCTCACTTAATGTATGCTAAAGCACAAACTAAGTGTACTAAGTATAGTTGAAGTGTAAGAATACACAGTTAAGTGAATCTGTAACCAGCCAAACTCATTCGGTGCATGTATTATTCAGTATGAAAGTAACAAGGCAGAAGAAGTGAGTGTTGTGAAACATAAGCATGGGAAACCTTGCAAAGTGGTGAAAAGACAATAATATTGAACATGTTTAACAAGTTCTGCAAGAAATATCCCAAACTTGCTATCGATGATGTAATGTAATTAACATCCAAGTTTACCGGTGTGTCAGTTTCTAGTGTTTACACTGCACACCTAGTTGAAGTCAGAACTCCCGGCAAGAAGTGACCGTGTGCCAGGCAAGTGCTGGATTATTGCTTGTGAGATCTGCATTCTGTCAAAAAGTTCACCAGTTCTTTGTTAACAATGAACCCCCCACCTTAAACAAAGTGCTGTTGGCAGTTAACTCTGATCTCAATCTTGCAGATTTAAACCAAACTTCCCTCTATAAGCTACTGCTGGAAATTGGTTCCAAGTTTGTGAGCAGAAAATGAAAAAATGTTATTGTGGACAGAGATAACGTAAGCAGCAGTTAATTTCCATGTGCTACATGTTATTTAGATTGATTAAATGTATCATTTTAGTGGTGTAAAATGCATATTATACTTACGCGTAGCGGTATTAGTAGTAGTAGCTTTATTGATCCTGTAAATCATCTATTACACTAACAGTGCCAATGATATAGGACATGTCAAAACATTGAATATATATACAGTTCTCTTACAATTAAAGTTACAAAATATAACTAATAAAACTAGTAAAACTAGTAAGAGGTACAGAATTAACTCATAAATCAGTAACATTACAATAAATACAGAAATACATATATAGTTCTAAGTAACCAAAATATAGTATATATAATTTTTCAATAATTGCTTTAACATCCAAGTATTTTCCTAACTGTGTTCCATCATTGCAAATGCATGTGGCTGTGGAGTGATACTAGCCAGCGATTTGTTTACCCCTCCTTTAATCCCTTGATGTACAGAGTATATTTTTGATAACTGCAATCTATATCCTTTCCTCAAAATACCTGAATTAATTTCCATTCAAGGGAACAAAGAGAAATTCAGGTTATGAACATAGTGTTTGGAAATTTGATTAAATGACATCAATGTAAGAAATCTCATAACTGATTGGCAGAATTGGATACACATCTTTCTCTTCTTTTCTTCTCCCTTATGCCTTTTCGAGCACTGGGTTTCCTCAGCTGGTCATGATCCATTTTCTATATTTTTTCCTATCCCTAGTTAGTTGTTTAGCTTCCTTCAAAGTCTTTCCTTTCTTATTCACTATTTTTTCTACATGATTGCTCTGTTCTATTCTTGGTTGCCCTTGCCTCTTCTTCCTTGCCCTCTGGCCTCCCATACCTGTTTTGGTTTATTGCTCTCATCCATCCTATTTATGTGCCCAAACCATCTTAAAACATTTGTTCCTATGTATTTTATTACTGGTTCTTGATTAAGAATATTTCTTATTTGACAGTTTCTTATCCTGTTCCTTCTGGTATTCCCTCTACATTTCCATAAATACTTCATTCCCGTGCTTGTAATTCTACAATACTGTCTAGCTTTCCAAGCTATAAGAAGTGTTGGAAGATAAACTGTTATATATTTGCATTTTTGTACCATTGTTAATTTCTTTTTCTTCTATTAGTGTTTAATAGATTTGGTTTGCTTTTTTTACTCTATGATTTATTTCCGTGTCTAGTTTCCTTTTGAATTGATGATCGTCTCCAAATATTCAAAGTTCTCAATTTTCTTCATGGTTTCTCAGTTCCATTTAATATTTATTCTTCCCTGTGCCCCTTTTGTTACATGCATTAGAAATGATGTACATATTACACATAATGTCCTGAATTTGTCATCTTAATTATTTTATCTCTTGGAGTTTTTTTATGGAATGTAAATCACCACACTACAGTGCAAATTTGGGTACAGATTTTTGTCAGATAGCCTACTCTACTTTTTAATTTCTAGCTCATGTTCTTGTCTTTACACTATCTGCCCTTCCCCTTCTTCCTACACAGGCTTTCTCTTATTCAGGATTTAAATTTCTTCCTGTTCATACATCAGTTATCTTTACAAGTTGTCCTTATCAGTTATCTTTGGATTCTAAAGTGCAAGTCTTCCATCAAGGAAGTAAACTGATACAATGCAAATTTTTGACATATTACAGAATCCACAGATTGGTTGTATATGATATGAATGCATTTATGGGCATCTTGGTGTTACACCTTTAAGCTTAACAGGATTAGCTGCAAGGAATTCAAAACATGACAGGATTATTCCTAGCCATACACTATTCAGCTCATATTGATTTTTAATGATTAATTATTTGGTATTCTTAGTCTCATTTCTGAAGGTGTCATACAAATAATTTCATATTCTGCAACACTAAAGTACATTCAAAGTAAATGATGGAATGCACGCCCATTGTGATTAACACAAAGAGTGCATCAGTGTGCCCTATTATGTCATACTCTTGCAGACACCAGCCATTTCTCTGGTTTAAAAGCTTGTCAGTCTAATTTTGAATAGTAAAGCTGTGATTAACTGTAAACAATGAGATGTTTGTGCTTTATTTATGTGTTCTGTGTTTATTTCTTGGATTAAAATTATGTGCCTTATTAAGATAAATGCAGCACTAATTTACATTGTTGATTTTGCCGTAAATACTTAAGCTGGGTGGGAGGCAGTAATCTATGACATTAACTTGTCTAGCACTTAAATGAAACACTTCAGCAAAAAACCTTCCTTAACAAAATGTGTTAAAAATAATGTGATCTATCAGCTCCCAAAGTTTGTCAGTCTAATTTTGGGACATTCTGTACATGAGATCTGAGTGGCTAAGGATTTTTGCTACAAAACATTGTTAGGTATGGAACTCTTCTGGTTAAGTGTAATACAGTATTCTGTATGTGCACGCGTGTATGCATGTATAGTGCGTGTGTGTGCATGTGTGTGTCTGTGCATTCATGTATGCACGCGTGCATGTGTGTGTCTGTGCATGCATTCATGCTGATCTTCCTCTCTAATACTGTCTCACAACATATACAAAAATGTTGTTTAAACCAAGAAGGTGTCTCAATAAATCTGAATTTGATATTTAAATTCTAATCTGCTTGAGTCTATGTAATCGATTATTTAATAACCAATTTTTACTCTCTCTACTGGTAAGTAGGGGAAGTATTGTTTCCACCCAAAAATTTGATGTCAAGATTTCACCAGAAATATGTTTTGAGACCCCCTGAGTCCAAAAGTAGCCTTTTTAGAAAAAGGTCTGTGTGTGTGTGTGTGTTTGTGTGTCTGTGGACAGTATAACTCAAAAACGAAAAGTCAATTAAAAACCAAAGTTGGTATTTAAGTTTAATGTCTTTCAAGGATGGGACATGAAGATTTTGAAGAAAATAGTCCCACCCTAAACTACCCTTTACATGGAACATTTTTCAAAAGTTTTGATTTTTTTGAAAATGGCTAACGATTTTGATTAAAATATCATATGTTTGAGATATTTTTATGACAAATGAAATGTGTATCTTGAATTTTCTGGCTATAGCCCCTGTAGTCGTATTTACTCTGGACGAGTTTTGCATAACTGGTAAACTGTTAGATAGACCAAATCGTACTTTACAAAAAATGTAGATCTTGTTAAAATACACAATTTAGGTCAGAACAAATTTTCTTGTAGAGTGAATCATTTTGGAGATATTCCTAGTTATGTGTGTCAGTTTCAGAAAACTTAAAACTTTCGTGAAATAGAATATTGTTTATTTTTTTATATGTTAAGTGTGCAAAGAGAACAGAATCTCAAAGCTTTAAAAGATTTGACTATCACACAAAGCTTACTGTATTCTAATGTTCCCTTTGCACCTACAAGGAAATAAGCAATAAGATAATTTGTATGAACGTTTATCTTAACTAACAAGACGATATAGGCATAAGAGTTTATAAGAATGGTTAATACAAGAGTAGAGAAAGTCATATGAGTGCAACACATCAGATTTTTCCATATAAAACTCCTCAGTATGACCATCTGTCAAATACCTCAACATATCACAGGCACACAGAGACAATTTAAAATATGTATTTCCTTATAATGAAAATTGAGTCAGATTGGAACACTTAACATCACTTACTTGTAATTAATCTTGACTGGTTTCCTCTATCACTAATCCTAGCAGATTTCTTCATGAGTAAATTGGAAACACACACAACCACCTCTTTCCTACACATGTTCAAAGTTTGACACAGATATGTAGATGATATTTTTGCAATAGTACCTAAGAAATACGAACTGGCTTGAGAATTTAATGCCATTCTGGCAGTTTGTCACAATAGCTCAGTGGTTAGAGTGTCCGCCCGGCAAGCGGAAGGTCTGTGGTTCAAATCCCAGTTGTGGCATTGAATTTTTAAGTTCCAGTTCTACCTCTTAGTACCTAAGAAGTTCATCCAGGATTCCCTAAAACTTCTGAACTTACAAAACAGAGCCATACAATTCACCATGGAAATGAAAGAGAAAGATACTTTACCCTTTTTGGACTTATAAATAATTAGAGCCAAAATAAGATCTGTTCTGGTATCTACAGAAAAGCTACCCACTCAGAAAACAACATAAGAAATAACAGCTTCAACCCAGTTCCACACAAACTTGCAGTCCTAAACAGTTTATCTCACAGATTGGTTTTTACTCCATTGTCAGAAGAGGAATACAAAAAAGAAAACAAACACATAGTCAGCACAGCAATTAATAATGGATTCAACAAATAAATCATTGACAACAAAATAGCACAATTTAAGAAACAGAAACTCTTGAAAGAGATTACTAAACTCTCTTAACAAAAAAGCAATGTAATTTTCAAAAAATTTGGTTACCATCCAAGTAAGCACTACAAATTGCACAATATCTTCAAAAAATACATTAACTTGGCCCCACAAAATAATTTCAGCATAGAGAAATTACTGTGCAACAAGTCAAAAGACCAGATACCACAGTACAAAAAAGCAGGAATCTATCAAATCAGTTGCCCAGATTGTGACCAGATTTGCATAGGGAAAACCAAGAGAAATTTAGAAACCAGACTAAAAGAACACATGAGATGCATTAAATACAAACAGATGGATAAATCTGCAGTTGCACACCATTTTTGGACATCAAACCACAACATTACTCTGAACATAAAACTTTTAAAAGCTACAAAACATGTTGCAGAGATGGATACTTGGGAAAAACTCACAACATAAAAAACAAACTGTGCATAATGAGAGGTAGAACTGGAACTTAACTGGAACAGCTGTGACATTGAATTTTTAAGTTTCATTTCTACCTCTCAAACATTGCCCACACATGACTTGTGTGTTTAAAAACACCAACAGTAAGTATGTTGGCATAAATAAATAATAATTACCATCCGCATAATGAACTTTGATTTGTCTCCACCAAACCCTTTATGGAAGTTCATCAGCCCACCGCTAGATGTCATCTCAACTAAGCATACATCATACAATATCAACAAGAATCAGTTGGTTAATTCTGATTATAGGAGCAAGTTAAGCTCTTGAAACTGGTCAAGATTAATTACATGTAAGTGATGTTAAGTATTTCAGTCCGACTTAATTTTCGTTATAATTTAGATTCACATCACTGTTACTAGCTTATTCAAAGAATACATAATATGTATTTCCTCCCTTTTTTGAGGTAGTGCCATGGTATGGAGGCACTATCCCCCAGAGCTGCCCCAGGGATTTGAAGACAAGAATGGTAGAACTGTAACTAATTTAAAAATATAGTTAAAGATACGTTGTTTTGTTTTATAGAACCTTATCATTTTTGTGTAGATGAAAGCTAAAACCTGGTTTTAGAAGGCCAGAGAATAATTGACTGCAATTCTAAAACAAGGACCTCTACTCTTTCTGAAATATCTCCAATTGTATGCATTGTATTGATACTGAAATTTATAGCTACTTTAAAAGTATTAATTAATTCAAATAAAAGGGAAACAAAGTATGTAATGGTGGTGGAGGCAGTGGTGGTGGCGGTGGCTGTGGTGGTGGTGGAGGTGGCAGTGGTGGTGGTGATGGTGATAATAACAACAATAACAATAATAGTACCATTATTATTGTAATGATTTTAAATAAATATTAATAGATATAGGGAGAAAACGAGCAGAGGGTAGCCTTACGAGTGGGAATGGCAAAGGCAATGTATTTGTTTTTTAAATAGCATTGCATCTGTTCACTCCAGCACCGGGTTGCTTACCAGTCAGTCAAAGCTGATGGATGCTTATGATGTAGATGCCTCAAAATATTTCAAATTCAACGGGAAAAGAGAGAGTGTCTTAAAGGTTTATTGGTATACACATTAAGTGTGGACTGTTGAATTATTTCTACAAGACATCATATATTGGTTGACAATATCTTCTAGGAAAAGAATTACTGTAAAATGATATTTCATTAAAAAAATACTGTTAATTTCAAAATCAGTGTCATTCTTTCGAAACACCCATGCACACCCAAGAGATAGGGTACTCATCACTACAAAAGGGCAGTCTACAAGAATCTTCAATGCATTGTTAATCAGTGCAGATCATTGTTAATTCAAATAGTTTCACCCACAACAGTGAAACAAGGTAAGACACGCACCCAGCACTCTGCCACAGATATTTTGAACCTTATCCAGTTGATAAAAAGCTATTACCTGCTCCAAATGTTTTAGTTAATACGTGGTTTGGATCTAAATGATCTGTAATTATTGTTTTAAGAAATAAAGCTCAATCATAAAATACATGAATTTGATGCTCATCATTACGGTATGTTATTAACAAACAGTGGCCTATTTATGAACTGGGTGATTTTGGGACACTGGCTGAAAGGCAAACAAATATATTTTTCACATACTGTGTGCTGAACCAATATATTACATGCTTTTCTTAACTTAAAGAAAAAAAAATCTGATGTGTTGTACTCACATGGCTTTATCTACTCTTGTACTAACCATTCTCTCACTCTTATTCCTATATCTTCTTGGTGTTAGTTGAGATAAACACTTGCAGAAATAATCTTATTGCTTATTTTCTTGTAGGTACAAGGGAAATATGAGAATACACTAGGCTTTTAGCGATAGTGAAATCTTACAAAGCTTTCAAATTCTGTTCTCTTTGCACTGTTAACATATATAAAATGAATAACGATGTTCCATTTGTCAGAAGTATAAGTTTTCCAAACCTCACACAAATAACAAGGAATATCTCCAAAATAGTTCACTCTACAAAAAAAATTTATTTAGATATAAATTGTGTTTTAACAAGATCTATATTTTTTGTGTAGTAAGATTTGGTCTATCTCTTACGGTTTACCAGTTATGCAAAAATGTTCCAGAGTAAATAGGACTACATGGGCTATAGCCAAGATATACATTTCATTTGTCATAAAAATATCTCAAACATGCGGCATTTCAATCAAAATAGTTAGAGACATTTTCAAGAAAATCAGAATTTTTGAAAAATGTTGCATGTAAAGTGTGGAGGAGTTTTCTTCAAAATCTTTGTGTCATATCCTTGAAAGACATTAAACTTAAATACCAATTTTGACTTTTAACAACTTTTCATTTTTGAGTTATGCTGTCCACAGGCTGACACAGAGACACAGACACACACACATGCACATGCACACACCCACCCACACACACATGCACATGCACACCCACACACACAGCTTTGTCTAAAAATACCCTTTTTGTATTCAGGGGGCCTCAAAACATATATTTCCAGTGAAATCTCAACATTCAGTTTTTGGGTGGAATACAATACTTCCTCTACTTTACTGTAAATAGTAGAGAAGGTAAAAAAGCTGAGTGTTAATTGGTTAAGGCATGTAAAGGGACATGCTGTTAATTGCCAATAAATAAATACACACGTTAACACACACACACACACACACACACACACACACACACACACACACACACACACACACACACACACACACACACATACACACACACACTGGTTTGTTGTAATTACTGTTCAGCACCAGGTAATGAGAGGGCCATGCAATGCGCTTTTTATAACATTGCCTTCGCTCTTTTAAAAAGGACCTCACATTTTAGTACCTCCAAGTTCCTATGGAATGTACGAGGGTTGTCCATAAAATAAGATTCCCAATTTTTTTCCACAATGAGAAACATATTTATTGACATTGAATAATACATTTTTGGAAAGTTACACTTTTTCCTATTTTTCAACATAATTGCCATTCTGATATATGCATTTTTGCATATGCTGTACCATCTTTTGTATGCCTGCATTGTACAACTCTCTCGCTGTGTGGCAAAGATAGCTTAAAACAGTTTCTTTCAGTTCCTATCTGGTTCAGATATGCGTCCCAAGTAGGTGTTTTTTAAAGGCAGGGAAGAGATGGTAGTCACTTGAGGCTAGGTCTGGGCTTTAAGCAGGGTGTGTGGCAGTATCCCATCCAAATTTGTTGATAAAATTGGTTGTCACACGGGCAATGTATGGATGAGCATTGTCCTGATGGAAATGCACTCCTTTCGTGAGCATGCCTCCACCCACCTTGGTATACTCTAAATGATCGGTCAAAATTTTGTGAATGTCGGTCTTGCTGACAGCAGGGATAATCTCGCAGGTCTCCCAAACCGTCTCCCTTCGATCTTTCAGCATTGCTTCTTCTTCCACTTTCACAATCACTTCGTCCCAAACCGATGGCCTTCCAGAACACTGGTCATCCTGGAAGTCTGTACGTTCATCTTTGAATTCTCTGCACCATTTGCGCACATGTTGTATACTCATACACTGCTCTCCGTACACTTCACACAGTTGGGAATGAATGTGCAGCAGTGCAGTCTTTTTGCACATCACAAAGCGTAATTCACACCTTGCGGGACAAGAGAATGGAAGCTCCATTTCTAACGGCTGCCAACACAAGACTGAGCATCGCAGACAACTCGCAGGGTGGAGTACTGGGAGAGGGAGAACCAAGCTACAGTGTTGCCAGATCTCCTGTAACAGCGTTCCTCATGACAGCAGATCCCTGGGAGCTTTATTTTATGGACAACCCTCATATAACTGGATTAAAAAAATTAATCAAAGTACTTATTTTCCCCACAATATCAACTATGTATTCACTGAAACCAAGAATTCTGAACTTATCCTGGACAAGTGCATGCCACACACATCAGATCATTCAGTTAGTTTCAGATACTGTGTGCTATGCTGTGCTGTGGATCAAAGTAACTCATTTGCTTATTTGACTTCTAGATACAACTGCCTTTATAACTAGTCCTAAAACCTAGATAATTATACTGACTAGGTATACTGTCGTCTATCTTCCTTTCATAGAAGTTTGAAAACAGTGTTGTGGTAATTAATTTAATTTAAAAGGTGAGTCAATTAACACTGAACAACACAACACTGTTGTAAGTGTTGTTCAGTGTTATTAATTGACTCACCTTTTAAATTAAATTAAATGCTTTCATCTGTTGCACTCTGATCTTTCAAGATAGTATTTAGTATTCATTCTGTATTTAAAATATATTTCTCTTTATTACAGAGATAACAAGTACACCTCTACTTTATTGATAGTAATATATTTAAATACTTTTAATATTCTTATTCATATACTATTGGCAAAAACCAATCTTAGTATTTTATTTTACAGTTCACAATGATTCAAGTGTCAAAAGTGCTTTCTTCTAGGAGGTACTGGGCCTTGTTTGCTGCTCAGTTTGCATATTATCATGGCCACTTAACAATTATATCTCTTGCACCAAACTACTGCACATATATTCTTGGTATGGCTCCAGTAAGTAATTTATTGCTTTGCTATAATTAATAAATAACTTATTTAAAATATTATTTCTCAGTTATAGTCATTTATAAGTAAGTATGTCATTCCATTGGCATTCCAAATAGCTCTGAAATGTGCTGAAGGTTTTTGCTGGGGTGTGTGACTGTCATTAGTAATTTTCAGCACCCAGGGGATTTGTTGCTGTTCCAGTTCTTAACACCCTTATTGTCAGCCATTTAAATGTCCATGCCAATGTGATATGTTGGCTAGTATGGGATAAATTGCAGCCTATGATTTAAGTTTATGAGTGTACAAGTAAATAATTTGTATTTTCAATTTATTCATCTAGTTTATCTTACAGGAAGATGTGGGATATGTCACAATTAATGCTTATATATAATATACAATACAAAGTGAATATACAATATATAGTTAACTACAATAGAACAATTGATCCTAATTTTACAATAGTGTATTCCTTCTAAAGTCAGCCGTAGGCTGGCTGCAGATGTCACTGGTGAACTAGTTATCAACTAGTTCATAACTCTGTTGTTTTTCAAGGAATTTGAGTGAAATAAGTTCTGTATAATATCTAAAATAGAATTATAGTTTAAAATAAAAGTATATCTCACCTTTTGGGTTGTGATACCTTTGTACTTCAGGCCATTTTGAACCAAAAAAAGGGAAGTGCAAAACATTTCATTCCAAAACTTATATCGAAATTCCCATGAAATAAATCATGTAGGATAATAAGGCCATAACTAAAAATATTAGATACCAATTTCAACTGAAATGTCTAGCCTTTGAAGCCAAATTTTGCAATGGCAGTGCAGTGTACATTGTAGATGAACATTCCTTGTTGGAGTGTAAAGTAGACGTTTTGTTGTATGAGTTACTCCACTTTCTTGCTTAGGATCATTCGTGTAAGTATTGCTTCCCTGCAGTAATAATGGCTGATGTGTGCTGTATTACATGAGAACTGGCAGATATAATCATTTTTTGTTTTTTATTGTTCCTTTAGCATCAAAGGTCATACCAGTGGATTTTAACCTCTTGAAACAATTGCTCAACAGCAATGGTATTCATTCCCTTAACAATGGTATTGAACTTTAGGTTTCTGTTACTTTGGATTAACTTATTACATTAAATTCACACTCTCATTCATACTTCCAGATTCTAGAGGGGATAGGGAATAATCCTAGTTAAAGAAAATTTCCCACCCTTTCAGCTGGGAATTGAACTGAGGACTCTTTGCACAGCAGGAAAACTATAATTTTGCATGCAGCTTTTCTAAAAAAATCTGATGTGTTGCACTCACATGACTTTCTCTACTTTTGTACTAACCATTCTTACAAACTCTTATTCCTATATCTTCTTTGTTAGTTAAATTAAACATTTGCCCACACACGGCTTGTGTGTTTAAAAACACCAACAGTAAGTTTGTTGGCATAAATAAATAATAATTACCATGTGAAGGTTATTTAATCCTGGGATATAAAGTACTTGCAATAGTAAGTCACCATTGGGGTAATTGTCTCTGATGTGAGACTGCCTTTGTGGTTTACCAGGAAAAATACGAACTGGCTTGAGAATTTAATGCCATTCTGGCAGTTTGTCACAATAGCTCAGTGGTAGAGCGTCCGCCCGGCAAGCGGAAGGTCTGTGGTTCAAATCCCAGTTGTGGCATTGAATTTTTAAGTTCCGGTTCTACCTCTTAAACTTTGCCCACACACGGCTTGTGTGTTTAAAAACACCAACAGTAAGTTTGTTGGCATAAATAAATAATTTGTACAAATTATCTTATTGCTTATTTCCTTGTAGGTGCAAGGGGAATATTGGAATACAGTAGGCTTTGTACGATAGTCAAATGTTTTAAAGCTTTGAGATTCCGTTCTCTTTGCACACGTAACATATAAAAAAATGAACAACGATGACGCATTTCACGAAAGTTCTAAGTATTCTGAAACTCACACACATAACAAGGAATGTCTCCAAAATGGTTCACCCTACAAAAAAATTTATTGAGACATAAATTGTGTATTTTAGCAAGATCTAACTTTTTTGTATAGTATGATTTGGTCTTTCTCTAACGGTTTACCAGTTATGCAAAAGTCGTCCCGAGTAAATATGACTACAGGGGCTATAGCCAGAAAATTCAAGATATACATTTCATTTTTCATCAAAATATCTCAAACATATGACATTTTAATAAAAATCGTTAGAGCCATTTTTAAGGAAATCAAAATTTTCGAAAAATTTTCCATGTAAAGAGTAGTTTAGTGTGGGGCTATTTTCTTCAAAATCTTTGTGTCACATCCCTAAAAGACATTAAACTTAAATACCAACTTTGGTTTTTAACCGACTTTTCGTTTTTGAGTTATGCTGTCCACAGACTGACAGACTGACACAGACACACAGACACACACACGGACCTTTTTCTAAAAATGCTTTTTTTGGATTCAGGGGGCCTCAAAACATGTATTTCCGGTGAAATCACGGCATCGAATTTTTGGGTGGAATACAATACTTCCCCTACTTACCAGTAGAGAAAGTAAAAAATTACTTTTGTCACCAAAATTTCAAGGCAACTTTTACAATGAAGGATCTGCCACATCCCTTGTTAGATCTTTCATTTCTCACTTGTTTTGGTCGAGCCATTATTGTTTGAAGACAAAACAACTGTTCTTCATTTTGCAAAACAAAGAGCAAAATGTCTAATTCTTGAAAGCTGAGCTTTGACAGGCACGTTTCATATTTTGAGTCTTATAAGGTTTAGGCTCAAAACAAATACTTAAAAATCTGATGTGTTGTACTCACATGACTTTCTCTACTCTTGCACTAACCATTCTTAAAACTCTTATCCCTATATATTCTTTGTATTAGTTGAAATAAACATTTGCAGAAATTATTTTATTGCTTATTTCCTTGTAGGTGCAAAAGGAACATGGGAATGCAGTAGGTTTTGAGCAATAGTGAAATCTTTTAAAGCTTTCAAACTCCGTTCTCTTTGAACAGTTAACATTGCACTCATGCACTCACATGACTTTCTCTACTCTTGTAGTAATCATTCTTACAAACTCTTATTCCTATATCTTCTTTGTGTTAGATGAGGTAATCATTTGGAGAAATTATCTTATTGTTTATCTTCTTGTAGGTGCAAGCGAATATGAGAATACAGCAGGATTTGAGCGATAATAAAATCTTTTAAAGCTTTCAAATTGTGTTCTCTTTGTACGATTAACATATAAAAAATGAATAACAATGTTTCATTTGACAAAAAGTTCTCCAAAGCTCACACAAATAAGGAATATCACCAAAATGGTTCACTCTAGAAAATACATCTGATGTGTTGTACTCATATGACTTTCTCTACTTTTGTACTAACCATTCTTACAAACTCTTATTCCTATATCTTCATGTTAATACAGATAAGCATTCAGAGAAATTATCCTATTGCTTATTTCCTTGTAAGTACAAGGGAAATATAGGAATACAGAAGGCACTGAGTGATAGTCAAATCTTTTAAAGCTTTCAGACTCTGTTCTCTTTGCACGGTTAACATAAACAAATCTGATGTGTTACACTCACATGACTTTCCGTACTCTTGTACTAACCATTCTTACAAACTCTTATTCCTATATCTTCTTCGTGTTAGTTAAGATAAACATTTGTACAAATTATCTTATTGCTTATTTCCTTGTAGGTGCAAGGGCAACGTTAGAATACAGTAGGCTTTTTGCGATAGTCAAATCTTTTAAAGCTTTGAGATTCTGTTCTCTTTGCACACTTAACATATAAAAAAATTAACAACAATGATCCATTTCACTAAAGTTTTAAGTTTTCCGAAACTCACACACATAACAAGGAATATCTCCGAAATGGTTCACCCTACAAGAAAATTTATTTGGATATAAATTGTGTATTTTAGCAAGATCTACATTTTTTGTACACTATAATCTGGTCTATCTCTAATGGTTTACCAGTTATGCAAAAGTCGTCCAGAGTAAATATGACTACAGGAGTTACAGCCAGAAAATTCAAAATATATATTTCATTTGTCATAAAAATATTTCAAACATATGACATTTTAATCAAAATCATTTCAGCCATTTTCAAGAAAATCAAAATTTTCCATGTAAATGGTAGTTTAGGTTGGGACTATTTTCTTCAACATCTTCGTGTCGCATCCTTGAAAGACAAACTTAAATACCAACTTTGGTTTTTAAATGACTTTTCGTTTTTGAGTTACGCAATCCACAGACTAATAAGACACACAGACACACACACATGGATATTTTTCTAAAATACTCTTTGTGGATTCAGGGGGTCTCAAAGCATATATTTCTGGTGAAATCTCGACATTGAATTTTTGGATGGAATACAATACTTCCCGTACTTACCAGTAGAGAAAGTAAAAATGAATAGCGATGTTCCATTGAGCAGAAGTATGTTTTACAAAACTTACACAAATAACAAGGAATATCTCTGAAATGGTTCACTCTACAGAAAAACTTATTTTGACATCAATTGTGGTTTTAGCAAGATCTGCATTTTTTGTATACTAAGATTTGGTCTATCTCTTATGGTTTGCCAGTTATGCAAAAGCCATCCAGAATAAATAGGACTTCAAGGGCTATAGCCAGAAAATGCAAGATATACATTTCATTTGTCACCAAAATATCTCAAACATGGCATTTTAATCAAAATAATTAGAGCCATTTTCAAGAAAATCAAAATTTTGGAAAAAGTTTGCATGTAAAGGGTAGTTTAGGGTGAAGCAATTTTCTTCAAATCTCCATGTCACATCCTTGAAAGACATTAAACTTAAATTCCAACTTTGGCTTTTAGCCGACATTTCATTTTTGAGTTATGTTGTTCACAGGCTGACGGACTGATGGACTGATGGACTGATGGACTGACGAACTGACTGACGGACTGACTGATGACTGACTGACGGATTGACGGACTGACGGACTGACGCACTGACAGACTGACTGATTTTTTTTTTTAATTAACGTCCTCCAACATTGTGTCATATCGGACGAATGAATGAAATGGGTGAAATGATGCTCAAATGAGCTCGAGGTCCATGGAGCTTTAAGTTACCCGACATTCGTCTTTTCAGGGTAGGGAAAACCTCGGAAAAAAACCTTACCCGGATAACTTACCCTAAGCGAGATTCGAACTCGCGACCTCTTGAACGTTAGGCAGACACGCTAACCATCACGCTACCGAGGCGGGCGGACTGACTGATGACTGACTGACTAGCTGACTGATGACAGACTGACGGACTGACGGACTGACGGACAGACAGACTGACGGACTGAAGGACTGACGGACTGACTGATGACTGACGGACTGACTGACTGACTGACTGATTGACTGGCTGGCTGACTGACTGACTGACTGACGGACGGACGGACGGACGGACGGACGGACTGACTGACTGACTGACGGACTGACAGACAAACAGACAGACAACTGACTGATGACAGACTGACGGACTGACGGACAGACAGACTGACGGACTGACGGATTGACTGATGACTGACGGACTGACTGATGACTGACGGACTGATTGATGACTGACGGACTAACTGACGGACTGACAAACTGACTGACGGACTGACTGATGACTGACTGACTGATGACTGACTGACTGATGACTGACTGACGGACTGACGCACTGACTGACGGACTAACTAATGACTGGCTGATGACAGACTGACGGACTGACGGACAGACAGACTGACGGATTGACGGACTGACTGATGACTGACGGACTGACTGACTGACTGACTGACTGACTGACTGACTGACTGACTGACTGACTGACTGACTGACTGACTGACTGACTGACTGACTGACTGACTGACTGACTGACTGACTGACTGACTGACTGACTGACTGACTGACTGACTGACTGGCTGGCTGGCTGGCTGGCTGGCTGGCTGACTCACTGACTGACTGACTGACGGACGGACGGACGGACTGACTGATAAACAGACAGACTGACTGACAAACAGAGAGACACACGGACCTTTTTCTAAAAATGCTATTTTTTGATTCAGGTGAAATCTTGACATCGAATTTTTGGGTGAAATACAATACTTCCTCTACTTTACTATACATAGTAGAGAAAGTAAAAATGAATAATGATGTTCCGTTTGACAGGAGTATAAGTTCTCCAAAACTCACACAAATAAGAAGGAATATCTCCAAAATGGTTCACTCTACAAAAAAAAATTTTGAGACATGAATTGTGTATTTTAGCAAGATCTACATTTATTGTGTTTGGCATACATTTAGAAATATAGCCCATACGCTGATACAGCAGAATATATTTCATTTACACAGACACATAGAAAATATTGCACACAATGTGAATCTTCACAATTTTACATGAAATGCAGATGTAGTAAAGTCTCTAACTTCTTCTCTTCAATGAATTTGAAATTTGAATTTGAATTCTGATGAACTTCCAAGGACGTCTGCACACTCACCCTTTTCTAGTGTCCTGGAAGTATGAGGGTGATATGAAGAGCTGAAATACAGCATGGTTACCATCAACAAAGTGTAAAGCGAAATGTAAATTTTTGTACTAAATTATACACTAATGTATAATGTGGGGAACAAGATCTAGGAAACCTCTCTGCTTTGTGCAGAAGAAATTTATGTATAAAACTAAGCTGGCAACACTTATAGATCACAATAATGTACTGCAAATATCAGGCCTCCCATATAAAGCAAGATCATCTATGTGGCATGTTTACTCTCTGATACATAAGCTGCAATATCTCTGTCTAGGGGATATGTGAATAGCGACCACAAGGTACCCATGCTGAGCAGAACATTACTTCCACTTACTGGTGTTTTGCTCCTCACTGTAACTTTTCTATCTGACCTTACGTTGGTCATCTCTTGTTCTCTTCCGACCCCAATACTATTGGGGTTCCTGAGGGCTTGGGAGTCTTTATTTTTCCAACCTCTCCATTTCTCTATAAAACCTTAACCTCTAACATGCTGACCTGTCATGGCATGTAATACGTCTTGTGATTGGTGATCAGAGGATATGGTCGGTGAGTTTATTTTGAGAATTCTCCCGGTCTGGTTGGTGAGACCCGTAAACCAACGACAGGTGTGGTCCTCCAGGCATTCTGGGGGTTGTGAGAGAGTGATGTGACCGCCAAAACATAAAAATATGGTGCTCTCTAAAAAGCGGTTACTATTACTGCTATTGCTCTCTTCAATATCATCAGTGAAAAATATTGGAGAGCAAGAGGATTAATGACTTCATTGTCAGAAATCCAGCATTAGCTAACAACATTTATTGCAAAGAATTTGGATATATTCTTCACCACTCTGTCCTCTATGTGATCTGCAAGAGGAAATGGACCAAGACCACCTTCAAATATACCCAGCCACTTCTAGCGCCCCATCGATCAGTGAAAAATATTGGAGAGCAAGAGGATTAATGATTTCATGGTCAGAATCGAGCATTAGCCAACAACAACAACATTTTTTGTAAAGTAAGATTTCGTCTATGGTTTACCAGTTATATAGAAGTCATCCAGAGTAAATATGACTACATGGGCTATACCCAGAAAATTCAAGACGTACATTTCATTTGTCATAAAATATCTCAAACATGTAATTTTAATCAAAATCATTAGAGCCATTTTCAAGAAAATGAAAACTTTCAAAAAACTTTCCAATTTTCAAAATACCTTTCGTTTTGCAGTTATGCTGTCCACAAACTGACACACAGACAGACACATACACACACATGGGCCTTTTTCTAAAAATGCTTTTTTTTTTGTTTTTGTTTCAGGGCACCTTAAAACATATATTGCCGGTGAAGCCTCGACATTGAATTTTTGGGTGAAATACAATACTTCCTCTACTTTACTAAACATAGTAGAGAAAGTAAAAGTGGGCTTATCATCAGTATTATTATCATTATCATTATCATTATCAGTATTAGTATCATCATCATCATCATCATCATCATCATCATCATCATCATCATCATCATCATCATCATCATCATCATCATCATCATCATCATCATTATTATTATTATTATTATTATTATTATTATTATTATTATTATTATTATTATTATTATTATTATTATTATGATGATGACCATTATCATAAAAGTGTGTTCTTTTGATTCTTGTCATCATTGGCTAGTTTCCGCAGGGTGATTTTCTCGTTTGCACATGCTGCTACATAGAACACCTGATAGTGCTCCTATTGTCATAGAGCTAAAGACTGTCTATACCCTGGTGCGGTGCCCAAAAAGACATGGCCTATAGCAAAGTGTACTTAGCACAGTAGAAGGGAGGAAAGGGGATGTATGGCTAGTTGTAGTGGGGATTCGGGGCTATTAAATTTGTCATATTGTTGCGAAATATCGTTTGGTGGTTCACGTTGTGTCGCCCTTTGATGTGGTTCGCTCAGTCGGTAGAGTTCAGTATGAGATCTCTTTCATCCCGGGTATGCGTAAGTATGTTATAGATTACCCCAGAAAAACTTTTGTATATTGTTTATTACTTCTCATACACTTTTGGGAGTTATGCCGACTTTCAATATGCAGAGGAATCGCACTCACGTGTGTACACCACAACGTGCAGCACCAGTCTGGGATGAGTGGTGACGCTTTCTCGGCGTCCCCACGCTAGAAAAACGTTCTCTCCAATTTTTAAATGTCATGACGTCATCCAAAAGAAAGCCTCGTATCCAAAATGCTATGTCATTCCTTTTCCCGCAATTTAGAAATGTCCCTTTCTATTATAACATGTTCTTTTTTTGAATTCCGAATATATAATTACCTTTTTATGATTAAACGATGTTTTCTTTATATTTTATTAAACATATCGCGCGACTTTTAAGATTGGCAGACCTGAATTTCAAACGTGAATTTAAACTATGTAGTATGATGTCATGACTCGTTAATTTCAAACCAATAATGCGTTTATCCTACAAATTTAACGACTATTATTTACTCATATCTTGCTCACCTTACAACATTTCCTACTCTATTATCTACATATGTTATTACTCAACACTTATCGCAAATCTCACATCTGGCAATTAAATTAAAACGTGTCTTTATCAAGCCCATTCGATTTGAAATCTAAATTTCGGTATCAATATATATATGTACCCTTATAAAGGGTAGTTAGGTGATACTAATTTTGTTCTCAAAGGCAGTAATCCCATTGATCTACAAGTTCAAACTGATAGTACAATGAAAAATATGGAGAAATGGTTAGCAGCAAATAAACTAGTGCTAAATGGAAAAAAGTCACACTGCATGTGTATCACAAACTCTAATAGAAGCACTAAATCACTAGGACCAAAAATTGTATATAGCAAAGAAACCATACAATATGTCTCCGAAACAAAATTTTTGGGAATCATAATTGATAAACACTTAGATTGGAAAAGTCATATTAAGAATGTTACAGCAAGAATAAATCGAGCTCATTATGTAATATATGTCCCAAAGAGCATCAGTAACCTACAAACACTAAAAATGGTTTACTTCTCTTATGTACAATCTGTGCTTGCTTATGGTATATTTATATGGGGATCCAGTAACGAAATAAGTGCGCTATTCATAATGCAAAAGAAAATACTTAGACTAATGCTAAATTTGCACAGGACAACATCATGTAAACCATACTTTTGGCAAAATCACATTCTTACGCTGCCAAGTCTGTATATTTTAGAAACTGTTTGTTTTATAAGGGACAATATTCACTTATTTAGCATAAACAACACTGTTCATACACATAGTACCAGAAATAGTAATAAAATACACATACAGACTGCCAGAACAACAAAAAAGGTAACTTCCATACTGCATAGAGGCATACACATGTATAATAAAATCACAAATAGAATCCACAGTAGCATTCAAACTAAGTTTAGGAAAGAAGTTAGAAATTTTCTAATTGAGCAAACCTACTACAGTGTGCAGGAGTTCTTTGACTCATTCTCTGAATAATTTTATCTGTATTATTGTAACACTATATTACTGTAACACCGTCTCTGTATATATACATTATTTGATTCACTCTCTGAATAATTTTATTTGTGTTTAATCTGTAGGCTATAACTTATACTCTTATGACTGTAATGCTGTCTCTGTTATTATTATTTGTATTCATGATATTGTTTAAACCAATATTATTTGTATTCCCTATTTAAAAATTGACGAAGCCATGAATTTGTAAAAAAAAATTCTTACGGTGAATAAAGACATACATACATACTCGAATCCACCCTTGTCGGTCTGGGTGGCTCAGTTGGTTAGATGCTGGCCTACTGATTCCAAGGTCGCGGGTTCAAACCCGGCCCAGGCCGATGGTTTTTAAGTGTGCTTAAAAACGACAGCTCCATGTCAGTAGATTTACTGGCATGTAAAAAAACTCCTGCGGGACGAAATTCCGGCACACCGGCGATGCTGATGTGATCCTGGCAATTGACAGCGTCGTTAAATAACAAAATAATTTAAATTTTTTTCGAATCCACTCTCGCGGCCTCTCTCTGCTGTGTGAGACAGCCAGCAGTCGCCGGGGAATTTTCACCAGCAGAGGTGGACTAAAGTCCTTGCCTTATAATAGATGCTGGAAATGTTGACCTGCTCTCAAACAGGTAGCATATCTCATGTTATTCTCACTAACTCTCCAAAGCTCAGCAGCTGGAATTCTTGTGATTTCTTGCACAATATTTTCTTTAAGTTCCTGTAGTGGGCAAGTATTGGAACGATACACTTTGTCTTTTAAAGAACCCCATAAATAAAAATCACAACTCATTAGGTCAAGAGAATGAGGGGGCCACAAATCAAAACAAATTATTCTGTCATCAAACAACTCTCTTACTGCATTTAATGATATGGCAGCCAAATGTGCTGTTGCAGAATCATGCTGGAACCAACCATACAACTTCTGTTCTTCTGTCAAGTGATTGAAAAATGGCCTCAGAATTAACCTCTAATATGGCTCCGCATTTATTGTTGTTGTTGGCTAATGCTGGATATCAGACAATGAAGTCACAAGTCCTCTTGCTCTCCAATATTTTTCACTGGTGAATGATTTGAAGCTAGTCTTGGTCCATTTCCTCTTGCAGATCACATAGAGGACAGAGTGGTGAAACATATATCCCAATTCTGTATAAATGTTTTGCCAGACAATCATGCCCAGTAATCAACCTGAAGGTCGCAACTGCTGTTTTTCGAGGATACTCAGGAATCACTGTTTGAATGTTTGGTAGTACCCATCTTTTATTCTTTGATTTTTCATAGTAATATTTTGCAATAATTTTTTTGAATTCAGAGTTGACTAATCTTTTAGCTGCATAAAATGGTAAATTAACTATAGATTTTTGTACACCGCTGGTACCCTTTTTTACAAGAAAATCAGCTTTCTCATTACCACTCAGTCCACAGTGAGCCGTTATCCATTGGAAGACTAGGTGTTTTTGAAGTGCTGTTAGATGGCTAAGCATCTTTCAACATTCTATAATAGTTTGGTTTGTGTTTGAAAAAGTAACTTGCAACATTACTAAGATAAGTGAAGTTTTTAGTTTCTAATTTGTTTTTACTTTATAACCCTTAAAATTTTATATATTAAATCAAAAGATGATAGTTAACAATTATGACACTGATAAACAAACAATATTCCCAACAATTGAAGAATAAAGTAACAAAATCAAAGTTAATTCTTGACTGGGTGTGCAAAAGCAGTTAAGTCAAAAAACCTCGTAATGAGAAAAACTAAATTAAAGATTACAACCTATTTCCCAAATCCCTTAAGTGCCAAAATTCTACACATTTTGCAAAAGAATATTCGTTGGTTAATACTGTAAATATATACAACAGGTTGCTTCAATTCACATAAATCTTCATCCCTTATCTGAGGATTACCTGAAGGGTTGGAGGTCAGATGCATGACTTATGTGACTTTTGACAGTGCATTTTGACATATTCACTCCCACACAAGTGTTATATTAATGGTTTCAGTGGAAGATTTATTGTTTGCCACAAGAATATACAATGAAATTGTATTTTTGAATATGTAACCAGTTTTTGTAGTTTCCATGGGAATGAAATACCACCACATTTATATAGAATACACATTTAACAGAACTTGAGAAAATAACAGCATAAAAATAGTACAAGGATAATGAAACAAGACATATCACTGTAGTGATAATAATTAACCAAGGCACAACAGCCCTTACCACCTAGCCGCTGCATCCTCTACATCTAACTACCACAGGTGTCAAGAGTGTGGTGCGGTACTGGTGCTCAGTACCCTGGTTTCTCCCAGCTGATTATGCAGTCTACACAATCAGGACCAAACTTTTCAATCAAGTAGCTCCTTGATTGGCCTTTTAGGGACCTAACAAGGCTGAGTGCACCTGTGCCAGGTCTCCCAGTGGAAGAAAATCCCCACGCTGGTGCCAGGAATCGAACTTTGGTATCTCATTGGTAAGCAGAAACACTACCACCACACTAAGGAGACAACCCTGATATCACTGTAGTATTTGAAAATAATATCTTACGTATAATATCATAGTAAATATTATATTTTTAGCCTTTTATAAAAGATTGTTAAATTTAATGAACTTGGCAAAATATAATATAACACTAAAGAAACAAGACATTTTATTATTATGACTTTAATGTCATATACTTTCTTTAAATTTCCATGAAATTGTTTTCACCATCCAAAATATAATGAATAATAAAAACACATTCTTCCCTCAACATCATCATTGATATCAGTATTTAGAAGTATACTAAGAGCACATACATTTTCAATGCTCTAGAATTCCCAGAATGTGGCCGAGATAAATGAAAGTAGGTCCTGCAAGTCCTATTTTTGCTAGGTTTACTGCATTTGGAGGATACTTCTTAAAGGTTTGATACCTGCAGATTTATTCCCTCTTCTGAGAAAACTGGCAAATCTGAAACCATCACCTTTCCTTGACTTGTACTTGAGAAATAATTGCCCAAAGGAAACCTTTTGAAAACAGAGCCACTGCATATCCCTCCAAGCGATCTTTTATCCAGTTATGTCAAGCTTTCCTAGCATGAGTTCTTTTCCCAGCAATGCTGAAAAGTCATAAAGGTCCTCTTTAGACATATCACTGACCACTGATACCGAAATTTAGATTTCCGATCGAATGGGCTTTTGAAAAAGACACGTTTTAATTTAATTGCCGGATATGAGTAAATAATAGTCGTTAAATTTGTAAGATAAACGCATTATTGGTTTGAAATTAGCGAGTCATGACGTCATACCACATAGTTTAAATCCACGTTCGAAAGTTAGTTCTACAAACCTTAAAAGTCGCGTGAGATATCTAATAAAATATAAAGTAAACATCGTTTAATCCTAAAAAAGTAATTATATATTTGAAATTCATAAAAGAACATGTTATAATAGAAAGGGACATTTCTAAATTGCGGGAAAAGGAAATAGCATTTTGGATACGAGGCTTTCTTGGATGACGTCATGACATTCAAATGGAGCGAACGGTTTTCTTAGCGTGGGTAAGAGAGAAGCGTCGAGTCAGTACTCAACGAGAGACCAGTACGGGAGATCGCGCTGAGCGGATGTGAGGGCGATGCCTCTACAGATACAAATATTTTCGGCATAACTCCTGAAAATATTTAAAAAGGAAATAAACAATATATAAAGTTGTTCTTGGGTTGTCCATTACACTTACGCAAACCCGAGATAAAGAGATCTTATGCAGAACTAGCTGAGGCGAGCTACATCGAAGGGCAACGTCACATCACCAACGACTTCAGCTTCAAATGGCGATCTAATAACCAGGACATGAAGATATTACAGCTTCAAATTGGCTTCCCAACGTGTGGCGCCGAAAGAATGGACCAAACCCCCAAGACGACCAGATCAGCATCGAACCAGCAGACAAGAAGGTGCCCAGCGTGTCAACATCTGTGAAACGTGTAGTGAACAAGTTTAAGTGCAGTTAAAGTGAAATAGTGAAAATATTGAAAATTTTGGTGAGTAGAAAAACACATGTAAATAGCTTAGAAATGGAAGACAGTGACACTGAATTTTTAGGTTTCGATAGTCCGGAAATTCAGAAAAGTGTAAGTAGGATGGAAGGATTTAATCGGAATGTAATTGGTAGCAGAATATGCCAAGAATTAGAAGATCAGAACGTTAGAGAAACACCTAGAGGTAGCTCAGAAATGTTTAGTAATTCAGAAAGGCCAGCGATTATGTCAGGAATAGAGAATATGTTTCAAAAGATAATGGAAAAGATAGATGAAACTAGTAAAGAATTAAGAACAGAGTTAGGAAAGAAATTAGAGAAGGGACAACAGGAATTGGGAATACAATTGGAAAATCAGAAGAGAGCTTTCGAAACCTTTAGGGAAGAAGTTAGGGAGGAAATTAATAAAGTCAGTAGTGAAGTAAAAGAAAATAGAGAACAGGTTAAGGGAGAATTAGAGACAATAAGGCAAGAAGTAAAGAATTCTGAAAAGAAATTAGGTCAACAAGTGAGTGAAAAATTAGATAAAGAAAGGGAAAAAGTAACATATAGATTAGACAAACAAAGGGAAGAAATTAGAGAAGAGTTACAGGGGTGTAAAGTTAGAATAGAAAGATCTGATGTAGAAAATGAAAGGCAGGCTAGAAATTTGGAGGATGTTACAGACCAAATAAAAGGAGTAGTAACAGAAATTACTCAGGTAAAAGAGGCCTTAGAAAATTTGAAATTAAATGAAAATGCATGTAATCACAACAATCTTAGTAATGAAGTTGCAAGAAACGAGGCAATACCAGGTGTATCAGCTGACATTTCGATGCAAAATAGGGGTAACAGTAATTCCCATTCTGATCTCGGAAATAGCTCAGGGATAGGTGACAATTCAAATTTACATTGGCCTAACCATGTCTTAAATGAAATGACACCTCCAGTTTTTGAAAATGAAGATTCAGATGATCCTAAAGCCTTTTTAGAAGGGTTACAAGAGTACTTCACGGTGAAACGTATACCAGAGGAGTACAAGATGGTGATAGTAAGAAAATGTTTAAAGGGTAATGCTGCTAATTGGCTAGGCCTTTCTATGGGTAACAATAATGACTACAGGACCTTTAGAAACATCTTTTTAACCAGATATTGGGGAGCTAGTAGGCAGGCTAATATTAGAGTTGAATTAAGCAATGGAAAATTTAATCCTAGATCGGAGGAATCGATGGTCAACTATTTTATGAGAATAGCGAGAAAATCGAAGATGTTGGATCCTCCCTTGGATGAAAAAGATCTAATAAATATAGTTACTCCACATTTTCCGGAAACGCTTCAACACTACCTAATCATAGCCCGACCCGATAGCATTGCAGCTATGATCGAATTATTATCAGCCTTAGAAGTCAATAAGCCAAAACACGCATTTGGAAATAAATATGAAGGAAAAGAAACTGTCAATTCTTTCGGGCAAGGGGCACAATATTATCAGAATAGAAGTGAGGTTAGGGAAAGATATAAAGGACCAGTACCAAGGATGGAATCATTCCGGTGGGAAAATCAAGGTAGATATCACCAGGAAGGGCGTCACCAAAATAGAAATGGTAATCTAAGGGGAAGAAATATAAGGGTGAATTATATGAATACAAATAGATTTGATCGAGGTAGACGGGGACGTTATTTTGGACATAGTAGAAATTCAAATGATGGGTATTGGACAAACGGAGATAATGAGTTTAGACCGAGGTCACCAAGACAGGAAGAAAGGTATTCTAATGGACGAAATTCCCCCGAAAATGCGGAAATGGTCGAGGCCATTAACACGGTCAAAAACATGGTAGGAAGTAACCCCGATTTAATGCAGGAAAACAGAAGTAACAATTCGGGAAATAGTACAGGAGCAATACATAAAAATCAGGGAAACGCCAGACCCGGTCAAACGCGCCTTCAGTGAGAACTGGGTATCCTAGTAATGATTGTGATAAGTACTCGGAAATAAATAGTCCTGGAAGGCAAATGATGATACAAAAGAAAAGAGAATGGAAAAATAGAAACGACGAAAACGAAAAAGTAGGAGATCCACCTAAAATCAAAATTGGAGTAAATGGAAAACAATACAATGCAATTATAGATACGGGATCAAATAGCACAGTATGCTCACAAAATTTTTATGATAATTTACAAAGTAGTGGCTTTAAAGTAATGTCTTTACCAGTTAATGGGATATATTGCTCGCTAGCTGTGGGAAAACGAAAAGAGAGAGTAAAATTTCAAGCAATGATAAATATTGAAATAAATGGGAGAATACTGGGAATTTTATTTCTGATTGTAGGAAGACTTGTGACAGATATTATAATAGGTTGTGATTGTCTTTATGCCTGGGAAGCTGTGGTGAATTTTAAAAACATGATTCTAGAAATGAAAGTTGTAGATGAGACCATTATAGTGCCTTTTGTGGAAGATAGTAGTTCAGAAACTATTGTAAGAGAAAAAGAGGAAGAAGAAATCCAAGGGGATACATTCTTTGTAGAATATGTTAAAGTAGGAGCTATGGAATTAACTGAAGTAAATGTCAAAGAGTACAGTGTCGATAATAAAGAAAATGTAGAATGGGATAAAAATGATTTCATAGACAATTTGAGGGTTTCTGATGCAACTAGGTACTATGATAGGGAGAGTAGTGAAGACTTAGAAGAATTGTTGAGGGAAAAGGTAACTCAGGCTGATCAACTAAATGAACAACAGAGGGATAAACTGTTTGAAATATTAATCCGAAATAAAGAAGTATTCTCTGAGAAACCTGGTAAATGTAATATTTATACTCATTCGTTTGAGATGATACCCATCAAACCTTTTACACATAAAGCGAGAGCTATCCCTAGTACAATAAGAGAAGAGGTAGATGCAGTTATAAAGTCAATGTTAGAAGATGAGGTTATTGAAATTTCGAATTCAGAATTTGTGAATCCCCTATGTATTGTAAATAAGGCCAATGGAAAGATTAGGGTGACATTAGACTCGAGAAAACTAAATCATTGTTCCTCATACTTTCCATCAGGGAATCCAACAGAACGTGTCCTCCGAGATATAGGAATTTATTTACGTGTACTTACACATCATAATCACAAGGATTGGGTAAAATATTGTCCATTGATAGAAAAGATTATCAATCACACCATTAATGTAACTACTGGGTTTGCACCAATAAAATTAATGTTAGGAATTGAACCAGAACCAATATTGATCGGGGTACCAAAAACACTGAAAATTAATGACATTCAGTTAAGTGAGGAAGAAAGAGCGAAAATTGCTTTTGAACGAATCAAGAAAAAGGCAGAGAAGCGAAAATTAAAGAAAAAGAGTAGAAAACATAAATGGGAACCTAAGATAGGCGATTGGGTACTAGTTAAAGACCATAAGTTATCAAGTGCATTGCGAGGTAGGAACAAAAGGATGGAATTGTTATATAAAGGTCCTGCAGAAATTATATCAAAATTTGGTTATCATACCTATGAATTAAAAGATGTTAAAAATGAAAAATGTCTGGGAAGATGGCATAAACAACTCCTTCGACCATACAAGAAACCGTGTGGTGCCTTGGAACCTTGATTTAATGTAAAAGAAAAATTGGAAATGTCATTTGTCTATTGGCGCCCAATCAGCTTTGAGATAAAATGTAATTGTTAGCTTACTTGAAAATCATATATTGGTCAGGTACTTACATATTCATGAAAAATGCAGAATGTGAATTGCTATCTACTACAAAGAGCTTAAAAATATATTGTATAGAGCTCACAATAACAGCTTCAAAAAGATTGTTAAATTGTTCATCTCCGCATAGAGAGAAAACAGAATATTTACTTTGTAAACATTTGTTAAAATATTTAGATGTATAGATAGTTATCACAGAAAGACAAAGAAAGAACTTGTCTAAAGAGTGCAATGGATTTATATAAATATATGTACATTTTAGTGCTTAAAGGATATAGTACAGATATGTGTTACAATAACAAAAGTAAAGAAAAATCACAGTGCAAGTGATAGTGATAGCGAAGTGAGCAAACATGAACTGAAAGAAGGAAGTATAAAGAAAGACTCTTGAAATTTAACCTTTATATAAAAGCTTCACAGAAGAAACCATAACATATTGTAATTAGTATTTAAGGATTAATGTTTAGTCAAGTGTACAATTGTTTGTCATGTTAAAAAGATTAATGAGAAAATATGTTAATCACCAATTTCAAAACAGTGTAATTGAAAATTGTATATAATGGGAGTGTTGCCGATTATTCAAAATACAGGAGTAATTTTTAATTTTTTTTCGGGCAAGACATTTACATTATTTTATTATGAAATAATAAAATAATATAAATGGGGGCATTTGATACCGAAATTTAGATTTCCGATCGAATGGGCTTTTGAAAAAGACACGTTTTAATTTAATTGCCGGATATGAGTAAATAATAGTCGTTAAATTTGTAAGATAAACGCATTATTGGTTTGAAATTAGCGAGTCATGACGTCATACCACATAGTTTAAATCCACGTTCGAAAGTTAGTTCTACAAACCTTAAAAGTCGCGTGAGATATCTAATAAAATATAAAGTAAACATCGTTTAATCCTAAAAAAGTAATTATATATTTGAAATTCATAAAAGAACATGTTATAATAGAAAGGGACATTTCTAAATTGCGGGAAAAGGAAATAGCATTTTGGATACGAGGCTTTCTTGGATGACGTCATGACATTCAAATGGAGCGAACGGTTTTCTTAGCGTGGGTAAGAGAGAAGCGTCGAGTCAGTACTCAACGAGAGACCAGTACGGGAGATCGCGCTGAGCGGATGTGAGGGCGATGCCTCTACAGATACAAATATTTTCGGCATAACTCCTGAAAATATTTAAAAAGGAAATAAACAATATATAAAGTTGTTCTTGGGTTGTCCATTACACTTACGCAAACCCGAGATAAAGAGATCTTATGCAGAACTAGCTGAGGCGAGCTACATCGAAGGGCAACGTCACATCACCAACGACTTCAGCTTCAAATGGCGATCTAATAACCAGGACACGAAGATATAACACAGCTTCACCACAAATGGCTTGTTCTTTCCTGATAAACCAATGAGTTGTATCCAGTAGAGAGGATGATGAATAGGAAAGCAATACTTCCATTTCTTTTTTTCTATGACTACGTGATCTCCATCACTCTCCATGTGTGTATGACCCAATATTAGGAATTAGTGGTCAATAGATTGGGGTATTGGGTGTTCCTCATCACAGCAGTGAATGTTAAGTTTTAGCTCCATAGCTGTATTTTATAGAAGGCAATGGAGCTACTGAAGTTGGCAAGTATTGTTGTAAGTTGAATGTTATGGCATCCCTTGTAAGATCATTTCTTGAGAGTAACTTGCCAGGTCAACTTTTCTTCATGGGCGTCGCAAAGGAGGTGCAAGGGGGAGCCGTGGCTCCCCCCTGGAAGCTGGTCAACTTAATGTGCAATCAATTACTGACCATTAAACTACTGTTTTAATTTTAATGTCAAGATCAATTTTTATTTAGCACAAATTAATATGGTTATATGCAACAAATATTATAAATTTTGACAGTAAAATAATGAATTAATATTATCTGATTGCAAATTTCAAACATGTGGCCTCCCCCTGGAAAAATGTCTGCCGATGCTAATTCTTTTCTTGGTGCATTTCTTACTCTCAGACTCAAGTATTTTTTGCCTTCAGAGATCTCTATCTTCAGCTTAAGTATATCACATGTCTGTTATGCGTCCACTTTTGATTTCATCAAAAATAGTTTTGTATATCCTCCTACTAACATGTTGTTCAGGAATAGCATTTAAATATTCTTCATATAAGTAGCTAAGGTGACAGGAGATGGTAACTGGTTTCTCTATGTTTTTACTGAAATGATATACAGAGTTGTGATACTCTATTTTTTCATGTGTATTGTTAACAAGTCAGATGAAGCTAAAAGTCGTTGTTCGGTTCTCGTTGTGTCGCCATTTGATGCGTAAATGTCGTTGGTCTCGTTGTCGCCCGTTGATTTTGTTCGTTCCCGCTAGCTCAGGTTGAGATCTCTTTTTTTTTATCTCGGGTCTGCGCAGGTGTTATAGACTACCCAAGAAAACCTTTGTATATTGTTTATTACACCTTAGATACTTTCGGGAGTTATGCCGATTCTATATGTAGAGGAATCGCACTCACGTCTGCACTTCACAACGGGCCGTACTGGTCTGGGGCGAGTGGTGACGCTTTCTCACGTACCCACGCTAAGAAAAAAAAACGTTCTCTCCAATTTTAAACGTCATGACGTCATCCAAGAAAGCCTCGTATCCAAAATGCTATTTCCTTTTCCCGCAATTTAGAAATGTCCCTTTCTATTATAACATGTTCTTTTATGAATTTCGAATATATAATTACCTTTTTAGGATTAAACGATGTTTACTTTATATTTTATTAAATATATCGCGCGACTTTTAAGGTTAGCAGACCTGACTTTCAAACGTGTATTTAAACTATGTAGTATGACGTCATGACTCGTTAATTTCAAACCAATAATGCGTTTATCCTACAAATTTAATGACTATTATTTACTCATATCTTGCTCACCTTACAACACTTCCTGCTCTATCATCTATTTATGTTATTACTTAACACTTATCGCAAATCTCACATCCGGCAACTAAATTAAAACGTGTCTTTATCAAGCCCATTCGATTGGAAATCTAAATTTCGGTATCAAATGCCCCCATTTATGTTATTTTATTATTTCATAATAAAATAATGTAAATGTCTTGCCCGAAAGAAAAATTAAAAATTACTCCTGTATTTTGAATAATCGGCAACACTCCCATTATATACAATTTTCAATTACACTGTTTTGAAATTGGTTATTAACATATCTTCTCATTAATCTTTTTAACATGACAAACAATTGTACACTTGACTAAACATTAATCCTTAAATACTAATTACAATATGTTATGGTTTCTTCTGTGAAGCTTTTATATAAAGGTTAAATTTCAAGAGTCTTTCTTTATACCTCCTTCTTTTAGTTCATGTTTGCTCACTTCGCTCTCACTATCACTTGCACTGTGAATTCTCACTTTTGTTATTGTAACACATATCTTTACTAGATCCTTTAAGCACTAAAATGTACATATATTTATATAAATCCATTACACTCTTCAGACAAGTTCTTTCTTTGTCTTGCTGTGATAACTATCTATACATCTAAATATTTTAACAAATGTTTACAAATTAAATATTCTGTTTTCTCTCTATGCAGAGATGAACATTTTAACAATCTTTCTGAAGCTGTTATTGTGAGCTCTATACAATACATTTTTAAGCTCTTTGTAGTAGATAGCAATTCACATTCTGCATTTTTCATGAATATGTAAGTACCTGACCAATATATAGTTTTCAAGTAAGCTAACATTTAAATTTTATCTCAAAGCTGATTGGGCGCCAATATACAAATGACACTTCGAATTTTTTTTTTTTTTTTTTTTTTTTTTTTTTTTTTTTTTTTTATACATGAAATCAAGGTTCCAAGGTACCACACGGTTTCTTGTATGGTCGAAGGAGTTGTTTATGCCATCTTCCCAGACATTTTTCATTTTTAACATCTTTTAATTCATAGGTATGATAACCAAATTTTGATATAATTTCTGCAGGACCTTTATATAACAATTCCATCCTTTTGTTCCTACCTCGCAAGGCACTTGATAACTTATGGTCTTTAACTAGTACCCAATCGCCTATCTTAGGTTCCCATTTATGTTTTCTACTCTTTTTCTTTAATTTTCGCTTCTCTGCCTTTTTCTTGATTCGTTCAAAAGCAATTTTCGCTCTTTCTTCTTCACTTAACTGAATGTCATTAATTTTCAGTGTTTTTGGTACCCCGATCAATATTGGTTCTGGTTCAATTCCTAACATTAATTTTATTGGTGCAAACCCAGTAGTTACATTAATGGTGTGATTTATAATCTTTTCTATCAATGGACAATATTTCACCCAATCCTTGTGATTATGATGTGCAAGTACACGTAAATAAATTCCTATATCTCGGAGGACACGTTCTGTTGGATTCCCTGATGGAAAGTATGAGGAACAATAATTTAGTTTTCTCGCGTCTAATGTCACCCTAATCTTTCCATTGGCCTTATTTACAATACATAGGGGATTCACAAATTCTGAATTCGAAATCTCAATAACCTCATCTTCTAACATTGACTTTATAACTGCATCTACCTCTTCTCTTATTGTACTAGGGATAGCTCTCGCTTTATGTGTAAAAGGTTTGATGGGTATCATCTCAAACGAATGAGTATAAATATTACATTTACCAGGTTTCTCAGAGAATACTTCTTTATTTCGGATTAATATTTCAAACAGTTTATCCCTCTGTTGTTCATTTAGTTGATCAGCCTGAGTTACTTTTTCCCTCAACAATTCTTCTAAGTCTTCACTACTCTCCCTATCATAGTACCTAGTTGCGTCAGAAAACCTCAAATTGTCTATGAAATCATTTTTATCCCATTCTACATTTTCTTTATTATCGACACTGTACTCTTTGACATTTACTTCAGTTAATTCCATAGCTCCTACTTTAACATATTCTACAAAGAATGTATCCCCTTGGATTTCTTCTTCCTCTTTTTCTCGTACAATAGTTTCTGAACTACTATCTTCCACAAAAGGCACTATAATGGTCTCATCTTCAACTTTCATTTCTACAATCATGTTTTTAAAATTCACCACAGCTTCCCAGGCATAAAGACAATCACAACCTATTATAATATCTGTCACAAGTCTTCCTACAATCAGAAATAAAATTCCTAGTATTCTCCCATTTATTTCAATATTTATCATTGCTTGAAATTTTACTCTCTCTTTTCGTTTTCCCACAGCTAGCGAGCAATATATCCCATTAACTGGTAAAGACATTACTTTAAAACCACTACTTTGTAAATTATCATAAAAATTTTGTGAGCATACTGTGCTATTTGATCCCGTATCTATAATTGCATTGTATTGTTTTCCATTTACTCCAATTTTGATTTTAGGTGGATCTCCTACTTTTTCGTTTTCGTCGATTCTATTTTTACATTCTCTTTTCTTTTGTATCATCATTTGCCTTCCAGGACTATTTATTTCCGAGTACTTATCACAATCATTACTAGGATACCCAGTTCTCACTGAAGGCGCGTTTGACCGGGTCTGGCGTTTCCCTGATTTTTATGTATTGCTCCTGTACTATTTCCCGAATTGTTACTTCTGTTTTCCTGCATTAAATCGGGGTTACTTCCTGCCATGTTTTTGACCGCGTTAATGGCCTCAACCATTTCCGCATTTTCGGGGGAATTTCGTCCATTAGAATACCTTTCTCCCTGTCTTGGTGACCTCGGTCTAAACTCATTATCTCCATTTGTCCAATACCCATCATTTGAATTTCTACTATGTCCAAAATAACGTCCCCGTCTACCTCGATCAAATCTATTTGTATTCATATAATTCACCCTTATATTTCTTCCCCTTAGATTACCATTTCTATTTTGGTGATGCCCTTCCTGGTTATATCTACCTTGATTTTCCCACCGGAATGATTCCATCCTTGGTACTGGTCCTTTATATCTTTCCCTAATCTCACTTCTATTCTGATAATACTGTGCCCCTTGCCCGAAAGAATTTACAGTTTCTTTTCCTCCATATTTATTTCCAAATGCGTGTTTTGGGTTATTGACTTCTAAGGCTGATAATAATTCGATCATAGCTGCAATGCTATCGGGTCGGGCTATGATTAGGTAGTGTTGAAGCGTTTCCGGAAAATGTGGAGTAACTATATTTATTAGATCTTTTTCATCTAAGGGAGGATCCAACATCTTCGATTTTCTCGCTATTCTCATAAAATAGTTGACCATCGATTCCTCCGATCTAGGATTAAACTTTCCATTGCTTAATTCAACTCTAATATTAGCCTGCCTACTAGCTCCCCAATATCTGGTTAAAAAGATGTTCCTAAAGGTCCTGTAATCATTATTGTTACCCATAGAAAGGCCTAGCCAATTAGCAGCATTACCCTTTAGGCATTTTCTTACTATCACCATCTTGTACTCCTCTGGTATACGTTTCACCGTGAAGTACTCTTGTAACCCTTCTAAAAAGGCTTTAGGATCATCTGAATCTTCATTTTCAAAAACTGGAGGTGTCATTTCATTTAAGACATGGTTAGGCCAATGTAAATTTGAATTGTCACCTGTCCCTGAACTATTTCTGAGATCAGAATGGGAATTACTGTTACCTCTATTTTGCATCGAAATGTCAGCTGATACACCTGGTATTGCCTCGTTTCTTGCAACTTCATTACTAAGATTGTTGTGATTACATGCATTTTCATTTAATTTCAAATTTTCTAAGGCCTCTTTTACCTGGGTAATTTCTGTTACTACCCCTTTTATTTGGTCTGTAACATCCTCCAAATTTCTAGCCTGCCTTTCACTTTCTACATCAGATCTTTCCATTCTAACTTTACACCCCTGTAGCTCTTCTCTAATTTCTTCCCTGTCTTTATCTAACCTTTGTACTACCTCTTCCCTTTGTTTGTCTAATTTATATGTTACTCTTTCCCTTTCTTTATCTAATTTTTCACTAACTTGTTGACCTAATTTCTTTTCAGAATTCTTTACTTCTTGCCTTATTGTCTCTAATTCTCCCTTAACCTGTTCTCTATTTTCTTTGACTTCACTACTAACTTTATTAATTTCCTCCCTAACTTCTTCCCTAAAGGTTTCTAAAAATCTCTTCTGATTTTCCAATTGCATTCCCAATTCCTGTTGTCCCTTCTCTAATTTCTGTCCTAACTCTGTTCTTAATTCTTTACTAGTTTCATCTATCTTTTCCATTATCTTTTGAAACATATTCTCTATTCCTGACATAATCGCTGGCCTTTCTGAATTACTACTAAACATTTCTGAGCTACCTCTAGGTGTTTCTCTAACGTTCTGATCTTCTACTTCTTGGCATATTCTGCTACCGATTACATTTTTATTATATTCTTCCATCCTAACTACACTTTTCTCAATTTCCGGACTCTCAAAACCTAGAAAATCGCTATCACTGTCTTCCATTTCTAAACTATTTACACGTGTTTTTCTACTCACCAATATTTCACTATTTTTTTTTTAACTGCACTTAAACTTGTTCACTACACGTTTCACAGATGTTGACACGCTGGGTACCTTCTTGTTTGCTGGCTCGATGCTGGCTTGGTCGTATTGGGGTTGGTTTATTCTCTCGACGCCACACGTTGGGTCACCTTCTTGTTTGCTGGTTCTATGCTGGCTTGGTCGTCTTGGGGTTGGTCTATTCTCTCGACGCCACACGTTGGGTCGCCATTTGAAGCTAAAAGTCGTTGTTCGGTTCTCGTTGTGTCGCCATTTGATGCGTAAATGTCGTTGGTCTCGTTGTCGCCCGTTGATTTTGTTCGTTCCCGCTAGCTCAGGTTGAGATCTCTTTTTTTTTATCTCGGGTCCGCGCAGGTGTTATAGACTACCCAAGAAAACCTTTGTATATTGTTTATTACACCTTAGATACTTTCGGGAGTTATGCCGATTCTATATGTAGAGGAATCGCACTCACGTCTGCACTTCACAACGGGCCGTACTGGTCTGGGGCGAGTGGTGACGCTTTCTCACGTACCCACGCTAAGAAAAAAAAACGTTCTCTCCAATTTTAAACGTCATGACGTCATCCAAGAAAGCCTCGTATCCAAAATGCTATTTCCTTTTCCCGCAATTTAGAAATGTCCCTTTCTATTATAACATGTTCTTTTATGAATTTCGAATATATAATTACCTTTTTAGGATTAAACGATGTTTACTTTATATTTTATTAAATATATCGCGCGACTTTTAAGGTTAGCAGACCTGACTTTCAAACGTGTATTTAAACTATGTAGTATGACGTCATGACTCGTTAATTTCAAACCAATAATGCGTTTATCCTACAAATTTAACGACTATTATTTACTCATATCTTGCTCACCTTACAACACTTCCTGCTCTATCATCTATTTATGTTATTACTTAACACTTATCGCAAATCTCACATCCGGCAATTAAATTAAAACGTGTCTTTATCAAGCCCATTCGATTGGAAATCTAAATTTCGGTATCACAGAGTTAGTTGTTTTGCATTACTCAGTCTTCATATTAGTGCAATGAAAATAAACACTCAGTCACAAGATAGGTGTAGTGTCAAGTTGGATAAGTCATTTAAAATTGGAGTGCATAGCAGGTTAAGTCAGCTCTATTATTGACTTAACCAATTTTGTACTGCTGGTTCGATGGTGTAAAATAAGCTAAGTCAAAAGTGAGAGACTTAACCATCTTTGCACATGGACAACTGATGACTTAATGACATACCTCCTTTTGCACACTCATGTTACTCGGCTATTATAAGCGATACGATTAACTGATTAGACACATGGGTAGAGCACACAAAATTACATTAAAGGCTGTGGAGAACTCATTTTCAATATTTTTGACTTAATTGCTTTTGCACACCCAGTTGAGAATTATAAACAGAAAGTCAATCAAATTCATAATGTACTTAATATATTTTGGGGACAAACCATATATTCAGTTTCATATCTTTGAATATAAAGCAAGCATTGTGGTATGGAAGGTCTTTAGACCAGAAGAAGAAAACATTCAGTTAAGCATGTGATCATAGCTGGCCACAAGCACTATGCACTGTTAAGAAGAGAGGTGATGGAGTTAGTATATCAGTATGCTAAAATCAGTAATAAAAGACACCTTCATGGGATACCAATTTATACAGCTGGTGAACAGTGGCTCACAGGTTTCTTAGAGCATAACAATGAGATTTCCCTGAGAAAGTCACAGGCTGCAAGCCTTGCAGGAATTACAGTAAAAATGTTCTTTAAAAAGATATTCTAGTATTCTGCTTAAGAATTGATTTGGCTCTAAAGAATTTATAGCTCGGATAAGGCTAGAATTTTCAATGTCCATAACCTCCTCAAAGCCTTTGCAGCTAAAGGATAAGCAGGTTGGTGATATTGCATCAGGAGAAAGTGATATGAATATTACTGTGATTGCTTGTATCTGTGCCTGCCCCCAATTATTCTAGACTACATCACAAGTTCATACTTTTAATGAGGCACTTTCTGATACCTTGACACTTATCCTAGTGGATAGTCAAGTAATGAAAGATTTATTGTGTTCATGGACCATTTTATCAACAAATAAAGCCCAACAAGGATAAAGTTATTCTGCTTTTAAATAATCATGGAAGTTATGCAACAATTATTAATGCAATCAATAAAGGTAATGGCATAGTAATTCTGACAAACCCACCTCATACAAGCCACAAGTTTCACCTTTGATAGGTCTGTGTTTGACCCTTTCAAAAAAGATATTGCAATGTGGTCTGCAACAAATGGATCATCCAAGAAAGTCAATATCTATTATATTACTTTACAGGTGAAGAGATTATCCTTCAGGCTTCAATCCAATAAGTACCCAATCTGGATTCATCTGACTAATGGCCTGTAAATGCATAAACTGTTATACATGATAAATATTTCAGCAGTTATCTGACAGATCACCCAATAGGTAATTGCCAAGCCTATCACAGGTTTTGAAAACTCAGAACCACCAGAAGTTATAAACATGCTTTCTATGGCTGGGCTCTTACCTTTAACTAATATGACAAGTGCATTGTCAAATCATTTAAAGAATAAAGACTGTTCCCAAAAGATGGACCAAAAAAGCAAATAAAGATGACAATAAACCAACCAATTCTTGGCGTATGCTTCTGAAAAACATGAAATTGAAGCCCAAGTATTGTTGTTAGCTAATGCCGGATTTCTGACAATGCAGTCATTAATCCTCTTGCTTTCCAATATTTTCACTGATGGATGGGGCACTAGAAGTGGCTGGGCATATTTGAAGGGGTCTTGGTCCATTTCCACTTACAGATCACATAGAGGACAGAGTGGTGAAGAATAAATCCCAATTCTGTTTAAATGTTTTGCCAGAAAATCATGTCCCACAATCAACCTGAAGGTTGCCACTGCCTTTTTTGAGGATACTCAGGAATTACTGTTTGAATGTTTGGTAGTTCCCATCTTTTATTTTTTGATTTCTCATAATGATATTTTGCAATAATTTTTTTTAATTCAGAGTTGACTAATCTTTTAACAGCATAAAATGGTAGATTAACTATAGATTTCTGTACACTGCTGGTGCCCTTTTTTACAAGATCAGCTTTGTCATTACCACTCAGTCCATAGTAAGCTGGTATCCATTGGAAGACTAGGTGTTTTTGAAGTGCTGTTAGATGGGTAAGGATTTTCCAACATTCCATAATTGTTTGTTTTTTTTTGGTGACAGCTTGGAAGTAATTGCTATAATTGCTGCCCTGGAATCTGTCAGAATAACTGCTTGATGTAAATGTGAAATTCTATACAAAAGATTTTGTAGGGTCATTCAAATTACTTCAATTTCTACATCAAAGTTTGTGGTTCCATAACTTAAAAATTTGTAATAGTAAAAGAGGTGACACATGCTCCAGCCCCTGCTCCATCTTGGTTTGATATCAGTGATCCATCAATATAAACATGGAGCCATTCATGTTCCGGAAATCTAGTATGGATTGTCTCCAATGCCAATAATTTTAGAACACTAGTTGGAGTATGGATTGTCTCCAATGCCAATAATTTTAGAACACTAGTTGGAGTATCACTTTTCTTAACTTCTTCTGTCAGGTGTAAATAATATATGATGCCTAATGTTTGTGTTGGATTGACTTTATATATTGAAGCTGTAAAATCTTCGTGTCCTGGTTATTGGATCGCCATTTGAAGCTGAAGTCGTTGGTGACGTGACGTTGCCCTTCGATGTAGCTCGCCTCGGCTAGTTCTGCATAAGATCTCTTTATCTCGGGTTTGCGTAAGTGTAATGGACAACCCAAGAACAACTTTTCATATCCTTTATTTCCTTTTTAAATATTTTCAGGAGTTATGCCGAAAATATTTGTATCTGTAGAGGCATCGCGCTCACATCCGCGCAGCGCGACCTCCCGTACTGGTCTCTCGTTGAGTACTGACTAGACGCTTCTCTCTTACCCACGCTAAGAAGACCGTTCTCTTCCCATTTGAATGTCATGACGTCATCCAAGAAAGCCTCGTATCCAAAATGCTATTTCCTTTTCCCGCAATTTAGAAATGTCCCTTTCTATTATAACATGTTCTTTTATGAATTTCGAATATATAATTACCTTTTTAGGATTAAACGATGTTTACTTTATATTTTATTAGATATATCACGCGACTTTTAAGGTTTGTAGAACTGACTTTCGAACGTGTATTTAAACTATGTGGTATGACGTCATGACTCGTTAATTTCAAACCAATAATGCGTTTATTCTACAAATTTAACGACTATTATTTACTCATATCTTGCTCACCTTACAACACTTCCTGCTATATTATCTATTTATGTTATTACTCAATACTTATCGCAAATCTCACATCCGGCAATTAAATTAAAACGTGTCTTTTTCAAAAGCCCATTCGATCGGAAATCTAAATTTCGGTATCAAATGCCCCCATTTATATTATTTTATTATTTCATAATAAAATAATGTAAATGTCTTGCCCGAAAGAAAAATTAAAAATTACTCCTGTATTTTGAATAATCGGCAACACTCCCATTATATACAATTTTCAATTACACTGTTTTTGAAATTGGTTATTAACATATTTTCTCATTAATCTTTTTAACATGACAAACAATTATACACTTGACTTAACATTAATCCTTAAATACTAATTACAATATGTTATGGTTTCTTCTGTGAAGCTTTTATATAAAGGTTAAATTTCAAGAGTCTTTCTTTATACTTCCTTCTTTTAGTTCATGTTTGCTCACTTCGCTCTCACTATCACTTGCACTGTGATTTTTCACTTTTGTTATTGTAACACATATCCGTACTATATCCTTTAAGCACTAAAATGTACATATATTTATATAAATCCATTACACTCTTCAGACAAGTTCTTTCTTTGTCTTGCTGTGATAACTATCTATACATCTAAATATTTTAACAAATGTTTACAAATTAAATATTCTGTTTTCTCTCTATGCGGAGATGAACATTTTAACAATCTTTCTGAAGCTGTTATTGTGAGCTCTATACAATATATTTTTAAGCTCTTGGTAGTAGATAGCAATTCACATTCTGCATTTTTCATGAATATGTAAGTACCTGACCAATATATGATTTTCAAGTAAGCTAACATTTACATTTTATCTCAAAGCTGATTGGGCGCCAATATACAAATGACACTTCCAATTTTTCTTTTACATTAAATCAAGGTCCCAAGGCACCACACGGTTTCTTGTATGGTCGAAGGAGTTGTTTATGCCATCGTTCCCATTTATGTTTTCTACTCTTTTTCTTTAATTTTCGCTTCTCTGCCTTTTTCTTGATTCGTTCAAAAGCAATTTTCGCTCTTTCTTCCTCACTTAACTGAATGTCATTAATTTTCAGTGTTTTTGGTACCCCGATCAATATTGGTTCTGGTTCAATTCCTAACATTAATTTTATTGGTGCAAACCCAGTAGTTACATTAATGGTGTGATTGATAATCTTTTCTATCAATGGACAATATTTCACCCAATCCTTGTGATTATGATGTGTAAGTACACGTAAATAAATTCCTATATCTCGGAGGACACGTTCTGTTGGATTCCCTGATGGAAAGTATGAGGAACAATGATATAACTTTATCTCATGATTTTCTAGGGTTTCTTTAAAGATTTTGCTCCGATGAACTGTAGCATTATCTGTTAAGATTGCCTGAATCTTGCCATATTTAGGCACATAATCTTTTATTATCTTTCCTACACATGTTTTGCTGCTGATATTCCTAACAGGATAAATTTTAATAAATTTACTAAAAACATCATGAAGAACAAACATATATCTACATCCAAATTGTCCTACTGGTAGCTCCCCATGTGCATCAGCAGTAACTAGTACATTTTTCCCTTCTCTTATGATTGTCTGAGGTTCTATATCAAATTTGATATTAAATGGTTTGGCCCTTTGACATAAATCACAGCTTGAACATATTTTTCTCACTTTCTTTGCCAAATGTTTTATATAAAAATGGTCACTAATTACCATGATTAGCTTTTCACTACCTGTATGAGCTAGTGTTTTGTGATAAGCAAGTATAAGTTTCTCTTGTAAAGCTTTTGGTACCATTACTTTCCATTTAGGTTCAATTCTTCCATGAAATTTATAGATTTTTCCCTCATAAATACCTATATTGTCTTTTAGATTTTCTGTGATTGGTTGTGCCTTTTCTCTCAATTTCTTAAGTTCATCGTCCTCTGTCTGTAATTGTTCCAAATTTCGAAATTCTTTAGCAAATTGAGTCCCTTCTAAGGTTTTCAAATATAGTATGGTTACATCATGTTTGTTGTCACTAATTGTATCTGGTATTGTATAATTGGTTTTCATCCTTGATAACAAATCACTAAAAATATTTTGACTTCCTGCTATGTGTTTGATTTCTATGTTATGGGATGTGATCTCATGTATATATCTAGAAATACGTGTGCTGGTGAGTTTGCAAGAGTTCATAAATGCCAAACTAACATGATCTGTGTAAACTATGACTGGGTTGTTATATACATATTGCTTAAATTTTACAAGTGCAAAGTAAATAGCTGCTATTTCTTTTTCTGTAGTGCAAGCCTGTGATTCAGTCCTTGAAAGCCCCCTTGAAGCTACAGCAATGAGGTGATCTTTTCCTTCCTCATCTTTTTGTAATATGACACTACCATAACCAAGTCCTGAAGCATCTGTATAAATTATGTAGGGGAGATCCTCCCTAGGTTTTTCCAATAAAATTGACGCTGCAAACAATGTTTTTACCTTTTCAAAAGATTCTTGTTCTACTGATGACCATTGCCATTTTACATCTTTTCTCAATAGTTGTCTTAATGGGGCTACTACGGTTGCATATTCCAGGATAAATCTTGACTGATAATTTAGAATACCAAGAAATCTTCTCAATTGTTTTATATTTTTAGGAGCTGGTATTTTATTTATGCTTTCAATTCTGTCGGGATTAGGCCTGATTCCCTCATTTGAAATAACATAACCTAAAAATTCTGTCTGTTTCACAAAGAATGCAGTTTTACTTGGCTTTATTGTCATGTTTGCTTTCTTTAACTGACTAAGCACATAATTGATATGATTTAAATGATCCTCTATATTTTCTGAAAAAATTACAAAATCATCCACATACTGAGCTACAAATTTCTTTATGGTTTCTCCAAAAATTTCATACAAAGCTCTTAATAGTGCACTACCACTGGTATTCATACCAAAGGCGCAAACTCGAAACTGATATAATATTCCTGAATGTAAAAACGCTGTATATTTTCTTAAATCTTCTCTAAGTGGGATCTGCCAAAAAGATGCTGTAAGATCTAGAGTAGAAAAAATTTTGCCCTTCTGCAATTTGTTCAATATTACCTCTACACTTTCTGGTCTAAATCTATCAGGTTTACAATGTTGATTTAGTTTTCTCGCGTCTAATGTTACCCTAATCTTTCCATTGGCCTTATTTACAATACATAGGGGATTCACAAATTCTAAATTAGAAATCTCAATAACCTCATCTTCTAACATTGACTTTATAACTGCATCTACCTCTTCTCTTATTGTACTAGGGATAGCTCTCGCTTTATGTGTAAAAGGTTTGATGGGTATCATCTCAAACGAATGAGTATAAATATTACATTTACCAGGTTTCTCAGAGAATACTTCTTTATTTCGGATTAATATTTCAAACAGTTTATCCCTCTGTTGTTCATTTAGTTGATCAGCCTGAGTTACCTTTTCCCTCAACAATTCTTCTAAGTCTTCACTACTCTCCCTATCATAGTACCTAGTTGCATCAGAAACCCTCAAATTGTCTATGAAATCATTTTTATCCCATTCTACATTTTCTTTATTATCGACTCTGTACTCTTTGACATTTACTTCAGTTAATTCCATAGCTCCTACTTTAACATATTCTACAAAGAATGTATCCCCTTGGATTTCTTCTTCCTCTTTTTCTCGTACAATAGTTTCTGAACTACTATCTTCCACAAAAGGCACTATAATGGTCTCATCTTCAACTTTCATTTCTAGAATCATGTTTTTAAAATTCACCACAGCTTCCCAGGCATAAAGACAATCACAACCTATTATAATATCTGTCACAAGTCTTCCTACAATCAGAAATAAAATTCCTAGTATTCTCCCATTTATTTCAATATTTATCATTGCTTGAACTTTTACTCTCTCTTTTCGTTTTCCCACAGCTAGCGAGCAATATATCCCATTAACTGGTAAAGACATTACTTTAAAACCACTACTTTGTAAATTATCATAAAAATTTTGTGAGCATACTGTGCTATTTGATCCCGTATCTATAATTGCATTGTATTGTTTTCCATTTACTCCAATTTTGATTTTAGGTGGATCTCCTACTTTTTCGTTTTCGTCAATTCTATTTTTACATTCTCTTTTCTTTTGTATCATCATTTGCCTTCCAGGACTATTTATTTCCGAGTACTTATCACAATCATTACTAGGATACCCAGTTCTCACTGAAGGCGCGTTTGACCGGGTCTGGCGTTTCCCTGATTTTTATGTATTGCTCCTGTACTATTTCCCAAATTGTTACTTCTGTTTTCCTGCATTAAATCGGGGTTACTTCCTACCATGTTTTTGACCGTGTTAATGGCCTCAACCATTTCCGCATTTTCGGGGGAATTTCGTCCATTAGAATACCTTTCTTCCTGTCTTGGTGACCTCGGTCTAAACTCATTATCTCCGTTTGTCCAATACCCATCATTTGAATTTCTACTATGTCCAAAATAACGTCCCCGTCTACCTCGATCAAATCTATTTGTATTCATATAATTCACCCTTATATTTCTTCCCCTTTGATTACCATTTCTATTTTGGTGATGCCCTTCCTGGTTATATCTACCTTGATTTTCCCACCGGAATGATTCCATCCTTGGTACTGGTCCTTTATATCTTTCCCTAATCTCACTTCTATTCTGATAATACTGTGCCCCTTGCCCGAAAGAATTGACAGTTTCTTTTCCTTCATATTTATTTCCAAATGAGTGTTTTGGCTTATTGACTTCTAAGGCTGATAATAATTCGATCATAGCTGCAATGCTATCGGGTCGGGCTATGATTAGGTAATGTTGAAGCGTTTCCGGAAAATGTGGAGTAACTATATTTATTAGATCTTTTTCATCTAAGGGAGGGTCCAACATCTTCGATTTTCTCGCTATTCTCATAAAATAGTTGACCATTGATTCCTCCAATCTAGGATTAAATTTTCCATTGCTTAATTCAACTCTTATATTAGCCTGCCTACTAGCTCCCCAATATCTGGTTAAAAAGATGTTTCTAAAGGTCCTGTAATCATTATTGTTACCCATAGAAAGGCCTAGCCAATTAGCAGCATTACCCTTTAGACATTTTTTTACTATCACCATCTTGTACTCCTCTGGTATACGTTTCACCGTGAAGTACTCTTGTAACCCTTCTAAAAAGGCTTTAGGATCATCTGAATCTTCATTTTCAAAAACTGGAGGTGTCATTTCATTTAAGACATGGTTAGGCCAATGTAAATTTGAATTATCACCTATCCCTGCACTATTTCTGAGATCAGAATGAGAATTACTGTTACCTCTATTTTGCATCGAAATGTCAGCTGATACACCTGGTGTTGCCTCGTTTCTTGCAACTTCATCACTAAGATTGTTGTGATTACCTGCATTTTCATTTAATTTCAAATTTTCTAGGCCTCTTTTACCTGAGTAATTTCTGTTACTACCCCTTTTATTTTGTCTGTAACATCCTCCAAATTTCTAGCCTGCCTTTCACTTTCTACATTAGATCTTTCCATTCTAACTTTACACCCCTGTAGCTCTTCTCTAATTTCTTCCCTGTCTTTATCTAACCTTTGTACTACCTCTTCCCTTTGTTTGTCTAATTTATATGTTACTCTTTCCCTTTCTTTCTCTAATTTTTCACTAACTTGTTGACCTAATTTCTTTTCAGAATTCTTTACTTCTTGCCTTATTGTCTCTAATTCTCCCTTAACCTGTTCTCTATTTTCTTTTACTTCACTACTAACTTTATTAATTTCCTCCCTAACTTCTTCCCTAAAGGTTTCGAAAGCTCTCTTCTGATTTTCCAATTGCATTCCCAATTCCTGTTGTCCCTTCTCTACTTTCTGTCCTAACTCTTTACTATTTTCATCTATCTTTTGACTTAACTCTGTTCTTAATTCTTTACTATTTTCATCTATCTTTTTACTTAACTCTGTATTCATCTTTTCCACTGTTCTTAATTCTTTACTATTTTCATCTATCTTTCGACTTAACTCTGTACTCATCTTTTTCATTATCGTTTGAAACATATTCTCTATTTCTGACATAAATGCTGGCCTTTCTGAATTACTACTAAACATTTCTGAACTACCTCTAGGTGTTTCTCTAACGTTCTGATCTTCTAATTCTTGGCATATTCTGCTACCAATTACATTCTGATTAAATTCTTCCATCCTACTTACACTTTTCTCAATTTCCGGACTGTCAAAACCTATAAACTCGCTATCACTTTCTTCCATTTCTAAGCTATTTACATGTGTTTTTCTACTCACCAAAATTTTCAATATTTTCACTATTTCACTTTAACTGCACTTAAACTTGTTCACTACACTTTTCACAGATGTTGACACGCTGGGCACCTTCTTGTCTGCTGGTTCGATGCTGGCTTGGTCGTCTTGGAGGTTTGGTCCATTCTTTCGGCGCCACACGTTGGGAAGCCAATTTGAAGCTGTAAAATCTTCGTGTCCTGGTTATTGGATCGCCATTTGAAGCTGAAGTCGTTGGTGACGTGACGTTGCCCTTCGATGTAGCTCGCCTCGGCTAGTTCTGCATAAGATCTCTTTATCTCGGGTTTGCGTAAGTGTAATGGACAACCCAAGAACAACTTTTCATATCCTTTATTTCCTTTTTAAATATTTTCAGGAGTTATGCCGAAAATATTTGTATCTGTAGAGGCATCGCGCTCACATCCGCGCAGCGCGACCTCCCGTACTGGTCTCTCGTTGAGTACTGACTAGACGCTTCTCTCTTACCCACGCTAAGAAGACCGTTCTCTTCCCATTTGAATGTCATGACGTCATCCAAGAAAGCCTCGTATCCAAAATGCTATTTCCTTTTCCCGCAATTTAGAAATGTCCCTTTCTATTATAACATGTTCTTTTATGAATTTCGAATATATAATTACCTTTTTAGGATTAAACGATGTTTACTTTATATTTTATTAGATATATCACGCGACTTTTAAGGTTTGTAGAACTGACTTTCGAACGTGTATTTAAACTATGTGGTATGACGTCATGACTCGTTAATTTCAAACCAATAATGCGTTTATTCTACAAATTTAACGACTATTATTTACTCATATCTTGCTCACCTTACAACACTTCCTGCTATATTATCTATTTATGTTATTACTCAATACTTATCGCAAATCTCACATCCGGCAATTAAATTAAAACGTGTCTTTTTCAAAAGCCCATTCGATCGGAAATCTAAATTTCGGTATCAATATGAAGTTTTCCTTTGAATTAGGAAGGTCTACATTCTTCTTGATGTCTTGAATTTTGGAAAGAAAGCTCTCCTGAGTGTTTAGTGTATGTGTAAAATTTCTCTTGTTCCATGTATTGAATGGGAGTCTGATCAACGTTTTGTGTTGAATAAGAGCTGTTTTTTCTATTTCACGAAGCCCAAGAATCAAGAGAAATAAAATCAACAGTTTCCTGCCAAAGAATATAAAATAAAGGACATGAGAAGGAAGTTAATTTAGACAGACTCAGGTTAAAAAAAAAGTTATACCTTACTTTTATTGTAAGATGAAAGCACTGTTCTGTGTGAACTGATTTGTCAGAATGGAAAAGAAGAGGAACCACTTTATTCAGTGGTTCATTTTCAGTTTGATAGGTTCAACAGTAAATTCAATGAAAAACTGAAGCTGTTAACAGTGAAGCAACACATATCTTAAATGTAATAAATATTTAGAAACTAAAAGCTTCACTTATCTTAGTATTTATATGTAAGTTTTGAAATAATTACACAAATTATTTCAAGAACTTACAGCAAATACTAAGATATATGAAGTTTTTAGTCTCTAAATATTTATTATATTTAAGGTTCAACAGGTTTTCATCTGCTTTTCCACAAAGAAACTGCTAAACATTGTTAGATCAGCTATCTGTGTCTCTGAAGGCAGTAAAATTTGCAAGAAGAGTTAAGAGGTGTGTGGTCTCAAGAAGAAGACATTTCTGAAATAACAGTGGATGATATGCTTACCATACTTCCCAAACCTGACCAGGAAGAAGGTATCCCATGCAGGGTGCAAAATCGTTAAAAGTTGGTGGGAGGGGAGAGCATTTTAGTAGCGTATGTTTCATTGTTTGTCTCATTATATAAATCACCCCCTGGGATATGTTAGTGCAGGGGAAATTCTGGTTTATGGTTGGGGGAAATCCTACCCATCGCCCCCCCCCCCCCCGGGATTTTGCTCCGTGATCCCATGCTTTTTGTATTATCTTTCTTAGGATTTAATGTGTTATAAATCTGGATGCTTGTGATTGCAAACCAAACTAGATAATAAAATAATTATTATTTCATGTGAAAATTATGTTCTGCACTAAAGCAATATTTATCCTTAAAGATTTTCCTAGTCCTTAATTACAGGTGAGATTGGCATAATTTGGTTGGTTATAACTAGGCTGCAGATTTATATGCACTAACATTCATGAAAATATGCTCAAAAAATGAAGAAAATATGTATTAAAACTTGAAAATATGCACAGCTTAAAGTATTTTAGTTACTCCTGCTGCTGTTTTTATTGAAGTGTTGCTTCATTTTTGAGCGATGTGGCTCTTATTTCCCTCAGGGCGTGGTAACGGATGGAATGACAAATCACACGATGTTTATTCACCACAATGTATTATTTTATTAACACTTTTTCTCTATTTTACATTTAAATAAATCCTCTTAGCACCATTTTAGTTTATTTAAGTCTTTCCACTTTTCCAAAAAGTGGAACAAAAGCTTGATGAAAGTCTGGTAAATGTTCTACAATGTTCACACGCTACCCAAAACACGTCCTATCACCTCGAACATTTAGGCGCTAGTGAAAAAAGTTCAGCGTCACCTCACGTGATACTACCTTTCTCGTAAACATCCGCATATGCATTCATCAAATAGTTCCCGCATTGTTAGGGAAGCGATCTTTAGCTATCCTGATTTCGCTTTTAATATTGAGCACATATAATTCTAATATTTATACACATATATTAAAATTAAGTATGGAAATATTTATGACGTCTTTAAACAAACTTAGTTGTTCTTAACAATGAACATTAGTAACACGTTTTCGTCATTTAACCATCTCATACCAACATCAAAAAACAAATTACACTATTAACAAATATTCACATAAACGATTTTCTTTTGGGGTCTTTTAATATTCTGTCTCACTCCAAAACAAATAACTTAAGTATCGCCCATATATTAGAGGACATACATGTACCTATATTCACATTAAATTTAAGTCTTATTGGTATTACAACAAATTACAATGTATTTCTCCAAATTTTCAGATGAAATTTTTTTTTCGATTATCAGTTAAAATGTTCTTATACACAGAAAATGTCCTTTCAACTTCACAAGAATTTAGTGGACAGTACTTAAATGCTGCTATTTCTTTAGGTGTGTAATTTTCAACAGTTTGTAGAATTCCACTTATCTTTTTAACTGTTTTCAAACCTGGATTTTGTTCCTGAATTTTGTTCATAGAGGTTGTGACAGTGTTCAACAAATTTACCACAGTTGTCAGCTGGAGACCATGTTTCTCAAGTTGCATCATTATTTCTGGAAGTGTCTTGAAGTGTGCACCTATGTACGAAAGTTCACTTTGAATATTTACGTCATCTGCTGCCAATTCTGCCAAATTAATGCAGGCCGCATGTTATGGATTCAGCAAATGAAGCACCTAAGAACCAGCACATAAAGAATTAAGTATGAAGAAAATAAGAATGATTCTAGGCTTGTCCCCTAATATTAAGCTCAAAATTTTTGTGCTGAAATAGAAAAATAACAAAAATAAATTGTTTATATTTTTAAAAAGTTACTTGTAAGCTGAATACAGTGAGCCCAAGTCATTATTTTTATCTCTTTAAACTTTGTAAATTAAAATTACCTGTTAATCTGTGATCCTATGTAAATAAAATAATATCTCTGCATCAATATAAGTTGAAATATTTAAATTGAATTTAGATAACTCAGAATATCAACCTTCTTAATATCTTCAATGTGTGAACAGTAGTAAAGAGCAGCAGTGATCCAGGTTCCCCATATAGTTAATACAGGCTCAGGTGGTAGGGGAATTTCTGATAGTTCTTCTCTGAATAGTGCAGTCCTTGCCAGAGCCTTTACAAACACTTTTTTAACTGAAGAAATTAAATTGTTACCCTTAGGATGTTGTGAATAAATCTCTTCAGTGGCACGATGTAGGCCATGGACAACACAAGTAATGTGGGTGATTTTGGGGTAAAAAACTTGAAGCAGCCCCGCTGCTTTTAGCATATATGCTGTACTGTCAGCTCTTCATGTTCTTTACTTGGCCACAGTAAGCCTAAAAATAGAAGAAAAATTTACACACAAGTAATTCTCTAATATATGTATACATTTGTTTGGTCATTTTCATAGTAATACTTATGCAATGCACTTCTCACTGTGCTTGCAACGGTTGCATGATTGGTCCTTTCTAAGACAGTGCACATAATCAGATGAGGGGTTTCAGCATCAATGGAGTCCATTTTTCCTACAACTACATTAGCAACATATGTTCCACAGGAGTCTGTAGTTTCATCTACCAAAACCCAAATAAGTGAGTCTTCTATGTTATTTCTAATTTCTTGGAGGACCTATAAAAATGTTATTGTTTTAATATTTTATTATAAAACTATTTTAAAATACATATATCACAGAAATGTTTTAAACAATTAACTTTAACATCATTAAATGACAAAACTTACTTTTTCATACAGTGGATCCAAATAATTTTTCCTCAATGTGGACTCGCTGGGAATTTGCCTTTTAGTGCATTTCTACAAAAATCCATGAAACACTGGAAACTATACAGTTTCCTCCAAGGTATAGTAGCTGCTACTAGGGCTTTGCACAGGTTTGCACTAAACGTATAATATTCATTTTGCTTTGGGTTCAAATTCAGCAAAGGTTGAAAATTAATTTTCATTGCATTTTTTATGTGAGATGCAGTATGCAAATGCTGATCCACTGGAAATTTTTTTGGTTCAGTTTACCTATTAAATAAAACATTGTTGAACTTTAAAAGACCTAAGTAGATAACATAACGTGTCTTTGTCAATAAATACATTTTTAATATGTATCAGCAGTAACTTTCTCTACCTTCTACCAATTTAAGGGTACTACACCATTTGTACCATTCAAAAAATAGATCCCTTTCTATCTGGTAAGTCCCAAGCAGCTCAAACAAACAAATAAACAAACCAAATGGATAATACGGATAATGTTACAAAAATGTCCTACGATATACAGTGTGTATTTAAAGAGTTCTAGATTCTTTTTTTTGACTAATTCCAGAAAATTTAGCATATACATTATGTTTGCCATCTTAATACCTTATCATAATTTGGTTGAAATCATTTGAAGCATTTTCGAGTAAACTACCACAGTTTTTTAGATGTAAACAAATTTTTGGTGTAGGAAATTTTATTAGAATGACAATCTTCCGTGATACCAAAGTTAATACTGTAAATATCATTTGATATTTTGGTGAATTTTCATTTTTGAGCTATGATGTAACATAGGTGTATGAAAGTTTCTAAAATGCTTGTTTTGGAATTAGGGCACCTTAAGACATGTATATCTACTAAAGCCTTGATATGGAATTTTGGGTGATTGCTATGCTTTCTATTCATACAGACCTTAAGGTATGGGGTAGAGAAAGTGTATACATTTGTGAATAAATGTTTTTGAACAGTGTAAAAGCTTACCTTCTTTAAACAAGCTTGACAAAATATACATTTTCCATCAAATATCAAAGTTTCCTCTGCTTCAACCCAGGTTTCCAGAAGCATAGTGCTAGGACTTTTGTCTTTGGGCATCTTGGCACAAATCACCAGCCACTATGGACGTAATACACTAACTGAATAAATGTTTGGAAAACTACTCGTAGTCGCTTTAAAACAACTCAGTTGTTGAAACAGAATGCAGTCGGTGTGCGATAGTGAAAGACAAAAGTGTGCATGCATTCTTAACAATGCAGTCAGTGTTCATTGTAGACATTGCCGGCTTAGATAGCGAAAGAGTGTGTTATTAAACTATTGCAGTTTAATATTTTGACTAATAAAATACTTTTTCTACATTAAGGTTGTAAAATATGCAAATATATGCTCTAAAAGTATAAATATGTCATCATGCTACAAATATGCAAAAATATGCACAGTAAAATTCTGCACACTAATTCCAAACAATGAGAAATGCATTTATCCTTTGTCTGCATACAATCAAGTCCAAGAAGAAAAACATGCAAATATGCAAAATCTGCACCCTAGTTATAACTTAAATCATTTTGTATTACGAAAGTTTCTAAAAGAAATATGTCAATGGCTATCATACAAAATTATTACGGAAAGATAAAAAATTAGCCTTTCAAAGTCCAACCCCAATGTCCTCATTGTGGGAGGTGGTAAATGGTAAAGTAATGGACTGCTTGGCAGGTTGATGTACAGTGGGACTACTGTGTCTCAGGACTGCTACAATGGCTGAGAAGGCCTGACGACAACTGTAAAAAACCAGGCTAATGGGACTCTGGTGAAGAAATCCCAGGACTAATCACCCGCATGGTGGATATCCTATTGATTCAGAGAATTCAAGGAATGGCTAGATGGATTATAAGGAAATAATCAGGCAATACAAGGACAATGGAATATAACATCATGAACAGGAAAAGAGGTAGACTGAAGTTGGAATGGGAGAGTCATATTAGACATGTGGCAGAAAGAAGAGGAAAAGGAATGGTTGAATTAATGAGAATGGCACAGGATCAACACAAGTATAAGAAATGGATAGAAAGACCAATGCCGTGAGGTACAAGGGAAAGCTAAAGAAGACAAAACATTAAACATTGCAGTGATATTAAAATGTATACAGAAGGTACCAAAAATTGTATATACACTTTGACAGGAGAAATGTATATAACAGTTTCAAAGTTAGATTGAAAAACAACAGTAATGTGTAGTATGACGTTCTGTAAACACGTGACTGACATACGTTATGTCAGTGTTGCTATGTGACAGATAAATAAACAACAGACAAAATGAAGAAAAGGTTATTGTATGATGTTGTATAAATGGATGTGACTCAAATTACATTCTGCTAGCATTGCTACACCAAAATAGAGGCAAGATTATCATTTGAACAGCAGAAAGCAATTATGAAGTGGTTTTGGAAAACCAAGAATGTTGAAGTTCAATGCCAACGGAGAGGTGTGTACAGAACAAAACCACCAACATGAGTAATAATTGCATGTATTCGAGACAAATTTGAGATTCAGGCACTGTAGGCAATGTTCACAAGGACAGATCTGGGAAATGTTGCACACATTCATACACTATATGGAAATTAGAAATTTTACTTCCAACAGGATAGTGCATCTCCACATTAAAATGTACGTATGTGCCTTGATGACAATCTTCCAAGGCGCTGTATAGGACAGAGAGGTCCAATTGAACTTCCACTGCATTTTGCAGATCTTTCTCTGCTGGACTTCTACCTATGGGGAACTCTGAAGGATGTATACTGTAGAAAACCAGCCATTCCGCCAGTACTTAAGGAAGAAATTGAAACAGCATGTTCTGCAATCACTGAGAACACTTTCACAAGCATTACCCGATCAGTAGTTCAATGTACTCAGACATTGTATCGTTGCCAATTGTGGGCATCTGCAACTGTTGTATCTGTTGTAGCTGTAAAACTCTAGATGATTACTGCTTATAATTTCCTGTTTGTGTGAATTCCACTTTGTTATGTGAACACATTTTTTCTTTGCTTGAAGTGTTATACATTTTTGGTACCCTCTGTATACAGGATGAAAGTGAAATAATCCATTAGACTTTAACAGAAAATTTCTTTTATTATGAATAACAAGAAAGTCTAGTACCAAAAAGCTGAAACGTTTATAGTTTTCTTGAAAAAAATATTTATATCAAAAAAATTTAACATCACCTGGCTGAATTATTATTAATTAAAGGTTCTTGATTTATGGCTATACTCGTAGAAAATTGAATAAATGACAACTTTTTACTTTGGCATACTTCAATAGATTCAACGGTTTTTGTGTAAATTAAATTTAAAAAACCCACAATTTGTTGCCTTCTTAATTCTGGTATAACTAGCAACATCTCATCAGCTGTGTTTGCTTTCTTCACATACCAGTGTAGATCACGCAGAATGTTTACTTAATCACATACAATTGTTTTTTTGTCAAAGCTGCAAAAGATGTGAAGCCTCTCTACAGATATTGAATACTTGCACTAAACTCTTATTTCAAATTAATCCCAAAGTTACTGCATACTTGTTTCTGCTAATAAATGTTAGTTACTAAAAATATGGCCATTTTTGTTTCTAAAGCTACCAGGTAAATAATAGTTCGTGACTGTGGAATTCATTGGGTGCAATGGACGCACCAGTGTCAAATTTGTTCACCTATATATATTGATATATTTTGATATCCTTTGCACATACTCACATGCATCTTGTCAGAAACTTATAATATACAGGATGTTTATAAAAAGTGTCTGATATTGCAACAGGAGTTGGTGAAAACTAGAACAAATGTTCCTATAAACATATGTCCAGAAACAAATATGTGTTTGGATATGAGCCATTTTACAAAAATGTGCAACATAGGTACCATTTTGATGGATTTGGCATACACCAATGTATTTAAATGTCCCCATAGCCAGAAATGCAATGGATTGAGGTCTGACAAACAGGAAGGTCCCATTACTGGACCTCCTCGACCAGTCCATCATCCATTAAATGTTTGGCTTAAGTATTGTCATACAACACGCAGAAAATGAGGTGGTATCCCATCAAGTATAAACCACATGCATTCTCTTGCTACAAGCACAATGTCCTCCAAAAGCGTGGGTAACTCATTGCACAGGAATTGATTACACACAGCACCTGTTAATCTGGTCCTAGGAGTCCATCACCCACAATTCCTGCCCACACATTGGGACTAAAGTGATCCTGATGCCTTGACTCCATGACTGCTCTGGGATTTGCATCTGCCCACTAATGTGTTTTGTGGTAATTTACTATGCCAATTTTGTGAATACTGCTTCATCCATAAATAAAATGCAAGCTTTACAGATCTTGCAGATCTCCAGCACACTAGCAAAGAAGCCATTGATAGAATTGTAATCTGGCAGATCAGGTGGCCTAAGAGCTTGCACATGTTGAACATGATAAGAATACAGCAACTGTTCATTCAGAACAAACCATACAAGAGCATGGTTGATACCTTTAGCAGTCACAATTCTTTGCACACTTGTTTGAGGATCATGTTCTTACTGTTGTAACATCCATTCCTCCATTTCCACCATGCGAATAGTATGAGATCTATTGTGATCCATTGTCCTTGCTGCAAATGATCCCATTTCTGCAAGTTGAGGCATCAGGATCCCTTTAGTCTCAACATGTGGGTGACAGACTTCTAGGACCATACATTTTACTGAACAGATTAACAGGTGCTGTGTACCACAACCCAAAAGTATGGCTGCTGAGTCTGACAGCATCATATCAAGTGAGGAATAAGAAGTATTTTGGAAGTAGAATAGAAGAGATAAAAGCAAGTTTGATTGTAATAGATACCTGCCCCTGCACGTAGTTAATTGTTTTCCAAACAACTGTGAACATTCTCACTTGCTCTGTTTCTTTTTGTTCAAGAGTTCCTCTGCATGGCCATGTTTTCCTCAAATTCAGTGCCATTTATACTCATACAAGCTATATTTTAATAACTTTGATGAGTAAGCATAGGCTTTCATGGCTGGAGTTGATAATTCTAGAAGAAACTTTGGGACTGATTGACTGTGGTCTGCTGGAGTAACTGGATCCAGACATTTCATCCACAACTGTGGTGGAATTCATCAGTGGGGAGGGTGAAGTCTTCTCAGTGAAGCTTCAGCTGAATCCAGAGCCAATCAGAGAAAACCCCTCCACATAAATACTGCATCTCTGATGGTTAATACTTTAGACACAACTCAGCCTTCACAGAGAAGACTTCACCCATGCCACCGATATGTCCACTGCAGCAATGGACAAACATCTGGACCCAGTTATTTCAGCAGACCACAAAGTTTCTTCTAGAATAAATGTAGACATTATTACTTCATTTATACATTACTTTTTGTTTTCTGTATGTATCTAGTAAGTTATCTGTTTTGCATGCAGAATCTTCTTGTTTTTCAGGGTTCTTTCATACGAATAATACCAGTGGTCTCAGAAAACATTTCAGGTCTGCTGTTTTGTATCTTAGGAGATACATTGCGAAGAAGGAAAATTCTAACTGTCACTACCATAAGGAAGTTATTTGCTGTAATATGTACGTATTATGAAAGTAATTATAACATTAAAAACTCATTTGATATATGTGTTATATGAAGGAGCAATAAAACTCCTACTATTATGTTACTAAATATATAGGTAGTTGTCACTGTTGCTTAATTTATGGACTATCAAGTGAAGAAAAACTGAGGTTTAAAGTGAGTGGCATTATCATTCAATCTACTTCTCTAGTTTATACCTAGTCAGAACTAATTTCACCAACTCTCATTCACATCCTTGACTCCATTACAACTGATATCAGATCAAGAAATTTGGTGGATGGGCTCAATGCTCCCATCTGCTGGACTTTAGAGGAATCCAAAAATTCTTCAAAAGCCCAGAACTAGAGGAATTATGTTCTAGAAGCATATGAAACTTTATAACTGCATTTATACTTTTTCTACCATGTACATAGTACTCAGAAAAACAAACACATTTTGACCAAAAAGTCAACATGAACATTTCACTAGAAATACAAATTTTAAAATTGTCCATATCCATGTGGGTTTGTGTGTGTGAGTGTATGAGAGAGAGAGAGTGGGGGTATATGTGGGCAGGGGTATGGGGGTGGAAATTAAAAACAAAATTATTTTGTTATTTAACAATGCTGTCAATTGCCAGGATCACATCAGCGTCACTGGTGTGCCGGCATTTACATGCCAGTAAATCTACTGACATGGAGCTATCGTTTTTAAGCACATTTAAAAACCATCGGTCT